>BMAU01020256.1:1322500-1669359 GCA_019973935.1 Trichonephila clavipes | reverse complement strand
AAAGGAATGTTGAAAAGTGCTGGAATGGAGTTGCATAAACTTTGCGCCAAATCACGAGAAATTGTCACCAGGTCCCGAACAGAATTACAATTTTGCAACTTTAACAGAGACGAAAACGTTAGGAGTGTCGTGGAACCCGAACCTAGATTGCTTTTTGATTAAAGTGAAAGTCTGTTTGGACAGTTCTTATACTAAAAGAGACGTCTTGTCTACTATTGCCAAGATCTTTGATCCTGTTGGACTGATGGCACCAGTAATTTCCAAAGCAAAGATTTTCCTCCAGCGTTTGTGGAGAAGCAAATTGGAATGGAATGACCTTCTGCCAGCTGAAGAATATCGAGAATGGCAACAATTCCTAGTATCTTTAGAGAATATCAACAATATAGAGATACCAAGGCGTATTCTTGTCGCTTTTCCAGAAGTTACTGAGATCCATGGCTTTGCTGATGCCTCAGAGCGGTGCTACGGTGCAGCAGTTTACTGCAAATCTAAAATTTGAAGAGTGAAACTTTAGTTTGGTTAATCACAAGCAAATCGAGAGTAGCGCCTATTAAAAGCCTGACAATTCCCAGACTTGAATTGTGCTGCAGTGCTATTGGCAAACTGGTGAAAAGAGTTGTAGCGGCTTTACAACTAGAAACTGCTGAAGTATATCTTTGGTCGATTCGATGATCGTCTTGGCGTGGCTTCGAAAGGAACCGATGGACTTAAAGACGCTTGTTCAAAATAGGGTTGCCAAGATACAAGAACTCTATCCTAATCAGTTATGGAGACACGTACCATCTGATCAAAATCCCGCAGACTTAGTCTCCCGAGGAGTCGATCCTGAGGAACTTTGCAACAAAACTTATGGTTTAATGGACCAACATTTCTTTCAGGTGATGACTATCCAAATCGAACTATAAACTGTAGAGAGAAGCTAGATGAATATAATTCAGAACTGAAAAACTGTGTTAATGAACAAATTGAAAACTTTCAATCGGTGCTTAATATTCATGTTAATGATTTTTTAAACGACCTTCTTAATCTAAGCAATAATTATATAACTATTTTACGTGTATTAAGTTTTTATTTTCAGGTTCGTGGAAAATTTAAAGGGAATAAATAAAGTGGCTGGTCCACTCACAACAAAAGAATTTCAGAAAGCTGAGACATATCTGGTAAAAAAGGTGCAAGAGCAAGAATTTTCCAGTGATATTAACCATCTTAAAAGTAAGGGAAGTGTGCTACCAAACAGTAAGTTAAAGACATTGAATCCCTTTTTAGATGACAACGGTGTCTTAAGAGTAGGAGGACGATTGTGTAACTTAGAGTTAAGTTTCGATAAAAAGCACCAGATAATTTTACCAAAAAAAAATAATGGATTAACTTTAATAATAATAGAATATTTTCATAAAAAAAATATTTACATGTGGCAACTGTATCTTTACTGAATCATATTCGGGGAAAATTTTGGCCGTTGAATGGTAGGTCAATGTGCAGAAAAAATTGTATATAAATGTATTGTATGTTTTAAAGCGAAACCAATTGTGTCAACTCAAATTATGGGTAATTTGCCAAAGGAGAGACTTATTACTGATTATCCATTTAATTGTGTTCAGTAGTAGACTTCTGTGGTCCTTTTTTCATTAAAAATAAAGGACAACGTAAAGGAAATTTGTTTAAAGTGTATATTTGTATTTTTGTGTGTTTTGTGTTTAAAGCGGTACATATTGAGTTAGTATCAGATTTAACATCGAAGCATTCATTGCCGCGTTGAAAAGGTTTATGGCTCGAAGAGGCAAATGTACATAACTGTTTTCGGACAATGGTAAAAATTTCGTCGGAGCTAGCAATGAAATTAAACAACTCCTTGAAATAGTCAGAAAACCAGACGAAAAATTAGCTAATTACTTAGCAGCAGAAGGAATAGAGTGGAAATTTATTCCCGCGAGGTCGCCCACCTTTGAGGTCTTTGGGAAGCGGCCATAAAGTCATGTAAATATCACTTAAAAAGAGTTGTGAATGGAATTAATTTAACGTACGAGGAACTACTTACGGTCACTATACAAATTGAGGGAATTTTAAATTCTCGACCGCTTTGCCCCCTATCAAACAATTATGATGATTTCCAAGTGCTTACACCAGCTCATTTTTTAATTAATAGGTCTTTAAATTGCTAGAAGAGACTAATTTGACAAAATGTAAAGAGAGTAATCTCAAAAAGTGGCAAAAATAACTAGGATAGTTCAATTAATGTGGAAATTTTGAGTCGTAATTACTTGAATCAATTACAACAGAGAGGAAAAAAATGGATGTTTGAGAAGAATAACGTTAAAATTGAGACTTGGTTTTAATAATTGAAGAAAATTTACCAACGTATAAATAGGCATTAGGTAGAATCGTAGAATTGTATTATGGCGAAGATAAAAAAGTGCGTATAGTGAAAATTAAAACTCAGTATAGTACATGTAAAAGAGCCATATCAAAAATTTGTGTTTTACCAATGGAAGATCCTTAAATATAATTTGAATTTTTCATTTAGTGTACCATTGGTGGTTTGTAAATTTACTCATTGTTAGTAAAGTGATTTTGTATTTGTATTAAAAAAATATATTGTTATTTGTGAAATCTTGAATTTATATAATGATTTATGTAATTGTATTTCTTGAGAATTGTCAAGTGTTGAATGTGTGTAAAGTGTTCTGAATGTAACCAATATGAATGTTAATTTAGTAACAATGATTGCATGGTTAAACCTGTGCAATGTGGGGCGGTATGTTAGTTCTGTTAATGAACAGCGCCCTCTAGCGGCTTGTGAAGAAAAACGTCAGTGTATGTGTAACAATCACTCCGAGAGGTTGTGTACGGAGTAGAGAGAGAGATTAAAAATATTACAGTCCACTGCATGTGTTTACTGTGTGTGTGTGTTGAGTCAATTCACGTATTATTATTTAATTCATATATACTCTATTGTCACTAAAAGTATAGTTTTTTGTAACTCTTTTATTATTTTTTGTTTATATTCTTTTTATACTTTTGTTAACTGCTACATTTCAGCCATTCACATGTTTTGAATCTGCATTAGGGTCCAGAATCTGGCAATAACTTATTTATTGCACTCACAGATTTAGCACAGTCTTTGCATTTTCAAGAGCAATTTTTAGGTAAGTTACCTCTATTTTGTAATGGATTTAGATATTCCTAGCCATTACTTTCAATAGGTTTTTGCTCAGTATTATTTACATAAAGAGGGAAGGTTGGCTAGCCAAAAAACATGTTCAACCCCACTTTTATATAAATTATTTTATATATTAGCTGTACTAAGTCAGCAGTGTTAAAATACTGCAGCATCCATTTTATAATTTTGGGGCTAGTGTCCTTCATTGTGTGTTCTCTTTGCTGTCTCTTTGTTGTTTTCGAATGTGATTGATGTGAAAGTTTGAGTTTTGTTTGTAGAGAATTAGACTATATATATATATATATATATATATATATATATATATATATATATATATATATATATATATATATATATATATATATATATAAATATATATATATATATATATATATAAATATAAATATATAAATATATATATATAAATATATACATATAAATATATATATATATATATATATATATATATATATATATATATATATACACTGCTGGACAATTGCTAAGGACGGATAACACTATCATCCATAGCAACCACAAAATGAAAGGAAGCAAAATGTCGAAAATTAGAATAAGTGCGGGATATTAGTAAGAAGTATGAGTATGCAAATTTTTTTCCACGTCTGTTCATCACGTGATGGCGTTCATAAGAGCTTTAAAGGTTTTGACGCGTGTGGACAGTTGTTGTTTCAAGTCAAAAGTTTTACAGGAAAGATTTAATAGACGAACTTAAAATTTTTGGCATGTCTTCCCCCGACATCACATAGATGATTTTTATGCGTGGCCGAATTATTGGAAAGATCGAAGAAGGGCGAAAAATAACAGATGTTGCCAGGGAGTTCGACATCGCTCACAGCGTTGTTTCGCGGCTGTGGAAGTCATTTAAAACAACTGGAATGTGTAGTAGACGGCACGGGGGAGGTCGTGTTAGAAGTACGACGCCTGCAGAAGACACATATATCGTCCTATCAGCCAAAAGGAACAGGCGCACCACAGCTCAGCAGGTGGCAAATCAGTTTCTTGCTGCCTCAGGAAAGCAGATCTCCCGAAAAACTGTTGCCAGACGTTTGAGGGGAGGAGTACTATACGCACGCAGACATGTTGTGTGTGTCCCATTGACCAGACAGCACCGTACTGCCCGTTTGCAATGGTGTCGTGAGCATCACAATTGGACTGAACAGGACTGGGCATGCGTACTATTCTCAGATGAGAGTAGGTTCAGTCTGTCATCGGATTGTAGACGCCAACTGATCTGGCGCGAGAGTGGTACTGCTTATCGTCCAGAAAATATCCAGGAAAAGTACCGATATCCGATATGCAGTATTATGGTGTGGGCCGGCATCATGATCAATGACCGCACCCGCCTACATGTGGTTGCGAATGGGACTATGACGGCCAACGATACATTGATGAAGTTCTACTTCCTCATGTTCGTCTTTTCCGTAATGCTGTCGGTGAAAAATTTGTTTTTATGGACGACAACGTAACATGTCATTGAACACTCGCTGTTCAGGATTGTCTAGACAGCGAGGGTATTCAACGTCTCGTATGGCCAGCGCGTTCTCCAGATCTAAACCTCATTGAAAATATGTAGGATGCTTTGGGGAGGCAAGTTGCTGTTCGAAACTATCCTCAGACAAACAAGAACACCCTCATCCGTGCACTCACAGAGGAATGGGATAAATTGCCTCAACAGCTGCTGGATAATGTTGTGCAAAAGTATATGTGGTACGACGTGTGGAATGTTGCATCACACCCACGGGTGAACATATCCCGTACTGATATCTTTCTTTAAGGTGCCTGCAGACTTTTAGATGCATTGTTCTATTTCTCCGTCCGCAGATCAAATGAACATTTTTTTATCTTTCAGATGTTTCACAGCTTTTGTACTTTCCTGAACAATAAATATTCTTTATTCTAATGTCTGAACAATGTGGCAACTATATCTTATCCTACTAGGCCTCATGTCTCGCTTAATGTTATGCTACATAGCAATTTGTGATCCGTCCTTAGCAATTGTCCAGCAGTATATATATACATATATATATATATATATATGCACATATATATATATATATATATATATATATATATATATATATATATATATATATATATATATATATATATATATATTATGGAAAAATGTACCGATTTTAGACTGATGATCACAAAAATTTAATCTAACGTTATGAAACAAATCATAAAAGATTTAGATAAATTCTAACTTAAAATGGCAATTGAATACGGAATGCCGATTGAAGCATTCAATCAATTTAGATCTTATGTAACAACAGAAATTCAGGAATTAGATTTCACTGTTGAAAATGAAATTATGTGTAAAGATCTTAAATCATCAATAGTAAATATCCAAAATGACTTCATGATTACATATGTTGATAAGGTCTCTGCTAATTATGCCATAATTTGTAAATATTATTACAGTAGAATATTAAGTAACCACATTTTAAATAATAATTCATTTCAAAAATCAGTTCACAATAATAGAGAAGATGATAATCGTCTTTTAGCTTTGAACAAAAAACTGAATATTCATCTAAATAATATTAAATATCCAAAAAATTTTTTAACATCAAAATTTCATAAAAGCCCTATAAAATTCCGTAGTATCACTAATGGATACAATACATATATCACGAAGTCTGGAAAGATCTTACAATCTCTTCTTCAAAATCTAATTGATAATTTACAAAATACGGCAATAATTAAAAATAGCTTAGAGATTGCTAGAGTTACTAAAGATATGTTATTTTTTTCTATGCATGGTTTTGATTTCGAGGACCTTTTTAATTCTATAGATATTGACGATATGATTAAGGTTCTAAAGTTAATTTATGATAAATATGTGTGTGTGTGGATTATATACTTCAATGAAAAAAGAAAAATTTGATATTCTTGTTAACCTCGTATTAAAAGAAAATTTCATTACATTTGATCAGAATCTTTATAAACAGATCAAAGGATTACCTCAGGGTGGTCCAGCTAGTAATTGTTTAGCGAACCTATATTTACATTTTTTTTAAATAGATCATGTTGTAAATGATTCTCACTTAATTTATCGTTATATAGATGATATAATAATTTTTGGTAAAAATAGTGAATACAAACCAAATATTACGTTCTACCCTGATTATCTCAAGCTCCTTAAAACTAACTTTAACTCTAATATGGTGGAATTCTTGGATTTAGACTTGCATCTTATTAACAATAATGTAGTCAGTAACATTTTTGACAAAAGAGATTCGTTTAAGTTCCATATAATTAAAATTCCTGTATGGAATAGTAATTTACATATATCAATTTACAGAAATATCATTTTGAATTTTTTATTTGGAAATGATAACTTAACTACCCACAAAATAGATAAATACAATAATATTAAAAAAAAATTTCAATGTTGTTTAGATCATGAATACCCTTTTAATTTCTTAAGAACTTATATTCATCACAAATACATTAACCGTCTTGCTACTTCGAATTCCAAAACCACCACACAACAATAGGATTTCAAAGTCAGCAAGTTAGTGGTCTTGCTGTGAAGATTATATCATAACACTCATATCACAGTTTACATTTTTTCCACACACATCTTGAACATCTTTGTTGACAACCAACCAAATTAGAACCTAGCAAATTTACATTTTTGACAATCAACCAATTCAAATTTTACCATATTTGATTGTCGTCATTTTATACCTGTCTTTGCTGGCTGGTTTAAAAGTCAGCTCAAAAGATGTGTTTATGTATTTTCGAATTTTTTAACTTGGTGAATAATTGATTTTCATTAATGGCAAGACTCTTGATTCTCTTCGTAAAAGCTTTGTGAGTAAAGAAATTTTGTTAAATTATTTTTTGAAAGATACTTTTCTTATGTAATTGTTTTAGCATTTTTCTACTTTTCTTACCTAATTATTTTGTGATTTTTCTGCATTAAGAGCTTGGGAGAGTTTGTTACATAATAGTAGTGAGTGGTTTTATCATGCTCTCTGAGTTATCCATACTCTGAAGTTTTGTTTATTTTACTTTATTTGGTTTTCCTACCGAGTTTCAAAGGGGGACGGTTGGCGCCTTCAAACTAGTTTAACCCCACTTATTCGGTCCTAAGTCCGAATTTGCTTTCTGACTCGCTAGGTTCTTCTTTTTTGTAGATTTTTTTTTATTTCTCTATAATTTTGTTCTTCATGTTCAGCTTTTATATTTTTATTACGCTATTTCTTGTTATGTTCTTTATCTATTATTTCTTGTGTTTTTGATATATAATACATATTTCTTTTATATATATGATATATGATATATATATACTAGCCGTTACCCACCCGCTTCACTGGGTATTTCACGATGTTGTATATATGTATACTGTTTACATATATATTAATTATGGTTATCTAGCATTAATAATTCGATTGTATTGAAAAATATATTTATAGCTGTGACACTCTGCCCCTTGATATAAAAAGAACTTAAATTATAATATCTAATTTCTATTTATATCTGAAATAGAAGGAGAAAGATTTTTATCGCTCACTTAACCTAATAATCAATTGGATTTTCACCCAAGCAACTTTCAGGGGATCTCTACTACATAAAATAAACATGCGTGCTAAATTTCAAGTCTAAATCTAACAGAGCAAAAACGGAATTTTTATCAACAATACCTTGTTGACAGCATTCTTAGCAAATTCCAAATCAACAAAAGAAGCATGCAAATCAAATTTTATTATTATAGTCTTAGCAGTTAAAAAACGGGAGAATTTTTTTTGTCTATCAATACGCTACAATAACTCTCCACGCTTGAACCTAGAGTTGCTTTCCGTAATATCCATTCTTAGTGGAACTCTATTCAACTAAAGAAAAGTACTCAACAAATTTCAAGTAAAGGAGTTAAATTCAAAAACAGGAATTTTTCTATAACACGCCTTAATCTCTCGCAACCCCATTCCTTTGGGGGTCCGATTTCACAAAAATCTTTGTAAAAGGAACTTTATTCCATGAACGGAACATAACTTCTAATTTTCAACCAGGTGGTTCTATTAGTTGAAAAGCGGAAATATTTATCTATTTCGCCCCTTGATCCCTCTCAGTGACCCTTGGGGATCAATTTTCCCCAAAATTATTTTGTAGCGGATCTCTACATCATGAAAGGAATTCGCTTACCAAATTTTAAGAATGTACGTCTAACACTTTAACAATGGAAATAATTATCTTTAACGCCCCTTAACGCCTATCTTTAACGTGCCCTTAACGCCCCTTGGAGGTCGATTTTTGTAAAAATCATTATGCAGGGAATCTCAACATTATGAAAGAAATCTGTGTACCAAGTTTCACGACTTTACATCTGATAGTTTAGTAAAGGAAATAATTATCTATAACGCTCCTTAAACCCCCATAAAGCCCCTTGGGGTTCGAACTTCGCAAAATCCGTTCTTAGCTGACGTCTACTCCATGAAGGAAACCTACCTACCAAATTTCAAGTATGTAGGTTTGATAGTTCCGGAGATATCGTGATTAGTCAGTCAGTCAGTGAGTTAGTCGCTTTTCTCCTTTATATATATAGATACATATATATACATATATATATACATATATATATATACATATTTATACATATAACATATATATACACACATATATACATATACATATAACACATATAACTATATACAGACTAGTTGCAAGTACCCGGCTTTGCCCGGGTTTAAAATAAGGTTTTCTGTAGAAGCTTACAAAACTTTTTTTTTGCATGCAATTAAAAGGGTACATTTATCTTAAAGCAATGTGATAGACAACCTTTTTTGGCAGTTCCATTTGGAGTGTGTACAAAAAGATTTTCCTCTCTGCCCACTCTAGAGCAGCCCACATACAGCTGTCCATGAGAAAAGCCTGGTAGTCTATACTCTCACCCTTTTTCTCACAGGCAGGACTGTAGCAAAAAATGACAATGCATTCCTATGAATGAAGGAATGGAATGTAATATAGTAAGTAATGTGATATTTGTTGCAGTATTTGCTTGCAGTAAAGTAAATATAACAAATCAGTATTGCAAATTACTTACCGCTTTTGTCTAGTAAAGTTTTCTGTATAAAGAATCCATGACTCAGAACATGCACATAGAGCACTCTTTTTGGCTGGAGGAGGCCAGAGTGAGGTTGCGATGGAACGAAACTTGTTTAAGAACCTTCCCCATGTAATTTTGTGAATATGTACCAAATTTCACGTTATTTGGTTGTCTGGATCTTGAATTATGAGGGAACAGACAAACAGACAACAAATGCACTTTATATATATATAGGTATATGCATATATATATATATACATATATATATGTATATATATATGTATATATGTATATATATGTATGTATATATATGTATATATGTATATATATGTATGTATATATATATGTATGTATATATGTATATATATGTATGTATATATATATGTATGTATATATGTATATATATGTATGTATATTAGTATATATATGTAGGTATATATGTATATATATGTATATATATATATGTATACATGTATATATGTATATATATGTATATATATATGTATACATGTATATATATGTATATATATATATGTATATGCATATATCTATATATATTTAAGACGCATTTGTTGTCTGTTTGTCTGTTCCCTCATAACTCAAGATTCAGACAACCAAATAACGAGAAATTTGGTACACGTGCACAAAATTACACGAGGAAGAGGTTCTTAAATAGGTTTGACGTTCATAATTCTTTCCGAATTTTTTAAAATTTAATTTTTAAGTGATTTCCCAGTGTTATGACGTCATGTCATGTCACGTTTCTCACTAAGTGGACTATTGATAATGGTATTTCAGTTCTTATTATTGTGATTAACATAAGTATATTATTTTCGTTTTCGTTATCTGTTTTAGATAGTATGAAATTTATAATATTTTGCAATTTTATGTGTCTATTTTAACCTTTAAGGGTATACTATTGGCTTCAGTGTATAAAATTGCCTTGCAGAAAATCAAACTTGGGTAATTCTAATGCCCAAGAGAAAGCAGTGTTGGTGGTAATTACATATCAAACTGGAAAAGGCATCAGAGAATGAGCAAAACAGACAAATGGCTTAAATACCTGTTGAGAAAGCAGGTAGCAGTAAGATAAATTATTTTTGGTACTTATGTACTATTTCTAACAATCTCCAACGTTCAAAATTACTTGCCAAGTTGGCAACCCCGATTTCGCATGTCATATATAAGCTGAATTGTGAGTCATGTGCTTCGTTTCGTATAATGTCGCCAATAGGTTGCGGTTATATGTAAGTACCTTATTTTTTCAAATTATGCTTTTGAATTGATAAAGTTAGTTCAGTTCTTTTTATATCAGTTAATGTTAGTGTTGTACTTCATTTTTCAATTTATTTTTATTTTCGGGATTTTATACTTTGGATAATTTTTTTTTATTTAGTACTTAGGTATTATTGCACAATCGCCAACGTTCAAGACAACTAGCCACTTTGGCAATCCCAAATTTGTGTGCGTTGAATTGGCAATCATGTGCTTCATTTTGTATAATGTCACCAATAGGTTGCGATAATACATAAGTACCTTTAATTCTGTACAATACTATAACATTAGACTGGTCACAACACCAATTTGGCATGATTTCAAAATCATGCCAAAAATGAGTAGCCTACCAATATGAAATTAATATTATGAGTATTATCTTAGCCTGTTTTATCTTTTCCACCACTAATCCTTAATTAATTGGTGGTAATTACATATCAAACTGGAAAAGGCATCAGAGAATGAGCAAAACAGACAAATGGCTTAAATACCTGTTGAGAAAGCAGGTAGCAGTAAGATAAATTATTTTTTGGTACTTATGTACTACTTCTAACAATCTCCAACGTTCAAAATTACTTGCCAAGTTGGCAACCCCGATTTCGCATATCATATATAAGCTGAATTGTGAGTCATGTGCTTCGTTTCATATAATGTCGCCAATAGGTTGCGGTTATATGTAAGTACCTTATTTTTTCAAATTATGCTTTTGAATTGATAAAGTTAGTTCAGTTCTTTTTATATCAGTTAATGTTAGTGTTGTACTTCATTTTTCAATTTATTTTTATTTTCGGGATTTTATACTTTGGATAATTTTTTTTTTATTTAGTACTTAGGTATTATTGCACAATCGCCAACGTTCAAGACAACTCGCCACTTTGGCAATCCCAAATTTGTGTGCGTTGGCAATCATGTGCTTCATTTTGTATAATGTCACCAATAGGTTGCGATAATACATAAGTACCTTTAATTCTGTACAATACTATAACATTAGACTGGTCACAACACCAATTTGGCATGATTTCAAAATCATGCCAAAAATGAGTAGCCTACCAATATGAAATTAATATTATGAGTATTATCTTAGCCTGTTTTATCTTTTCCACCACTAATCCTTAATTAATTCAATATATATATTTTGTTTTTTAATATTTTAGTACTTACATTTATTTTTGGCGATTATGTACTACAAATATTTTTTTACAGATTGCCATGTCTTTGGCGAAATTAAACAGTGGTATTTTTTTCCCCTTAAATATGTTTTTTATCTGTTTTTGACAATTTTTAAAATTTTGTTTCATGTGTGTCTGAAAGGCAAATAGCAAAATAAATATTTTACAGTATATATATTGTGTTTGTACGAAAATGTTTATACTGATTTAATCAAAATATTGAGCCCTCTTTTATATTTGATATCTTTTCAAGATTTAATTTTATAGTATAACTAGCTACACCTAGCTAAATGTTGCTGTGGCTCAGTCAGCTTTAAAAGACTGGTACACCATAACATATGCCATGAAGCTTAAAAAAGTAATAATATACAAGAATTCAAGCAAATCTATCTATATATATATACATATAAGACGCATTTGTTGTCTGTCTGTTTCCTTATAACTCAAGATCCAGACAACCAAATAACGTGAAATTTGGTACACATTCAAAAAACTACATGGGGAAGGTTCTTAAACAAGTTTCGTTCCATCGCAACCTCATTCTGGCCTCCTCCAGCCAAAAAGAGTGCTCCATGTGCATGTTCTGAGAAAACTTTACTAGACAAAAGCGGTAAGTAATTTGCAATACTTATTTGTTATATTTACTTTACTGCAAGCAAATACTGCAACAAATATCACATTACTTACTATATTACATTCCATTCCTTCATTCATAGGAATGCATTGTCATTTTTTGCTACAGTAATGCCTATGAGAAAAAGGGGGAGAGTATAGACTACCAGGCTTTTCTCATGGGCAGCTGTATGTGGCCTGCTCTAGAGTGGGCAGAGAGGAAAATCTTTTTGTACACACTCCAAATGGAACTGACAAAAAAGGTTGTCTATCACATTGCTTTAAGATAAATGTACCCTTTTATTGCATGCAAATAAACAGTTTTGTAAGCTTCTACAGAAAACCTTATTTTAAACCCGGGCAAAGCTAGGTACTTGCAACTAGTAAGTATACATATATATATATATATATATATATATATATATATGTGTGTGTGTGTGTGTGTATACATATATGTTATATGTATATATATATATATATGTGTGTGTGTATACATATATGTTATATGTATATATATGTATATATATGTGTGTATATATATATGTTATATGTATATATATGTGTATATATATATATGTTATATGTATATATATATATATGTATATATATGTTATATATGTGTATATATATGTATATATATATGTATATGTATATATATGTATATGTATATATATATATATATGTATATGTATATATATATATGTATATATATATATATGTATATGTATATATATATATATATATATATATGTATATATATATATGTATATATATGTATATGTATATATATATGTATATGTATATATATATGTATATATGTATATATATGTATATGTTTATTTGTATATATATATATATATATATATATATATATATATATATATATATATATATGTACTTACTTAATACTTACTATTATATTTACCTAAAAATTGCACTTAAAAATGCAGAGCCCGTGCTAAATCTGAGTGCAGTAAATAAGTTATTGCCAGATTCTGGACCCTAATGCAGATTCAAAGCGTGTGAATTGCTGAAATGTAGCAATTAACAAAAGTATAAAAAGAATAGAAATAAAAATTAAAAGGAGAGTTTCAAATTGTATCATAACTTTAGTGACACAATTTATATGTGAATTAAATAATAATAAGTAATTTTATCTATTATTCGAATATGGAGGATACTATAACTAGGAATTATGTCAATTTATATTAATAAACTATTATTAGTCTAAGAATTTTTAATCCTTACTATTTTGAATAGCGCTTTATTCATATAACTATTAATAAAATTAATTGGGTATTTCTGATTTAAGCAATATTTATAGTGATTTATTATTTCTGATTTTTTTGACACTAGAAATTTATTGTGTTGTATATACTTAATAACAATATTTCTGAATATAGAAACATGTACATTATTCTCCCAATGAGGAACTTTTATAATATTGAAATTAAAATCTTCTCTTTTATCATAAATATTAGAAACTATTACATTTTCTTTTAATTTGATATGCATATCAAGAAAAGTTGCCTTATTGTTGTTACTATTTATCTGTATTAGATTAAGATATTATGGATAAAAATTCATATTAGGTATAAAATTGACTTGCTTCCTAAAAGGGATGATATCATATATATAACGATAAATTTATGTAGAATTATTAATGTAACTAATTTCAAAACAATGTAAATATAAATTGACAAGACAGTTCCTCGTAGTGCCACCTTGTGGTAAACTTTTAATTTGCAGATAATAGTTACCATTATAATATATATAACCTATGAACCTAACCTTAATATACAAACCTATGAAGTAAACTAAATCTATCATAATTAACTTTATTAAATAAATTACCTTTATATAAATTTACAAGTATATTAATCAAATCATTAATATTTAATAGAGTTAAAAATATATATCTTCAAAATCTAAACTATAGACTGAGTAAATCTTTTATCTTTCATTTGTTCAATAAGTGATTTACTTTTTTTAAATATGTCTGTAGTTTTTAGATTATTTATTGTATCAGGTAACATTTCATGGAGTATTTTGCCTGTTTTGCTGATATATGTATAATATCTGATATTTATTATTGATCTGTATTATTGCTGATATTTGTAACTGTCCTGAATTTGACTGGGTCTTTATGAAATTTAGGAGTAAGAAATATATGCGAAAATTTAAAATTATTGATAATTTTAATTCTTTTTTTTTATGAAAAGCCAAAATTCGATTATACATATATATATTGTTTTTAATTAAGAAATAAATCCTCTCTATCTAATTAATCCTATACTATATTTGTTTCTTGCTTTTATCCGTGTGAACGTATTAATAACGTCCTCACACTTAACTCCTGAACTGTGACATATATTTTAGAAAAATGGACCAAATATAGAAAATTTTTTTGACTGTTCAGTTTTGTTCTTTATATTGTTATAAAAGTTAGAAAATGGTTTTTTAACACATAAATAAAATTTTAAATGCATTAACTACTATATTTATAATTTTTGCAGCATACAAAAAAAAGTGATAGACTGCACACACTTCTTATTCAATTAGAGCAAATTCAACAAAATTTTGAAGCTAAATATAATATAACATAAAAACACAACAACACACAATGTGATTTACACACACACAACACGTACATTTTACAAATCTTTTACAGTATGGTATATCCCAAAACACGATGCTGCACACACAAGCCCAAATCGCACTCTTTGCAATCAACTTGTGTCTCACGTCTTATCCTCTTCCCTTTTTCATCGGTTTTACAACGGCACTTCCTGGTTGGAGTAGGTATATATTTTTTTTCGTTGGTGGAATGTGTTCTGGAAAGTGTTGACCTGTGACGCGTAGCAAGCTTACATTAGGACGCCCTGGTCCAAGTAGCTGAACATTTGTGGCTTATTTTGTTCGACAATGTTATACTGTTGTATTCTTATATTTCTCACCTCCTTCTGAATTATACATAATGAAGGAATTATACAATGTCTGGTCTAAGAGATGGAAAAATATCTTTTGGTAATATTTTTTACCTCGTTTTCTTGCAACTGGGTAGCCTGTAAGATGTTGATCAACTTTATTAACACCTCCCATAGTGTGGTTGTAATCATGAACTACTTTTGGTTTCAATCACTCCCCCCTCTCCCGCCTTCTTTTTTCTTATCTTCAAACTCAATCATTTCTGCAGTACGGACTGAAGAAATCTTGCAAACATTCTTTTTATCGTGCCATTTCATAGCCTCAAACGAAGTCGTTATCTGTGAAAAACAAGGACCACTTATATCATCTTTTCGGAAAATAGTGACTTAAGTATCCTAAAGTAGAAACGATGTCACCCATCCGGTATAGTGGTTAGCGACACTGACTTGCTGTGCCGTAGGGCCTGGGTTCGAGTCCCTGAGAAGACTTGGATGTCTCTAAATGTATAGTGCCTTCGCGGCATGAGGGTCCGTCGAGTCGCAAGTCCTCTCTTGAGGTTCGTGGATGGGGAAGAGAGGTGGAAGGCCTATGACCCTCCCCCAGGGTATTCTCCCTCAAAATTAGGGTGGAACCGAGCTTAATAGTGCTCATGGCTACGGCCAACGACAGGGGTACATGTAGCCCCTTCCTATTATGAATTTCGTGAGCCTCCATCTGACTACGTCAGCCAGGGAACATTAGCAACAACAACAAAGTAGAAACGAACTCAGCTCGGGCTTCACAAAGTAGAATCGGTAATTTTTCTCCTGCCAGAAGTCAGTTCGGGCATCACAAATACTGCACATAGTAGTTTCCCGAACTAGATTCGGGTGACACTGGCAATGGGTTAACTTCTTAAACTAATTGCACTCCATTGGTTAATAATGCAAGTGCATTGGGCTAATTACCTGCACGTAAATAATTTTTCACTTTTATCACGGTGGAAAATGTTCTTTCTCCTGAACAAATCTTAATCTAACATGTTGTTACATTTTAAGAAAAATTTAGGAAGAATCCAACGCCAATAGATAAATACTACACTTAACGATCTTTTTTAATTAGCTGTAATTGTAAGATATTTTATATTTTACTACTTACGCGATTAATTATTTTAAAAAATAATTCCTCCCATTTAATACTCATAAACTTGAGTGTCATAGCAAGAAAATAAGCACTACAATTCCATATTACAGTTGATAAAAAACCATCGATTTCAAATTTTTGCCGCCTCAAAATTTTGGTGCACCTAATTTGCCGCCTTAGGCCCAGGCCTTGCGGGCCTAAGCCTAAATCCGTCACTGATAGCTCTAACTTGCAAAATAACGCAGACAATAACAGTATTAAAACGGTGCTGGTAGATGGTGCAGGCCAGGGCCACTTTTGCGCTTAGGCTCACTAGGCACGTGCCTAGGGCGCAAAAGATTTGGGGACGTGAACACTTGAAGGGTAAAAAAAAAAGAGAAAAAAATAAATTACAGCGAATCATGAGAGAAGCATTTCTATCCTTAAGAGAGTAAAGACTGAAATGAGATCAACTACGGAAAAAGAAAATCTTAACAGTTTGATGTTGATATGCACTTAAAATAATATTACGATGGAATAAATACAATGATGTCATTTGTGGTCGAAGAAAACCTTTGTTGTAAAAGTAGAACGACTAAAATAACAGCAAAGCAAAAGGATCTCTAAAAGTAAAATATAGTAATGCGGTAAGCGATGAAAAGTATGATATTTCACAAGAGTTGAAAACGGTTCTTACAGTAATTATACAAACTATTTCATTTATTTGCTGTACAAATTTACGAAAGGGTGGGTCAACTGTGATGCTATAAGGTAAGAAGTGAACAAGAGGGCCCATACTATGCCACTATCAAGTGGCACCCACAGGAATTTTTCAAGGGTTGAGGGGTCCAGTTTCGGAAGTCCACTGTTATCGTATCATTCTCCAATACGCAACCCAACATATTCTTTTGATTTTGTCAATTTTCGGGAACAAAAAACAGTAACAAATTAATTATTAAATAAATAATTAGCATCAATTAATAAAATTAATTATTAATAACAAATACTTAAATAAATTTTACGCGTACTATATGCATAGGATTTTTAATTTAATCGAAAAAAAATTGAAGGCTTTGAGGGGGTTCCGGACCCGTGAACCTCCGCCCTCCTTGTGCGCGCCATTGCCACTATCCTATCGGTTGGCAGTCCAAGACACGGAGGGTCCATAGGGGGTGGATAATGGAAAGATTCTCCAAACAGCAAAACAAAGAAAAGGAAAAGAGTAAGAAGAGATAGAGTAAAAGAGTTGTGGGAAATACATCCTCAACCAAAACTGGGAGGGTAAGAACTGGATGAGGGAGGTATTCTGGAAACATTGGAGTGAGCGTTACAATTTGAAGTGCCTAGGGTGCCGGAGAGATTAAAAATGGCCCTGGTGCAGGTTCTCCACTAGCATGATTAAATCTCAGTTAGAAGGTGGCTGCTTTGACAGAAGCATAGTCCATGATTGAAATTAAAAGGGGAATACGGTTTTTGTATTTAAAGAATACAAATTGGATAGAATCCATTATGAATTCTCTGGCTGAAATTCATCGGCAATTGGTAAAAATGTCCCTCTCCCTCCCGATCCCTTAGAAGTGCTACTCTGACCCTTTAGTTGCCATGGTGGTATTTGAGTTGTTAAACTATTTTATATACGCATTAAATCACACAGAATAAATAACAACTGCAATGCCTCTGATTATAGCAAATCAATAAAACCAATTACTTCGAGGAGCATGGACTGAACATCGTTCAGGGCAGTCAGTGACCCGAAGACAGAGAGAAGATCCACCGTGATCTCCCACACCCCGAACTGGACGGGGGACATCTGTTCGTAGCGAGGTTGCAGCTCCTGTTCGCCACCCCCAGCGAACTTTACCCGGGTCAGGAACTCGAGCTTCTGGTCATTGAGCCGCCAACTGGGCAGTGGAGATCCGTCGTGGAAAGAGATAGACACCTGAAAACACAAATTTAAACATATATCAAGGTGAGTGACGACAGCTATATTAATGTGGAACTATAAAGCTGCACTATGGCTATTTTGGTGATGGATCTTGTCATTTTGAACCCTGGTCAAATGATGAGGATGACACATGAGCTGGCACCCCCTCTTCTAATTTCCAACACCACACCATGGAAGGACGTCTGAGCCTTGACAGATTTGACGAGCATCGGACCCCTCTACGCGGCGGACCTTCAACCGTACTGAACTCGAACTCTTGTCACGCCAGACACGAGTCAGTCACCTTGACCAGTGTTCCCCAATCTTTTCATCGCCGCGAACTGGTCAACGTTTGTTAATTTTACCGCGGCCCACTGAGAGGGAGGACGTTGATTCTTTATATTTTGGACTGTTTTGATTTAATAATTTTAGTTTAATTGTATTTAATAGTGACCAGAATAAAATATAGCTACACTAAAACATGAATATAAAAGGATTTTCATAAAAAGTAGCCCAAATCCAAGAAAAATATACCATAGTAAATAAAAGGAAAGTAATTTAATATTTCTTGTGCCAAATTTTGTGTCAATCTAAGCAGTATTTGTTGGGTTTCTTGTGCATTTTACATCGTGCCTAACTTTTGGAAGTGAGTGTATGTGTATACATAGGACAAAATCACAATATTAAGTGGCATTTAATTTCTATTAATTATCATAAAAATACCGTACTGTCAACCAAAACAATCGTGTCTATAAAATTTCAGTTCAACTGCCTGCTTTAAAACACGAGGAAAATATTTTTTAAGGTTTTGAACCATGTCGCTAAAAATGAAGCCAACGTGAATGTATCTGTAATTCTTTATACAATTAGTTTCAATCAATTAATTTTAATTAAATTATCGTATTGACATCTAAATCAATCGTGTGTAGTAAATTTCAGCTCAAAAGAGCCCGTTAAAATGGGAGAATGAGTGAATATTAACGTCACACTGTTTAGCTAAACGAGGGCTTTTGGCGATGGACCTCGTCATTTTGAATCAAGGACAAGTGATGAGGACAACACATGAGGCGGCATCCCCTCTCCTAACTATCACACCACACCAACGGGGGGGGGGACCTTTGAGGTCTCGACAGATTTAATGTGCATCGCTCCCCTACAAGGCGGGTCTTTAGTGGTACTGGGCTCGAACTGGTGACAAGCAAGCCACGATCCGATACCTTAACCACTAGGCTACTACGACACATTAAAATGCGAGAAAAAACGTTCTAAAGTTTTGATACGTCGACAAAAGAGTCGCTAAGTCGACAAAAATGATGCCAAAGTGGCTGTATCTGTAATTCTTTGAATAATTATTATAATTTAATCAATTCATTTTTATCAATTATAATTAAGGCTGTCTTCGGCTAATGTTAAAGAATGGAACCCAAATTCGGCATATTTTTTTCATGTATAAAAGTACTTGAACATTAATATTATATTCTGTCTTCTCTATCCTGTAGAGAATCACTTATTTTATCAGATTACTCATTTTTTTCCTATACTATGTGTTCCGCGTTAAGTTCACGCTCTCGTACATACGCCGAAAACAGCCTTATATAAATTACCGTATTGTGTCTTCCAAAATAATCGTGTATATAAAATTTCAGCTCAATTGAGCATTTTAAAATGTATTTTATTAACGATTGAAAATTTGAACAAGATATATATATATATATATATATATATATATATGTATATGGAGATTGTGAACTAATAGTAGGAATTGAAAAAGACTCACGTAGCACTTGAAGGGCATGGAAGGTTTGAAGACTTGTGGGTTGGCGCCAAGAAACACCAGTCTCAGGTCTGACTTGTAGAGGAGGGATTGGGCGAAACCGATTTCGATCTGGTTCAGGAACCGTTCTCCTACTTCCACCCACACGCTGAGACGGGAGTGGTCCACCTGGGACCGCAACCGACGCAGTTCCGGCATGGGCAAGTCCAAGTCCATGCGACCCTCGAACTGTTTGAGACAATATAATTATTAGAAAACATGAAATAAAGGATATTTTTATTCTCTGTTTGTTTTATTGTATACCAAGACTTTTATGTATATACAAATTTGTCTAATTTGTTTCGAAATATGTACAGGTGGTTATAAAAATAATTGAAATAACTTAGATTTGCAAAGAATTCTGTATTAGTATGATCGCCTTTGGCATATAACCCTCTGACCGGAACATCCGTCTCTCATACGGAGCTTATTTGCTTTGATGCCTGCAGATAACGCTATGGGGGGATTTTGGGGTTGGGCTACGTAGACATCTTCAGTTGGATTCTACCCA
The DNA here is from genome assembly GCA_019973935.1 of Trichonephila clavipes. NCBI lineage: Eukaryota > Metazoa > Arthropoda > Arachnida > Araneae > Nephilidae > Trichonephila > Trichonephila clavipes. The sequence continues at coordinate 1,648,790 of BMAU01020256.1, read as the reverse complement.
GTGAGAGGATGACCCGGCGATTTTTTTCGACTCACGATAAGTGCGATCTTTCTTATCTATCACCGTCTATCATACGGATATTCCTATAGTTTTGTTGTGTTTGGTATTATTATTTTTAATTATTTTTATATAAATATAAACAATTTCTAATCAGTTTTATAAAAAATACTAGTCACAATTCTAGATAAAAACATATTGTTTGTTTGTTGTTGTTTTCTAATGCCACCTGTCTGACGTAGTCAGATCGAGGCCCACGAAATTCATCGTGGCATGGGCAAGAGGTACGCCTGTCGTTGGCCTTGAGCGACCATACAGGTGACAGTACGATTTAGCTCGGCGAAATTCCCCGAAGGGACGATAGATGGCGACACGACCTCTATCTCCACCTCCACAATATCTGCATGTAAACTGAAGGGGAGGGAAATATTCTCCAGTCCCTGCGCTCATGATTCAGCCCACAAGACTACGGACCCACTGATTTAACGAGCACGTACTCCGTGTGTACTCGGAGGGTGTTTGGTGGCATCGGGCATCGAACCCAGGCCTTCCGGTCTGGAGTCCGATGCTCTAACCACTAGGCTACCCACGGCCCAACATATTGTTGTGTTTGATTTAACCCCACACATCTTATTTGAGCCATATTTAATTTCATGAGCTATAAGGACATTTAAGACAGTCTTTAAAGAATTTTAAAAAAATGCGTACCCGTCTGTCAGACGGATGTTTCTAAGAGCGACAAAGAAATTGATATTCCGGTCAGAGGGTTAATACAACTTGGATTCGTCTAGAAATTGATTTATACAAGTGCTCGATAATGTTTAGAGGAATAATGTACCCTTCTTCGTACAGACATTGTAAAAGTTCCGGGAGAGATGTCGGTGGAAGATATGGATTTTGTCTTGAACAATTTAAAATAAGGCATAACGATTCAATTATATTGAGGGCCAAGGTAGATACTTAACTTCATCATCTTATTCATCAAGCCATGATTGGACAAGTTCCGTCTTAGAAAATTCCATCTCCTGCAGAAAGTTACTTCAGGTTCATACTGCAGACATCATGTGATGGACATGGTCAGCTAAAGTTTCTGTATATATCTCTCCTGTGATTCTTCTTTTCAGGGTTACGCTTGGTTCAGTAGAAAAACGCGACATTGCTGTCCATATCATGACAGATACATCTCCATGCTCGAAGGTTGGAAAGAGTCAATCACGATCATACGCTTGTACAGGTGTCCTCCAAACGTGCACCCGTCCAGTTGTAGGGAAAAAAGTGAAAGACGAGACGTCAGATCATGTTACTTTCTTCCCATTATCAACTGACCAGGTTTTGTAAATATCACACTACTGTAGACCAGGGCAGGATTATCCATTGGGTGCTTGGGGCGGGCGTCCAGGGGCCTGGGGAAGGCCAGGATAAGCTGAAATTAACCAGGCCTTCTGATTATAAATTTCAATCCTTCAGTGCCTAGGCGGACCTGTAGATCTTCTGCGCCCAGGGCCTCAAATGAGCCTTAATCAGCACTGCTGTAGACGAGTGACAAGTGGCTTGCTGCTCTACCGTAAATGTTCTGTTGATGAAGGTGCATTTATCTAAAATCATTGGCACTGAAGAATCAAGATGCTGAATGAGCTCTGCAGACACATTTGCTGTAGTTGTTCACTTTTTTAGACCTTACAGTCGGCTACAATACCCGTCGGTTTCTTTCCCTGAGCTTCTCTTTCCGTCATTATTTTGCTTTGCCAAGCTTGTCTTGCCACGGTGTGTGTATGCTGGCATGGCGTTAAAAACGCCTAAAATCTGGGATGTTTTGGTCACGTTTGCTCCAGCTAGACGGGTTCTTATAACTTGGCCTCTTTGAAAATCTGAGAGTAATGAGACTGTAAGGTAAGCTTTTAAAAAAATATGCAAGACTTACAGTATACTTTATTATATCTACCACACACACATACAAAGCTAGAATATATACGTATACGCATTCAAAAATGTCTTTTTTGTTCACAAGTAATTGTATTATTTTGATTACCACTTGTATCTATAAATTAGTTTAGAAAAACTCTGCAGTAATTTTGGCTCTCACAAAATGAAATAGTTTTAATAATTTGATGCAGTAATATAAAATTCTTTCCTTCCGTAAGTTAATAATTGACATTTTATCTATCTATCTATCAATCTCTCTCTCTCAATACATACATATATATATATATATATATATATATATATATATATATATATATATATATATATATATATATATATGTGTGTGTGTGTGTGTGTGTGTGTGTGTAAGATTTTCCGTTTAATCATTTTGTAAAAAGTTGAGCCATATCCTTTTCAGAGGACTATTAATGTCAATTTTGTTTATTACCGCATTCCGAAGCAGCGCCATCTGGTGAGCTTTCGGAGCACCGGATAGAATAATTTTTTGGCAGAGGTCTACTAACCACCGCCGGTTCAACACGTCACGTTTTTTGCGCATTTCGCGCCCAGCGTGATTTCAGTCCAAGCTTCCAAGCATGAGAAAGGTAATTAATTTCCCTCTCTTCTAAAGGTATAACTCAACTTTCAATTAATCTAATTTCTGCATGTCTCTTTACCTTTGTAAATATTCCCCTTGTAAATTTCCCCCTTTAGCTTGAAATAAATTCTTTTTTACTTAAATGAAGTATCTGCCTTTAAATGACTTTGATTCAATTAATTCATCACTAACCCTTTAATACTTACCCCTAGACAACCACCTCGCCAAATTTAAAACCCCGACTTCTGAAGAGTCTGATATTTATTCGAAGATTTTATTCGGACTCTCACAGAAATAATTGGGGGATCGCCCGGGATTTGATTTCAAAAATCTTCTCTAAATAATTAGTTGCTGAACTTCTAACCTTCTTCTTTGAAAAAAAAATTGGCTTAACGCCTAAATAACAAACGGACTGAATCGAAAATGCGCGGATTGCCTCTCATAACATACTAACATTTAGGTGAATAAAATAAAGTGACTCCCGGAGCTTCATAAGTCCAGTGTCTATTTCAAGATTAATCTGTAGAATACATCTTTTCATTTTCAACTGTATCAGGTACTGTGTTTTTGTTGTTCTTCAAAAAAAAAAAGAGAAAAGAAATCTAAAAGAATACGTGAGCCACCGTCATTTTGTTTATAAAAAATTGTTGTAGCGGGTTTCATGAAGTAATTTATATTTTTAAATATCATGTGTGTTTTTTTTAAATACTATTTTTTTTATTTGTGTATAGAAATCGTATCAATTAAAATTTTCTACAAGTATATCTTTCAAAATATTAAGGAAGTCGTACGTAATATTAAAGTTTATTTGTATCTCATTTAATAACGAATTGAATTGCATTTCATGTGTGTACGACAAGCTTTCGTTTCCTTTGGTTGCGTCATTGACCTTGAACGGCGCCAACTATCTAACTCTAAGAAATTAATGTTTTCCATTTTCCTAAACATTTTGAAATTTCGATGACTCATATAGTTTAACATTTCTTTCTCCCGCAGCTGTTTGGCAATTAATTATTGTTATGAGTATTCGAGAAATATAGAAAACCGAGAAATAAAGAATTATGCTATGTTTTATAGAATTTATTGTTGAAAGATTCTGCATGATCTTATTTTTAATGGTGTATTTAATCATTCAATATATAAGTATTTTGAGTTCATTTTTGACAGAATTATTATGCTTTCTATTGAAAAGTGTGTTTATTCTTAGAATTTGCTGATGAGATCCTAAAAAGATTTTATTTTTATTATTGTAATAAAAAAAATATATGAGCTTTTTCTTAAAGTGACAAACTTCTAATTGTTTGCTTTTTCAAATACAGAACTTTAAATGATTAACTTCTTTTTCATATCGCAATAAATTTAATCACAGTTTTAAAACTAGATTGATATTAATTTATTTTTTTCTTTGAAATTCTTTTTGCATTTATTATTACGAAATGAGATAACTGATATATTAGATGGTTTTAAAAAAAAGTTTTGTATTTTCTTTAGTTGAAATTAATAATTTGACTATATCAAATTAAGCATTACGCATTTTAGCTCGCACTGTTGTCTTTACACGTTACTCTGGTTTAAAACATTCCTAAATAAATAAAATTTAAATGTTTCAATGTCTATATAGTGTATTTTGATGCAATATCATTTTAACTTGAGAATTTTTGTCAATGAAATGAGATTTGCCTATAGCAACATCATTTTTTTTTCTTTGAACGCATGACAATTTTGTTTATTCCTTTGGTTACTATCTAAAATTAAATTTAAATTTTAAAATGGCGTATCTTGGCAAAGGTCGACGCGAAGATTTATTTGTCTTAGCCATGGAATTAAATTTAGAATTCGATAAATCTATGACCATCGCCACACTCAAAGATCTAAATATTGGTAGTGAAATTTCTGGCGAAGAACTGACCAAAATTATACATTCAATGATTGTTGAGGATCGCAAAGCCAGGGAGAAAAAGCATGAAGAGCAAAAAGAAAAATTTCGCATTGAAGAACGAGAAGAAAAATTACGCATCGAACAATTGAGGTTAGATGAGCAAAAACGCAAAGATGAGTTTGAGTTGGAAAAGTTAAGGATCCAAACATAATCCAAGTTAGGCGCTGATACATCCAAAGAAAGTGATACTAAATTTCTCGTCAAAGAAGTTTCAAAGTTTATACATCGTTTTGATTTGAAAGAAGACATCAGTCTTTATCTAAAATTATTTGAAAGTCAAGCACAGGGATTAAATATTAATCAAGAAAACTGGGTTTCTCATCTGTTAGGCTTATTACCGACGGAAGTATCTCACATCATAGCAAGAGAGCTTGACGATAACGCCAACTCTTAAGAACACGCTAAAGATTTATTGCTGAAACACTTTAAACTAACTCCAGAAAAGTTTCGACAACTATTTGTCACTCACCAAAAAGCACCTGAAAGAACATGGATTGATTTTTACCATGAGTTAAACACTTACTTCAACTGATGGATAGATGGATTGAAGATAGATACTTTCGACAAATTATCAGATCTAATCATAACAGATCAACTAAAACGAAAAACGCCTTTTGAATTTAAGGAATATTATCTTGATGAATGGGCAAATATGAACTCCCCTGTTCAATTAGCAGAAAAACTAGAAGAATTCGAAGACTTTAAGAGGACTCTGAAACAAAAATCGAGTAGTCCATTTGTGAAGAAACAAGAATTCAAATCCACAGAAAAGAATCGCAGATATGAAGCATCGGAAAAATTCGAGTATAACAGGAAAGATAAGAAGTTTCCAACATCAACAAATTACAACAAACATTACGAAGATCCTGTCACCAAGTACGAATCTTTTCAAAGATATCAAGACAGCGCGCAGAAAGGGTATTACAACAAAAATTACGAGAAACACTCAAATCACAATGCTTCCAAGCATGCTCAGACGAACTATTCAGAATCGCAGAAATTCAAAGAACCTCCAAAAGAAATTTGCACACTCATCGTTAAGGAAGGTTTACGTACTAAAGAGATATTTTTTGGAAAGGTGGAAATCACTGCACTCATAGACATTGGTAGTACCGTAAGTTTGCAACGAGAAAACACGAACAGAAAAATAATGGATCCAACAAAATTATCGAAGAACAAGATGCTTCTCACAGGTATTGGTGAAGCACAAGTGACAACTATCGTTCCTTTGAACATAAGTTCAAAATAGATGATGAAAATTACTCGTTAACTTGGCATGTTGTACCGACTGATAAATTAAAATTCGAAGCACAGTTATTGGATCAGATCTTTGGAACACAAGCATCGATAAGTTTCACTAAAGAAGGAGTTAAATTCAACAAATATGAGAATCATGCACAGCTTATGCAAATATCTGCTGAAAATCTTCAAGATGAACTAGACCTGCGTCATGTTGAAAATCGTCAAATCAAGAAGGAACTTGAAAAGTTAATTCAAGACTACAAGCCAGAAAAAATAGCATCTACCGACGTCACAATGAGAATTATTCTAAAAGACGAAGAACCAGTCTGTCAACCCCCTCGTCGACTAGCTTTCACAGAAAGACAAGAAGTAAACAAACAGATAGAAGAATGGCTCAACAAAGGCATTATACGTCCGAGTTCTTTGGAAAATTCAAGTCCAATCGTAATGGTAAAAAAGAAAGATGGATCTTCGAGAATGTGCATTGACTACCAGAAAATTGAATCAGAAGCTTGTGAAAGATAAATTTCCGTTACCTCTCATCGAAGATGTTTTGGACACTTTGCAAGAAGCAAAGGTACATTCTGCATTAGATTTGCACAATGGTTTCTTTCACGTCGATGTTGACGAAGATTGTAGAAAGTATACATCCTTTATCGTCCCAGACGGACAATTTGAATTCAAGAAAGTTCCTTTCGGACTAAGCACAAGTCCAGGAGTTTTCCAAAGCTACGTATCAAGTATATTTAGATATTTTACTCGGAAAGGAATTGTAATCACTTATTTAGATGATATCGTCATTCCAGCGAAAAACGAACAGGATGGTCTAGAAAAACTTAAAATTATTTTCGAAGTCGCAAAGAAATACGGATTAGAAATTAAGTTCAAGAAGCGCCAATTCTTAAAAAAGAAAATTGAATTTCTAGGTCACATTGTAGAAAGCGGAACTATTAAACCATCTCCCACGAAGACACTAGCTGTCCGAAAATTTCCAGAACCAACAACAATAAAACAAGTACAAAGTTTTCTTGGCTTAACTGGGTATTTCCGCAAGTACATCAAAGATTATTCAAAGATAGCTAAACCACTTAGCGAATTAACAAGAAAAGAAAACCTCTTTGTTTTTTTTGGGGGGCTCAACAAAAAGAAGCATTTGAAAAATTGAAGAAAATCATGTCCGAAGGCCCAATCTTGCACATTTACAAGAATGGAAGAAAAACAGAACTGCATACAGATGCTCTTGTAAACAAGGGTACGGCGAAATTTTGTTACAAGAAGCCGAAGATGGAAAGTTACACCCCGTTTACTACATGTCGAAGAAGACAAATACAGCAGAAGAAAAGTATGCCAGCTACGAACTAGAGGTACTAGCAATTATCAACGCATTGAAGAAGTTTCGTGTTTATCTTTTAGGACAACACTTTAAAATAGTAACTGACTGTTCAACATTTCAGAAGACTATGCAAAAAAAGGATCTAATTACTCGCATAGCCAGATGGGTGCTTCAATTAGAAGAATTCGATTATGAAATAGAGCACAGAGCTGGAAGTCGTATGAAGCATGTTGATGCTCTTAGCCGATATCCCGTAATGATAGTATGAAATGATACATTAACTTCAAAGCTTAAAAAAGCACAAGAGGAAGATGACAACATCCAAACATTGAAATCGCTTCTAGAGAAGCAAGAATCAGAAGAATTTTTTGAGCGAAATGGTATACTCTAAAAATACTTAAATGGTCGAGAATTAATCGTAACCCCTAAAGCAATGGAAGCTGAATTAATTAAATTGATTCACGAAAATGGTCATTTCTCAAAAGAAAAAACAGAAGAAATTGTGAAACAGGAATTTTTTATCCCAAATTTAACCAACGTCAGTAAAAAAGTAATAGTTAATTGCGTTCCATGTATCTTAGCTAATAAGAAAACTGCCAAAAAAGAAGGGTTTTGAATCATATTTCTAAGGAAAGCATTCCTCTAAGTACGTACCATGTTAACTTCATTGGTCCTTTACCCTCCACAAACAAAAGTTATCAACACATTTTCACCGTAGTAGACGCATTTACCAAATTTACTAGGCTATATCCTGTCAAAACTGTGTCTGCTGAAAGTGCCCTGGAAAAACTAAACCAACAGCAGAAAACCTTTGGTAATCCCATCAGAATTATCTCTGAAGAGGTTCATCGTTCACTTCAAAATTATTCAACGACTCTACTGTGATGAAGAGAAAATTCAACATCTACAAATAGCAACAGGTGTTCTTTGAAGAAACGGACAAGTTGAACGAATTAATCGAACTTTGATTCCAGTTCTCACCACGCTATCATTAGACGACTCACCGAAATGATACAAATACGTCGACATATTACAGAGAATACTAAACAGCACTATATGTCGCAGTACAAAATGGACACCATTCGAACTATTAGTGGGAACCAAAATGCGTAACAAGGAAGACATCCTAATCAAAGACTTACTGTTAGAAGAAATGGCGAAAGAATTGCTAGAACAACGCGAATTTTTAAGAAACGATGCAAAAAAGAACATCGAAACCCTACAGTCTGAAAATAGAAAGACATATAACAGAAGAAGAAAGAAAGCTTCGTTATACAAAGAAGGTGATTTAGTAGTCATCCAAAGAACCCAATTTGGAGCTGGACTGAAACTAAGACCAAAGTTTTAGGCCCTTACAAAGTAACGAAAGTGAATTCTAAGGATAGGTATGAAGTGGAAAAGGTTGGTCAGCACGAAGGATTGAACTCAACCACCACCTCAGCTGATTTGATGAAACATCTTTATGTTTAATTGATTTTTTTATATTAGTTATTATTTTTAATTTTTCTCATACTATATCCCTCTTGAGAAATTAATAGATCTTCTACGGTAACACTCGTTTCCATTAATCATTTTATATTCCCTTGTAACATTTATTATATTTTCGTATTATTTTTTATCTTTCTATTGATACGAAGGATTTTTTTTCATGGTTTAGTTAATTGTACATCACAACATAGAATATTTTGTTTTTATATGCTTTATTTTAGGTCCGGAATTGTGAATATTAGGTATACATCTTTTCATCTGTAATATTTTATTTTATTATCTTTAAGAACCGTATTATTTGTCTTTATTGCATCTACATTTCAATAATCATCAAATTTATAGTTGTAACTAAAAATAGTTTGTATTTAAAATAATTTAGTTCTCAACATTCTGTAAGAGCTGAGAGACCAGCTCTGTCAGGAGAGGGTGATTTTGTAGGATTTTCCCTTTAATCATTTTGTAAAAAGTTGAGTCATATCCTTTTCAGAGGACTATTAATGTCAATATTGTTTATTACCACATTCCGAAGCAGCGCTGTCTGGTGAGCTTTCGGAGCGCCGGCTTGAATAAGTTTTTGGCAGAGATCTACTAACCACCACCGGTTCAACACGTCACGTTTTTCGCGCATTTCGCGCCCAGCGCGATTTCAGTCCAAGCGTCCAAGCATGAGATCGGTAATTAATTTCCCTCTCTTCTAAACGTATAACTCAACTTTCAATTAATGTAATTTCTACATGTCTCTTTCCCTTTGTAAATATTCCCCTTGTAAATTTTCCCCTTTAGCTTGAAATAAATTATTTTTTACTTAAATGAAGTATCTGCGTTTAAATTACTTTGATTCAATTAATTCATCACTAACCCTTTAATACTTACTCCTAGCAACCACCTCGCCAAATTTAAAATCCCGACTTCTGAAGAGTCTGATTTTTATTCGAAGATTTTATTCCTATTCCCATATATATATATATATATATATATATATATATATATATATATATATATATATATTAAATCTAAAAAAAACACCCTGCCGTAGAACTATGTGCATATTTTTTTATATTTTTATTTCAACTAAAAAATGTGATACCCAAATGTTTTTAAATGTCAAAACAAATTGTTAAAAATGAAACTTGTTTTTTCTTACTTACATGGCACCATTAAAAAATATTTTTTTATTTCAGTTAGAATAGAAAATCTGAATTCGAATCGAAATATTAAAATCCTTTAGAATTAGCACTGTATTGGATTGAAAACTACGTTTCCATCGTTTTTTTCTTTTTAAATTTTAGCATTCCACAAATCATTCAATATTTTTGGTAAAATGTTTTAAATGATTCAAAAGAGGATGTTTTGTTGTACCAGACACTATGTCTTTTTTTGTTGTTTTTCGTTAATTTATGTTAATTTTAAGATCATTAAAATAGAATGTAAAGTTGAGAAAAATGAACATTTTTTACATTTATTCTTTTTTGCTTCAAGACAAGGTTATAAGGTCGCAAAAGCTGCACGCGACATTTGAGCTGTGTTATGCTAATGCAGGGAGGCGGTCGTCAACCTTTATAACTCTGTAGAACACTAAATGCATAATTTTACATTTGTCAGACCTTTAATATGATTTACCACTAATATAATTGATCACTATGTAGCAAAACATTATAATGATATTGTTTTTTTTTTACATAACTACTTACATTTCCAGACAAATTGGCAAAGCAATATTCACAAACTGAACTACTATGCCACCAATTACGAATTTTTATTATTCAAGACCTATTAAACATTGCCATTCATGTAAAAATATGAAAAGATAAAAGGAACGTACATAATTTACAAAATGCTTTATCTCCGGAACCTGGCCATACTGCCTGAATTGCGGGTACAGAGGTTCGAGTCTCGCTTTCAGCGTCAGATTTCCGGTCACAGGTGCTCCACTAGTGTAACTGTAATCACAAGAAAGGTCTTAAAGTTACAGAAGATAGCTTTTGCACTATTGTGACATAATAAATATACATAAAAAATAACAACAAAAAGTGGCACATGTTTCTAAATATTGAAAAATAAATTTAAAAAAAAACATGTATAAGAACAGTAACAAAATTATTTAACTGGAACGAACGCTCATTTCTTGATGTAAGTATTTGACCTTCTTTCGAAGATTGTTTATTTATGAATATCACACTTCAAAGCAACAGAAGGGCTATTAGTAGCGGATTTTGTCATTTTGCACCTAGGTCAAATGATGAGACCTGAGCTGGCAGCTTACTCTCCAAATTTCCACACCAAGTCAACCTGACAACTCTGAGTTTCGAAATATTTAATGTGCACCATATTTTTTATCACGACTGGTCTACATCGGCTACAGCAGCGTTTCTTAAACTGTGGGGGCATGCCTCCATGGGTGAACGCGATAACTCTACGAGGGGGGCGAGCCTATTGAAAAGTCGAAAAGAAAAGATTATTTAAGAAAATACTTAAATTAGGAAAAGTTAAACAAAATAAATTCTGACATAATAAAAAATAAATTACACATTTACACTGATAGAATACACTTATAAAAGTTTCAGTGCTGGACAATGCATTTGGCTGTTAATTTAACCATACTAAGTTAAGAACCAGTTTAATAATTACCAATGACCCCATGGGCTTGTAACATATAAAAAATTATACAAAAACTAGCTGTCCTGTGCATACGTCTTAAATCGAAAAATTTCAAGTTTTTTTAATAAGTTGTAATAATCTGGACCGTTTGGGTGAATTTTTTTTATAAAGAAAGTTATTACAATACCTGGCATCATCACATGTTTGTAGTTACCACAATTCGACCTATCGATTGAGTGCGAGTATGTGTTTTATAGAACCTATTCTGAATAGAAACTTAAAGTTGTTTTAATTAAATGACGAAAAAGATAAAACTCGAGCTATTTTCATAACAGGTACATTTTTTAATGCCCAAAAAATGAATTTATCGTAATTCCATTGAATGTACAATGTGTTTGGTTAATCCTTGAGGGATATAAACAAACAAATGCGATGGTTTGCCAACCAGACACGCAACATATAATTGGCCGTGCGAAAAGCAAGGATTTTCTAAATCTAAGCCAAAAATTGTCATTTTTTGACCTTCTGATTTATTAATGGTCATAGCAAATGTCAAGGGAATTGGAAATTGCAAACATTTGAATGGGTAGGCGAGTCTGAAAGAATCATTGAGATTTGCGGTAGAAGTACAACTTCACCTTGAAGTTTGCCGCTCAAAATTTTAGCCTCAAGAATATTGCCCATGATTTTTTTTATGAACAATCACGTGCCCTTACATAATTTTGGCGCATTTTTAACTAATTGCGATATTGGACGGAATTAGGAATCTAAATCATTCTCGAATCCACTTGAACCCACACAAAAAATGTCATCAAAATAGGTTCAGCCATTTAGGAGGAGTTTATATATATAAAGATTAACACTTATCTTAATAATTTGTACAGTTTATAATTAATCCCTTAACTTCCGGTTAAAAGTTACGCAAATCGCACCCCAAGACCACGGTTTTTCACGTAGGCACGCGTATGTGGTGTATTGGAGGGCGGGGAGAAAAGAAATAAAAATAAGCACATTCTCTGAAATAAGTAAATCCTTCGCAAACACTGTTAGTGTCCTTTTATTTCATTCGAAAGCCTTCAGAATAATTTTATGGATAGCAGTGCACAGAAAAGATCATACTTTAGAAAGACGTATATATACGTCCGTGGCAATTATCGTTTTGGCTAGCAGGACTTTTATATACGTCGGTGGCACGTAAGAGGTTGAAGTCGTGTTATGGTTTTATAGTCAAAGTATATATATAGTATTATTGAATTCAATACATTCTTACTGTATTGAGGGGGGCACGATAGAAATTATAACTGAATGTTGGATCGATAATATTCAGAGTTTGAGAAGCACTGGGCTACAGGACTTGAACCCAAGGTTCAACAACGCTGTTTGCGAGTCTTTGGTCAGGATCAATCGACTATAACACCCATGAAATAGTTGAAAAAGGCGTAACTAAAGCGCATGTCTAAGGACCCGACAAAAGGCAGTTCGAATGAAGCTGCTCTGAAGGCAGAAATCAAGGTCAGCATGGCTAAAACCGTCGCTAGTGGCCGATTTCACTCGAGGCAACTTTGTCGCGAGTCTCTTGTCTTGTCCTTTCATACGCGGAAAAAAAGTTGACTGAAAAGGGAACACCAGATTCATTGGTACACAATGTGTGTGTGTGATTGAAACCGAAGAAGCAATAAGAAGCTTTCTCCCTTTTCGATACACAAGTTGCTACGTGTAAAGACCTTAGCTTCCCTAATATCCTTTTTGCTGTCAACTAGATGGAAGTAGAAAGTGGTTTTCAAGTGCTCAGGATAGTGGTTCAGGAAGGAATGCCTCTGAGTGATTGTGTGGATTTATGGAGTTGCCATTGAGCAACATGTGAAGGGACCTAGGTGACTTTTAATCCTAACTACCTCCCAATGTCTGCTCTTGGTACACGGTGACTCGTATTAAAGGGACCCTACACACGCAGTTCACTACTGAAGCCAATTACAAATCACTCTGGAAAGTCCAAGGCTCTGTCTCAATGCTCATGTAAGGGGGAAAAAAGGACAAATCCATACAAATATCGTAAGAAAAGTACTTACTTGGCAGTTATAGAACACCGGATATGACGTTCGTTCTCTAAGACGAAGGCCGGAAGTGTTACATTAACTTCGAATGGAGTTTGATCTGAAAGACAGGAAAAAGGTATTTATATTGCGTTTTTTAGTACCAGGTGCCAATTTCCAAAAAAAAAAAAAGAAGAAAGAAACACACAAAAGACTGGACACTACTAACTGAAGACATTTGCGTTTTTAAACCTGACAAGATTGATGTCAAATTTTGAAAATTTGTCATCCCCCCCACCTATTCAAAGTATTTGTTTGTTGCTCAGTTATTTTATGTATTAAATAAATTTTAGTTTAATTAAGATTTTTTTTTAGGTTTTTAAGTACTATCCTTCACTACAGTTAGAAATTTAAATCTCTTTTAAAATAAACCGCTTCTATACCAGCTGTCAAAAAGAAATTTCAGTTGGTAAATTTGCAAAAATTCAATATTAGGAAAGCTGGGATCTACCTAAACGAAAAAACATGGCAAGGGGTTGAAGAGACAAAAAGTTTAGGAACCTCTGATCGACAGATGTAACGGGTCCATCCGCGAATCTTCAACTAATGATCTTGGGGTAAATTTATTTCTTTTTAACTGTTAGTTCTAATGAAAAGCTTTTCCCGAAGAAGATTTGAATTATGCAAATGAATTGTTTTATTTGAGGGTGGACATTTAGGTACGCGAAGTCAGTCGGCGAGTAGTCTTTGGATGGTCAATTATTGCTAACTGCCGAATAAGTTATAAGATTGAGGTTAATGATAACGAGCGGAGATTGTACGAATAAGAGAATCACGGTGAATTATACCGTAGAAGTCCAAACGTAAGTGAAGTATATTATATTCATATATTAAGTATTCTTTAGCCGTGTGTGATTGCTCTTCTAATTAGTAGCATTGTGCATTTCCTGCTTTTATTTGTTTGATTTTAGTTAGTGAAAAATGATAAATTGGAATTTGAACTAGTTATGACTGATGATTACTCGAACCCCTAAACACCAACAACCACAATGCAGTTGTTACACAGAGATTTCAAGCATTTTAATTTTGAAACCGAAAAGCATTCTTCTATTTTTTATTTTAATATGAATCTTAATGAGGAGCAGGTTAAGAAATACTTACAATACTCTTCGACGTAGATCGTTTTTTCTTCGATTTGTCCCTGAATAAATGGAAAAACAGTTATATTATAACAGCACATTTCGATTAAAACAACAAATCGAAAAAGCACTTTAATAATACGATAGGCACCACACCTTCTAAACAATTTAAATACTTATATAGTAAATTATTTTTTAAAAAAACTATAGATTAAAACATTCTTCATTCAAATTAATGACAATTTTAATCACATTCCTTTAAAAAAGTCGAGAATATAAATCAAAGTTTGCTTATGTAATGTAACTGCGTGAGTGTATTTGGTTAACACAAAACACAGCAAACTGTGAACCCACGTGCAATGAGAGTTTCTCAAACTAAGGGGTGCAAGCCTATTCAAAAGTCGAAAAGTAAGTATTGGTTTTTAAAAATTATTAACTTACTGCAAGTAAACAAAATACACACATTCTGGCATAATAACAAATAAATACACATTTACACTGATATAATACACTTATAAATGTATCAATACTACACAATGTGTTTTATAGTTAATTTAGTAATACTAAATTAAGAACATTAATAATTAACGATGACCCCATGGGCTTGTCATATATAAAATTATTCTAAAAAATTAACACTTATATCTTGATCCTTTGTACAGTTTATAATTATTCCTTTAACTGCTGAATCAAAGTTCTGCGATTCGCTGCCCAGTGCCCCCTTCTGCGTATGGGGTGTATCGGGGGAAGGGGAAAGAAAACGAATCCTCTCTGAAATAAGTAAATCCTTCACAAACACTATCAAGGCCCTTTTACTGCATTATAAAGCCTTCGGAATAATTTTAGTCATAGCAGAGCACAGAAAAGATCGTACTTCGGAAAGATGTATCTATACGTTCATGGCAATTAACTCTTTAGCTGAGCGGGACGTTTATATACGTCGATGGCTCTTAAGAGGTTAAAGTCGTATTGTAGCTTTAGTGTCAAAGTGTTTTTGGAATTAAATACATTGTTATTGTATGGAAGGGGGCGATGAAAATTATGATTGACTATTGGGTTGCAAGTATTGAGACTTTGAGAAGCACTGCAGCAGGTGGAATATCAAAAATAACCTGTCACATATCACAAATATCTTTAAGAAGAAACATGCCCCTTGTTGAATTGGTAAGTCCTTCAAGTTTTACGTCGCCAGTAAAACACCAGAGTCACTAGGCGAGCGTTAAGTGTAGTAAGTAATACTCATACAAAAAACGCATAGCAGTCACCACAATTCAAATAGGTCTAATATTTCTCCAAGTTTAATGCCACCCATCACGAAAAGTTTTCACATGACAACGTAAATCAATTGAATGATCTAAAACATTTTCAAGCCACTGCCACAACTTGCCAAATTCTGTTCCTAGTGGATGAATATGTGTGGGATCATTCCATTTTCTTTTTAAAAAAAACAACAGTTCTTTTTTAATCAAAAAGCGAGGCCATAAGAGCGTTTTTCAATACAATCGAACGTTTAATGCTAGAATTTAGATTACAAAAAATACAAGCAATATATCGTCATAAACTATCCAGCAAAGCAGGCAAAGTTAACAGCTTATAGGCTGTAAAAGCTGTGGTGAAATATAAAGCGGCATAACAGTAGTTGATAAACTAGCCTGTTAGAGAAGTATAGAAATAATCACAGATAAGTGGTGTGTATAAGGAACATTGAAATGTGTGTATATATAGATCAGGATGAGAATAGCCAGGGTTCTTCTGATCCTGGATATACCAGGATCAGAAGACACCCGCCCCCTTTCAAGATTCCTGTAACGGGAGGGGGAGTCAAAAGCGTAGTGCGGTCACCTACTCAACAGAAACGTCACTTCATGCTTCCTAAAATGATACAGTTCGAAATTCTGTAGAAAGACTTTCGCTGATTCAACGTTTTTCTTGTAATGTTTGATCTATATAATAATATGCATGATTGAAGTTATTATCTAGATAACAGTACTTCAACGGAGAAACAACAAGTTAAATATAATACTATACCCAAATTCCAATATACGGTTACAAAAAGCGATTTTATACCTGCGCTATGACCCTTATGGTCCAGTTTCCAAACATCGGCTGCTGGGACAGTTGGTACTGCAAGCTAACGGCTCCTGAAAGTATACAAATTAATTCAAACAGTAAGTAAAACAGCATTCTGAATGGACTACACTCATATAAAAGAGATAGTCACCTAGATTGGTCTGCCTGGACAGCCATCTTCGCATTACTGTGCCTCGGGGGTCTAGGATGAAGACGTCCACCGCCTCCGAAAATGCTCTTAGGCCAGTGGTCACGGGAATGGCACGGAAACGAACTAAATACACAGGTGATTATATAAAGAATTTTTTTTATTCTTGCAAGAAAAATCAGATGAATGGAGGTTACAAATATATATGTAAATATATATAAACAATACAAAAACACTTCTGCATACTTTAGCCTCTGACTGTATAAGGAAAATAACTTTTTCATAAGACATGGAATTTTGAAGATATTACCGAGGTAATTTTTCTTGTAAATTCCAATAGATGTGTAAATTTGTAACGCTATTTTAAGCAGTTGAGAAGCTACGCAGCAATCATACATAAATATGATGATAGACACGTTCATTTCCCCCTCCCCCTTGCTATATTCTTCAGATGTAATCAAAATATATCTGATCTTGCTTCTCCATCTCATTTGTTTCATCATTCGTTGAGTAAATTCTGGTAATCTTAGACAGTTTTTGGATACGCTCTTGCAGTGCTGATTTAAGCACATTTCGGAGGATCTACAAGCCCCCTTGGCACTGGAGGATCTAAATTTATAGCCAGAAACTCTGGTTATATCCAGCATGGGTGCCCGCGACAAGCGCCCAATGGATAAACCGGCATTGTGCTCTTGGGTTCATAAACAATCCAAATATCGAGATGCGTCCGGAAACAAAGAACCGTTTTCGAAAAACGAGCAAAAAAATATATATATATTTGCAAAACAGAATTTGTACATGAAATAGCTAGTTGGAAATCATTTTTCTTCGTAATTACCACCATTTTTCCTATCGGGAAACTAGTTTGTTTATACTCTCTTCAAAGAAAGGTTCCACCAGTGAAGAGAGTCATTACTGAACGGCTCTTTGTGGAAACTCATCACAAAGCCCTTTTATTGTAAACCGTTTGTTTTCACGAATTTTTTTATTCGCTGTTTCAGCCAAACCATCACGGACAACAGAAGGCCACCCACTCAGTGTTTCGTCTTGAACATGGGTACGCTCATCATTGATGTGCCAAACCCACTTTCTCAACGTTTCATTACTCTTTATATTTTCAACATAAATCTCTACAAGGTAAGAATGAACTGCAACAGGCTTAACATTCATTTTCAAGAATCGGATTACACAGCACACTTCACAGTCGACGGGATCGGCATTCATCTTAAACATTTTGAACAATCATCAATACGTGTAGAAACAACACCAAATAACTGTATAGTGGTGTCACTAGACCAGGGGTGGGCGGACTTTTCCGGGGTACGGGCTACTTCTAATGTTTTTAAGGTGCTGCGATCAAACCAGAGGCGTAGGTATGACCATTATATATATACATTTTACGTTTTCTTTTCTTAACACTTGGTTTCGACATTGTACTCCTCTTTTAAAAAAAGACAGATTACTCTTTTTACTACAAAAACACAAGTAACACAAAAATTTTAAGTTGAATGCTCTCATTACTATGAGTGACTGCTAGACAATGAAGCGTGGACGTATTCAATGAAGGGAACAAGTAACATACGTTGCTCAATGAATCTGAAACCGACGTATGTACTTAATTTCTTACCTGCCGTGTCTAGCGCAATCGCGGAACATGACATCAACACAAGGACCCAGTTCACTGAAAGCACGGGCTGTGAGATGTCTCAATAGCCAATCTCGTGATTTCGCGGGAAGATCTGATCATCATCAATTATTATCCAGTTAAAATTAGTTTCCAGGGCAGGCATCGCAGTGATCACTTTTTCCTCTCTAGTGGCAGTGAACGTGTTCAGGGCTATCGTGTATTTCCAAAGAAAGTAGATGTGTCGTCTACACATTTATCGAATAATTTTTTTAAATAAACACAGTCGAATCGACTGTCAAAAGTCTATTCTCCAATCTAGCTGGCTTCGGTGTTCCATTAATACGTTTCTTTTAGTATGAGCTTTTTAGTTCTTAGTAAAGGCGGTCACCACAAAATGTTTTGGTGGTCCACCGATCGATCGTGATCGATTTAATGCCCATCCCTGCACTAGATTGACAATCAACCAGAAACACGAGTGCGCATGCGTTGCACTGCGATGCTGCCACTGCGGTTTCTGTAGAACGAAATGATACTTAGTTTCCGGACATGCCTCGTAATTTTTGCCACTCATTAACATTGCAGATCGCTGGAGTCATCACTAAACTCATTATTCTAAGGAATTATTCGACAATAAAACCAACTGATCCCTGTAAAGTGAATGTCATTGAATACGATCAAGTGGCTGTGAAGAAGCGTTACGAAAAAGAATACGATGTTGTTGTTGTTGGCGTGTCCATCCCGAAGGGAAGGATGGAAAGTTGCCAAAGCCTGAGACAAATTTGACGTCCGCATGATAGATTGCGATGCTCCCTATCTCCTCCTCTAAAATTTAGGCAAGGACTAGAGGGGAGGGAAGTATTCTCCAGCAGCCTGTACCCGTGATTTCTGCTGCGACCAGCCACAAGACTTTCTGACCCACTGATTTGGCAAGTACGTGCTCCGTGTGCACTCGGAAGGTATTTGGCGGCCTCAAGCATCGAACCCAGGCCCTCCGGTCTGGAGTCTGATACCCTATCCACTAGGCTACCCATGGCCGAAATGAATACTATATAAACTGGATATCAATTCTCACGAACCAAAAGAAAGTGTAAAAGCACATCACTCACTTCTTTGTCCCTGTCTGTAGATGGGTTGATTGGTCTGGATGAAGATGGTCATGGATCTCTGCGAGTAGAGAAGCTCGCTCTCATTGTGGAAAGCACTGCCCCCGAGCACCCCCTGGATGCCCCCTTCCACGCGAAGGCGATACGAGCCCGGTAAACTAGTTGGAGGGATCTTGAGAAAGAGTAAAGTACAATACTAAAAGATATTTTGTAATGTACAGTGAAAGATAAAGATTATTATAGAAACTAAATCAACCAATAGTAGCATTCAGAAAGTTTAAGGCACCACCCATCCGTTAGAGTGGTCAGTGACGCTGACTGCTGTGCCTTAGGGTCTGAGCTGGAATTCCGGAGAAGACATGGATGTTCATAAATTTATAGAACCTTTTTCTCATTAGTGGCTCCATGTAAATTAGGTAGTAATAAAGGAGGCCATATAAGTTGATGTACCCATAAATGCTACTTTTATGAAATTATTGAAGCTTTTGTATATTTTTATAATTTGGTGCATTACGTAAAAACATTGCAAAAAAAAATTTTTTTTTCTTATTAACTTCTCATTTATTTATTCTTTGACGTAAAAAGTTACACGAACAATTATTTTTGTATTCACATAAGAGTAAAATCTTCTTATAACATTAATCTATAATTATTATTTTCTACTAAATTATTAAATGCATAGATACCGCTCTGTAATTGTTTATATTTCACTGTTGGTATATTTTCATTTATGTAAGCAGATGCTCACAGATATATAACAGACTTTCCAACCCTGCATGGAAAGAATATACCAAAATACCTTGTTTAAATAATTCAAACTTTATTGCAGCATGGTAAAATTTTTCCAATATAGCCACCCATTGGCGCCTAACTCAATCGAACAAAGAACACCGACACAGAGAGAAGTAACATTATAGTAAAACAACAATAGTAAGATAACAATAATAGCAAGAAAATAATTTTTGTGTAGAGATCATATAACACACATCTGGTAGAGTTGCACTAACTGGCGTTCTAACATTTGAAATGCACTATTGGCTATTCCCACAAGTAGTCATTGAAGCATGCATGCATTCATGTTGTTCCTAATTTAATTCTATTAATTTGAAAATTATTGTAATCTATGCAATTTAATATTGATTAATACAAGTTCTAGCTTTTATGAAAGCCGCACAAGAAATTAATGGAGGTCGCAGGCTCTCCGCCTTTGGTATAGAGCCTCCGCAGCATGGGGGTACTCTAAATAGCCGTCGAGCCGCAAGTCCTCTCGTGAGGTTGGTGGAAGGGGAAGAAAAGTAAGTTGGAGGTCCCTGACCATCCCCAGGGTGTTCTCCATCAAAATCAAGTAAGAGCAGAGTTAAATCGTACTGTCACCTGTACGGTTCTCAAAGCTACGGCTAACAGGCGTAAAAATCTAGCCTCCAACCACGATGAATTTCGTGGGCCTTGGGCCGATCAGGCAAAATTAACAACAACAGAAAGTTTAAGAGATTTAGTGCTTAAAAATGAGGCTAATTTTAAAACAAGAATGTTATAAAGAAGGAGTTAAGTCATACAGTAGAATTCAATATTTGATAGAACATCTTACCCTGAGCAAGAGGGTCTCCGGGACTCTGGGCCTGCATTCCTGCTGGGCAGAGGCCAGCTCCACCCCTTCCCTCTGCACGGATGCCCGGACGCTGAGGGAGCTCTTGAATACGGTCACGGATACGGCATACACCTGCCCCGGCCGTACAGTCCGGGAAGCAGAGATAAAATGTGTTCTAAAAACAATGATAATGATCTATTCAGTTTTTATTACTGTACTAAGTTTCCATAAGGACACTTTGTACGGCAAATTTTGCAATTAAGAAACGGATATTTATTCTAATTTTGAAAGAGGGAAGGGCGTATTAAGCAATGGAAGAACAACACATGTCCCCTTTTCTTAACCTTCGTTTCGATTGAACTTTTTTAAAAGTTGAACTTATCTGAGCATTTCATTGACATATTATATCATTTGTACGCAGAATCAACCATAAAATACGACGCATAACGCGCACCTATACTTCCGAGCTGCATTTTAGGCCGTATAATGCGTACCCAATGTTTTGAAGAAGAAACCTCTGAAGCGTTCTCTTATGTTTCGAAGTCATTTAGTCCAGTTAATATGCCTGGTTTTTGAAAAAATAGCATACTTCTACAACTACAACTCATAAGGTATGTCATTTATCATAAGCGGACAATATTTCGATACATGTAGAAGTCTGAATTCTTTTTTATGCTTACATTTTTTTGCTTTTTAAAACCATCCTTCTCATACCCGGCGTATAACGTGCCCCCGTAAATTTCGATAGTATTTTGGTGCTAAAAGTGCGCGTTATACGCCGGATTTTACGGTATAAACTGGTATGAATCCGCGTCACTCTTTAATGGATGCATTGAATAGGAGACAATTTTAGGAGTAGAGGGGAAAATGGTGAGTGTGCGAAACTTATAAGTTGTATTCGACGAGAGCTTTTAATCAAAACGAATTCAAGCGTCAAAATTTGGTAGTGAGAGTCGCCACTAGATGGTGCTATCACTGAAATAGCACTCACACTTGGGGAACTTTTCTTGTCTACAAATGCTTGTGTGCCAACATGTAGCCCATTTAGGAGGGGGGCCTATAAATTAGTAATTTTGCGTTATTATAAGACATAATAAAAATTCAAAAATAGTATATTTTTAAAATTCATTAAAATATCAATGTGGTTCTCTATTTTTTTTTCAATTTAAACACAAAAGCAAATAAGTATATTTTACTAATTTAATCAGGGCTTCGAACCAGAACTGAACCGAAAACCGGTTATTTTAGTCGGAACGAAAACCGGAACTGAAACGTAAAAAATATAGATTTATTTTGGGTTCTATATATCTTCAGTCATTTTGTTATTGTAACCACACAACTTATCGATATTTTCTAATTTATAGTCAGTCATATAATTATATCATGATTACATGCACATTGCTTCTCGATTTTCTGTTAAATTGTTAACTGGTACTTTTTCAGTTCCGCATGAAACTCCTTGTAGAAGGCAGATTTTTTTAAAGAAAAATATAAATATCATTCTGAGTTGTATTTTTCTCATTTCAGCATGTGATTCTCTACGGATGTTTGTATAGATTATTTAGATCAGAGATTCCCAAATTGGTCTATATGGAACCCAGGGGTCCATGACGACCTGCAAGGGGTCCACGTCAGCGAAAAAATAATTGGGGGTCCATCAGGTGTAAATGGGGGTCTGCGATAGCCTAAACCAGATCGTGAATTTAATTTTAAAAAAAAAATTTAATCAAGTATAAGCCAGATTTACCTATTTAACAGCTTTATTTACTAAATTTACTGGGGTTAATTTGCAGCTACAAGGCAGCAGCATAAAATGTATTTAAAAAGAACCATCATTTTGTGTGACGGGCTTACGCGTTTTTTCATTAACATGTCCTTTTGGATTCTTTGGGGACAGAATAAATGGCAATTCTTTTCCAACCAACCCGAGAAGTAAAACGTGAAGGATAGGTGCAAATTATAGGAAGCTTTTAAATAACAGTAGGCAAGGTGGAATTCGGGGATTGTTTTGATAGTCCGTGTTGCAAGTGTGAAGAGTATTTCGAGAAGTTAAGTGACAGTCCAGAGAGGTTACCCGTGACAGACAGCCTTTAGTCAAGGTGCATACAATTGCACGCCAGTGAACCGCAAGTTCAGCATCAGATAGATTGCTGTTTCGTTGGACATTAAGGTAGGATTTACCATTTTAATATTCGGATCTGTGTTTACGTTGAAATTGAGCTTAGGCGAGTTAGTTATTGATAGTGGTCCGGGTTACGTTATTTCGGTATTATATATTGTGTGTTTAGCCACCGTATATATATATAGATTCTCTCACATATCATATTATTACCTAATCTGTTATTGGTTTAAGTTAAGATCTTAATAAATCAATATTAAGATTATGACAACTTCTGGTTCTTCATTTATTCCTACACCTCTAGCTAAAGCTGATAATCTAGGAGAAGGGCACTCGAGGGGGGTGTCCTTACAATTTTAGTTTCTTGCCAGAATCAAGCTAAAGAAATATAAAACTGGAGGTTGCGAATTTTAAAAGTTTCTCAATTTGTCACAGACAATCTGCCAGAAAAATGACATTTTATCCATTGTCCAATATTTTAATGCACTTTATTCAGGTTTTGAAAGTAGATTTGAGAATGCTTTGACTATGGTAATATTACAGTAGGTAATGAATTCATGTTGTCACATTAAAAAAAATATGTCTGTTTACAAAAGGAACTGATTTATATATATATATATATATATATATATATATCCCTAACAAAGATCTTACAGTAAAGTTTACAAAGGAATGTCAGTAATTTTGGCTTTAAAAAGATATACCTGTTATTTATCCCGAGTTATGGATTATCTCAAGAAAGTTTTTAATTGCTTTTCTCAGAGAGGAGGAGTTTCAGCGCGCTTGCCAATCTTCAAAATAAAAACAAAGAAAAAAAAGGAAAAATTGGATATACTACTAACCGAGGAGATTTAGGGTTAAAACTGAAAATATTAAAGTCAAATGTTGAAAATTTGTTATTGAAGCAACAAATTCATCCCACTCATTAAAAATATTTGTTATTTTATGTAACAATTATTTCATAATTTAACTAAATTTTAATTTGATTAATTCACATGTGTTTCTTAAGTTTTATAAACCCCCTCTACTTAACTACAGTTAGAGAAACACATAAAACTTTTAAAGTAAGTAGTGCTATACCAGCTGTCAAAAAACATTTAAGTTGATAATTTTGCAAAAATTTAAAATTAGGTAAGTAGGGGTCAACACAAAACCGAAAAACAAGGCCTATAAGGGCGAAAACAAGATCTAAAAAGTTTGGAAACCTCTAATTTAGATAAACAAACCAGAATCACGAACCTAATATTCGAATGTGGTTGTGCCAATGCTCGCCATTCTGTGATCACTACTCGTATCGTACTGGCTGGCTCATTGTATCAGTTCGCATAGTGCACTATTAAAAAAAAAAAGAATAAAACCTTCTAAATTTTGGTAGAATTAAATGTTTTGCTTATGATATATTATTTATATTTTTAGTGCAAATAAGAATGCACATAAAAAAAATTATTTATTCGAAACTGAAATGAAAACTGTTATTTTTGGTGAAACTGAACCAATATATCTTTTTATTGTTGAACCGGAACAAAAACCGAAATGAAAATAATTATGGTTCGAAGCCCTGAATTCAACAGGACGATTACTGTACTAATGTTTCAAAATAAGCACAGGACAGTATCAGTGGCGTACACAGACATTTTGTTCTTGAATGGATTTATACTTAAAAAAATTCGTATGATTATGCGGCATGAAAAAACTCCCTTGAGTGTTCGTTTGGCATGGATGCTCTCGGTAAAACTAAACTTCTAAGTTCAAATTTTGCATCAGCAGAGTTCAGGTGCCTCTTTCTAGGGAAGAAACTGGGCATCAAAATTATTTGCTTCAATTGGTATCGCCTATAGGGTGCTGAACTAAAAAGTGATACCAGATCCTGGGGAATGTACTAGGTCTGCAAAGGTAGAAGTAACAATACGTCGCCCTATTAGAGAAAAAAAAATATTTAAAGAAACACATAGACGGAAAGCATAAACTTTATGCGTCTATGGTGAGACTGAAATCTGAATGGACTGCCATCTGTTGGAATTCATCAATGTAAAACGTTATTAAGCAACTAGAATTTATTGATGGATAAGAAATATATGTATTGTATTATATAGTTAATAAATCTAACATTGAAAATATTTTTTAATTTGAGCAGTATCATTTCCGCACCTTTTTTAATGTTTCATGTACTAAGATAAGGAGACGAAAATTAAATATGAGCGAATCTTTCTGAAAAAAAAAATATCAGCACTTTTTTTCTACCATATACAAATCCTCGTACGATCGATCTTTCTGATACAAGAGTAGGAGATAAAAAAACTTAAAAAGGAAATTAAATCACAATTTCTGAATCGTTCGTGCTGCCATCTACCGGGTGAAAACTATATATTTTTAATAGAATATCCCAGATGATTACAAATCCCAGCTCTGTGTTGTATTTTAAAAATATAACTATGTGGAAGGGGGACCCCAATTCAATCACCTTTCTTTAAATTGAAGTGATTTAGAATTTCAAAAACATTGAAATAGATGTTCTTTTGAAAAGAATCAAGTCTAAATTGAAATTTTTTGAGTCATATTATTATCAGCATAAAATATATTATCAGCATAAAATATATTGCACACCTTGTAACAATTACGGTTTTATTATAAATAGTAAAAATTAAGATAGCAATGAAGCGTGCAGTGCTTAGTTGGCAAATAACTGAACAAATGTTGTTCCAAAAACTTATTAATCTAATATCTGCAAATAAATAAATAAAAATAAATAAAAAGAGGCTGATTGGGTGGTGTAGTTGGTTTGTCGCTGGCCTTGTACACCCGAGGTTGACCCCGGCCAAGTTCACGATGAAGAAAGTCCTTTACATTATGCGGCATTTAAAAGATTCCTCAACTGCTTGTTTGGCTTGGGTGTTCGCAGCAAAATTAAAATTCCTAAATACGTTTTCGCATCGTCAGAGCTCAGGTGCTCTGGGGAGGAAACTGGGTGTCTGAATTACTTGATTCGTATTCCACATGTATGGTGCCGTACTAAAAAAAAAAACCAGCATCCGGGGAATGTACTATGTCTGCAATGGTAAAACTCTAATTCACACCACCATTACAAATAAAAAAAGATAAGAACTCACGGCTCATGTTTAATTTTGAGGATCTGATTGGTAGAGTAGTCTTGAGCGGAGGTGGTCCTAAGGCACCATAGAAGAAGGAGCCTCAGGATCATGACGAGCCACCTGCAAAAATATTCCAAAGTAAATAAATGAATAAGTTTCATAATTTTTCAGGTATAAAAAATGGCATAAATGTCAATTTAAAATGAGATTCGAAATTTTCCTTCACAGTTTAAACTTATATATATATATATATATATATATATATATATATATATATATATATATATATATATATATATATATATATATAAAATCAAATTTATGAATAACTAATAACTAGGAATTTTATAAAAAATATTCTTAACTGTAAAAGTTTTTAAAATAAAACAACAACAGAAAACAACTTTAAATCAGCGTATCATTTTTACTCATTTTTTATGCAATTAAGTGAATTACTTTATTTTTTTTCCTATTATATGCGATATACCAGGTTTAAATAAAAAAATTTTAAAACTTCATAATTACTTGAAAGAATTCAACGGAAGAGGAATAATTCATGTAAAACTCCGAAAATGAAAACATATCAAAACGAGTAGAAAAACGTGAAAAGGTAAATATTTCGATTCATAAATTGACAAAAATTTAATTGTAATACCCATTAGAATACAAATATAAAAATAAAAAAATTTAAAAATAACCGAACAACTTTCGGCTCCATAGTTACTCACATAATGGCGTTAAGTACAAGCATTAAGATCTATTTTACTTCTCTCGCGCGAATAAAATTTATTTTTTAAAAATATAACAACTTTAAGCCTCAAACTGAAACTAGGTAAATTAACTTGAAAAAAAATGTTTTTGATACAAAAATACCCAGTAATAAAGTAACTGTAGTAGTTGAAATGCTAGTTTTGACAGTAAATGACATCTTTTTTTCTCTCTCATTGTTTATTCTTTGATTAATTGGGTATCTTATCCGAATGCAGTTGAGGTTTTATTTTCTAAAAACTTATAGTTTATAAGATTGTTAATAGATGGCGACACGATGATAATGTTGTTAAAAATTCGTTCATTTTATGTATTTCCGTTACTACAAACAAAACGAACAAAGCATTTAACAGCACTATTTATCGGATAACGTTTCATGATCCTACAGTGACTTAAAATCAGAAATATCCTTTCAGTGAAATCATCATTATTTGTCACAAAACATGAACAAGTAAAAATCACGTATCCAATTCATTTCTACACATGGATGAAAGTTTTTGAGAACATGTCCCAAAAACTCGGTGTGCTGAGAGCCGTAGGGCGGCTGAGTTTGCAAAGATGCCTTGTTATTGAGAATGGGATTCAAAAACAATAAGTGCGAGTATTTGCTCAGAAAATATTGTATGTATTGTTTGCTTGAGAATGCAATGGAAAATATAAACTGCCCAAATATCCTGAAACAAAGAAAAAGTACGCATTTTATGAAGGCCTAGAGCAGAGATGGCGAACCAGTGGCACACGACACAATATTTTGCACACGCAACCGATCAAAACGTTTTGCATTTTAATTAAAATAACAAAGTTCAATATGAAGTATTACGAGAAACGTGAGTGATCAGTCACTTTTTTCAGCGAGATTTCCTCAGTTCAAAGAATTATCGGGAACGCTCAAGTTTTTTATGTACCTTGATGTGACTTTATTTAATAAACTGAACTTGTCCCAATTCTATTGGTTGCAAATTGAAAAATTTGAAATGTAACTGATTGATTTCCAGTCTATTTCAGTATAGATTTAAAAATTTGCGAGAAAGTTGGGATTGATTAAAACAGAAAGATTAACAAGCAATAGAAGTAAAAATGCTAGTAATGAAATTTTGGAAGCATAGATTTCGATTCCAAGTACATTTAGCTGTTTCAAAAGAACTGGTTCATGCTATTTTAACCACATTTTCATCCACCTATGTCTGCGAGTCATCATTTTCAGAGATGAATAACATAAAAAGCTCACTTAGAAACTGTTTGGAGGATGACTCCCATTCAGCTTGCATTCTGGTAAAAGTAACACCTTACAATCCTAATGCAAGTTATTTGCCATTTAACCTACCACAAAAGAATCCACACTAATGTTACTTTAATTTGAATTACACATTTAAATAAATAAAACATTTACTGATATACTGTGCAAAATGTATTTTTTCGTTGTAATTAATGAGTTTTGAGTTGTTAGTACTTAATTTTAATATTTTCAATAATCACAAGTCAAAATTATTTGACGGCGCGGCTATACCTCCTGAAACATTTCTTGAAGAAAAAATGACACGTTCATCCAAAAAATTTCGCCACCCCTGGCCTAGAACATTTACTACAGGAAAATTAATCCGGGAGCAGGCGCGCACTCAAGGCTAACGTTAAGGATCGGATATAAAAAGAGAATTTCTTTTTTTAATACTTGGTATTGCTGTTTTTAATAACAATCGATATTAATTATAATTTCGATTGCAACAGAATTACTTCAGCATTCGAAATATTTACACCTGAACAATGCTCGCACGATCAATGGAAATTCTTTGTACAGCGGAAATGCAATTGGAAAATAAAATAAATAAAGTAATTCTAATAATAATCACAGGAAAGAACTCTACAATTTCCTATTTATCTTTCGTGCGTGTTTCAAAACAATACATTTCCCTCTTCATCTGAAAGAATCATATGAAAAGTAATTACCTAAAACTTCAGAAACTTTCAAAATAAAATATCAAAAATATTAACTAATAACCTTACTCGGAATTGATGATTAGTTTACTTTTAATGCAGAAATGTTATTGCTAATTTTTTTTAGAAGCTAAATTCATAAATATATCCCAGTCCTTTACACAAAAAATGACACGCACACACAGGTTCCATTCCTTCTAAAACTAAAAACTTTCGAAGATATTTTGTGGTTCAATGTAAGAACAAATAATGTCAAAATATCAAAATGTTGGATTCCAAGTGACATGAAAAAATGTTCCTACGAATAGTACGGTTAGAATTTTGTTCTGAAGTTACACTTTTCAATTCCTACTATTAGTTCGCACTCACCCTATATATATATATATATATATATATATATATATATATATATATATATATATATATTCAATTTTTCAATTGATTATTGTGATTGATTTTACATATTTAAATATATATAAATATATATATATATATATATATATATAGAGAGAGAGAGAGAGAGAGAGAGAGAGAGAGAGAGAGATGTACATGTTCAATTTTCAATCGTTCATAAAATACTTTTAATTCATTCACTCAAGTTCAAATACATTTTTTAAAACTTATAATGGAGGACACTAGATGTTAATAAAGTTTTTTCATATATTAATTCATTAGTTAAACTTAATGAATAAATAGTAACAAACAAAAATAATAATCCAGCATCCTATATAAAAATGAAAATCGCTCGTTGTGTTCCTGTAACGCAATGGATTGAGCGCTGGATTTTTAATCCAAAGGTCGTGGAATTGAATCCTACCTGGGATGATCTCATTTCTGAAAACGTGATTAATAAATAAATAGTAACTAACAAAAATAATAGTACAACACCATATACAGAAAGGAAAGTCACTTTCTATTTTGCTACTTAATATTGTGATTCTGTCCTATGCATACATTTATTTATATTAATGGTAACTATTTAATAAAAAGTAACTATAAAATAAAAAATTTCTTTGTTGACCTAAGTAGGAATTGACTTTAAAAAGTTTTTTTATTACTTGTGAAAACTTAACTTAGTGGCGCAACAATGAGGGCGAAGGCCTACTGTGCCTAACTCAGTATATGCGACTTTGGGTCCTGAGGTGCATGAGAGATGTTCCAGTCAAGTGGTCAGTCTGACGCGAACCCCCAGTGTAAAGTTCCCAAGCAAGCTTGGTACTCATTTATCGACCCACTGAATCAACCTTGTCCAACCCGGGGTTTGAAACTCGGGCCTGTGGTGTGGAAGCGCGGTGCACTAACTACTCAGCCAAGGACTTCAATTACTCTTGTCGTACTAATAATTAAAACTTATTCTGATTGTTTCTGAGTATGAACGTCATTTCGACTCTTTTTTTTAATCCTTAAACATGTCACAAAATACGGAATGTGTTTTTGTCACTTCTGTTGAGGGATTATGTGTATCCCTTGCTCATATTCAAGTATGCTCCTTAACTTATGTATGCAAAAAAAAAAAAAAGTTGTTGGAAATACTTAAAGGAATATATTTCCCATGCCGGCATTTCCACCAATAAATTAGTCTTTCACTGATTTAGAACTAATTCTAATATTTTTACTGATTCTCAATGCACTTTTTCAAGGAAAAACAATGTGATGCATAAATCTTAAGCCAGTCAAATGTTTAATTGAAGACGCAAATAAGGCAAATCTTTGCAATAGATAATTGAGCCGTTTTCTTCGAAAGTGGTGTAAGTACATTTTTGATAAAATATAGTTAATGATAACATTGAATACAATATGTTATGAGCTTTTAACCTATGACCATTCCCCCAAAAACACCTTTCAAAATTTTCATCATTTTGTCAATGTAAATTGACGTAGTTAAAGAAATTACATATAGAATTACTTTGGAAGTAGAGTAAGTCAACTTTTTCCGAAAAGACCAAATATTTTGTTTAAGAATTATACTACAGAAATTCCCTACTACATTTTTATATGTGTGGCAACACTGTAAACGACAAGAAAAAAAATCGATCTTTCACTGGAATTTGAGTGAATAACGACAAAACTTAAAAACGGAACCTATCCGTATAAAGATACACCGTAAAATCCGGCGTAAAACGCGCCCTTTTAACACAAAAAATAAGATCGAAATTTAGGGGTGCGTGTTATACGTCGGGTATAAAAATGAGAGCTTTAAAAATAAAAAAAAGACATGGACATAAAACAATAACTTTTCTACATAACGTCGTTTAGCCGAATCAATTGGACCGGAGACCGTTCGGATAACTGAAAACCGAATGCGATCCATGCAGTATATGAAACCGGACACTATACGAATATTGAAAATCATCCCATGCGGGAAACGTGCTTGAAAAAAAAAGCAAAATAGGTGCAAAATGTCGCAATTTTACCTTTATTGTGGAAAATAATCACTTATTTTTCGCTGCACCATTGTACACCTTCGTTTTCACTTCTGAAAAAACTGGTTTGGATATTTGACGCTTCAAATAAACGTTTGGATAAACGACGTTATACTGTATTTCGAAATACTGCTCATTTAAAATAAAGGACATTCCTTATGAAATTAAAGGGCTGTAATTCTAGAAATATACTACTTTTTCCAAAAGCTTGGGATAATACCTCGAATAAACGACTTCAAAACATAAAAATATTGCATACGTACATTTCAAGTATCGTCGTAATAAAAGGGGGTGCACGTTATATACGCCGGATTTTACAGTAATTAATATAATTTAAATAGCATTATCTAAAGAAATATTGAAATAAAGCCTTTTTTATTATTTATTTTTCGACATATTTAATAATAATTTCATAAAAAAAGGGCTTGATTCAATAGAAATCCCCCATTTAATATTTCATCAGTGTACGATTTTCATATTTTGTTGGCTTTGAAAGTGGTGTAACTCCAGTCCGTTTGAAATCATCTCAAGTCAGTAGCGCATACAGGAATTTTTAAGGAAGGGGGAAAGGGGGGTCGAAAGTCTACTATTCTCGTATCATGCTCCAATACGCGGCCAGCATATTCTTTTGATTTTGTCCATTTTCGGAAACAAAAAACAGTAAAAAATTAAATATTGAAGGAAAAAATAGCATTAATTAATAAAATTAATTATTAATAGCAAATATTCAATTACATTTTACGTACTATATACGTAGGATTATAATCGATAGAAAAAAGTTCAAGGGATTTGGGGGAGGGGTCTGGGCCCGAGGACCCCCCTTCCCCTTGTGTGCACCAGGAGGGGTGTCCAACCCAAATGACCTTGCGAGCCACTTCGGAAAAACATTATAATCTCGCGGGCAGCACGTAAAAATATGTACCTTAATATCAAATTTGGAAACAAAAAAAAATTGGAGTTAAAATTTAACACAGAATGAATTATTATTATTGTTTTCATTATTTTTCACGTATATAGACATAGATAATATAATATATATATATATATATATATATATATATATATATATATATAATGTTTATATAACTTAATTATGCAATGATCAAATAATGTTTATAATATTACAGTTGCCATTTTCTTCAAAATTACGGTGTTCCTTTTGAATTGATCTTTCGTTTTTCATTGTGGAAATTTGATTGTGCTGTCATTCTCAAACGATTAAGCATACATTGTCCTTTATCTTAAACGTTCTGAATATTTTTTTAAACTTTAAAAAACATCTCTGACTGCCTATTGCTTTTTGGGCACTCCAAACAGAAAAGGGGGAGGATAAATGAAAGTCGCACACTCAGAGAATCATGTACCCTCCATAGTAAAGGATATGCATAATGCTATTCTGAATTTATTAAAAAAATAACTTATTATACTAAAATCAAATATAACTGTTTGATAAAATATAAATCTATTTTAATCTAAATGACATTTCTATTATCAAAAAGGATTTATTTTAAAACAAGAACAGGTAACAGGCAAATTTATTGTAGATTGATATATAAACATAAATTTCCCCTCAAATAAATTTCAAAATGAAAAAATTTAAAAAAAACCTGATAATTAAAAATTTTTTTAAAAGAGTTGGCGGACTGCAACTTACGTACTGACGGGCAACATGCGCCCCGCGTGTTGGACACCCCTGCTCTAAAGTATATATAAATTTCTTTTAACTAATACCTTACAAACGATCCTGTTAAAAAAATAAATCAATTTTATATTTAAAAAACATAAAACGAGCACATTAACACGTACTCATATTTTTCAAACACCATTCAAATACAAACCCTTAAATATCT
Source organism: Trichonephila clavipes (assembly GCA_019973935.1). Lineage (NCBI taxonomy): Eukaryota > Metazoa > Arthropoda > Arachnida > Araneae > Nephilidae > Trichonephila > Trichonephila clavipes. The sequence goes on along the minus strand of BMAU01020256.1, from coordinate 1,615,783 downwards.
CCACATAATATAAAATGGACTTTCACCAATGTCAATGGAAATGGCTCAGTTATAAAGGGAAAAGAGGAAAGAAAATAATAATTTTTAGTATATATCTTTATACCTAAAAATCTTCTGCGCGTGTGTTTGTCACTAAACTCCTCCTAAACGGCTGGACCGATTTCGATTAAATTTTTTGTGTGGGTTCAAGTAAATTCAAGAATGGTTTAGATTTCCAATTCGGTCCCATATCGCAATTAGTTAAAAAGATATTAATTAAAAACATTCAAAAAATACAACTCAACATTCACCTGCATTGTTGTAACAACGCTATTGTTATAAACACGAGTAATATAAAAAAAATTTAATCAATTCCTACTTAGATCAACCAAGAAAAAATTTATTTTAACTACTTTTTATTAAATAGTTGGATTAAAATAAATATGTATATACATATGACAGAATCACAACATTAAGTGGTAATTAATTTTTATTAATTATCATTAAAGTATCGTATTGTCATCCAAAACAATCGTGAATATAAAATTTCCTTTCAACTGAATGCTTTAACACGTGAGAAAAAAAAACACTTTTCAAATTTTGACATAAGTCGCCAAAAGGGTTGCCTTTTTTAAGGCTGTATTTGTAATTTTTTAAATAATTAGTTTTAATCAGTTAATTTTTATGAATTATAATTAAATTATTGTATTGTCATCCAAAATAATCATGTACATTACATTTCAGCTCAATTGAGCGCTTTAAATGTATTTTATTAACGATTGAAAATTCCACCAAGATAAATAAGTAAATAAACAAATAAAATATGTATAGAGATCGTGAGCTAATAGGAATTGAAAAAGACGTAAGTTGGCGTCGAAAATTGATTTTCAGCCAAACTGGCTAAACCTGGTCTTTATTGTTACGAAAATGCAGACGATTCACGCTTTTTAGCGTTTTTATTTAATATATTTTCATATAATCTTTTTATATGTAATTCTTCTATGCGTGTGTATGTAACTGAATTCCTCCTAATGGGCTGGACCGATTTTGATGAAAGTTTTGTCTGTTCCAGTGGACTTGAGAATAGTGTAGATTTATAATACGGTTTAGAAATGTTTAATTAATTAATTTTTTATTTATAAATTGTTGATCTTGGAATGTTTTACATTGGATCCGGCAGACTGCGCTAAGATCGCAGTATCGAATATTCAAAAATCTTTTATTATAATTCAAGTTGGTCCCGACAGTTGGTGCTGTGATCATTTCAGGAAAATATTTTGTCACTTCGTGTTATTATTTTGTTGAAATAAATCGTCTGTTAATTTAATTATTACTTTCAGATGTAATTAGTGTTTGAAGTGTGCATAAAAACTATACATTTTATGTACAATTTAATAAATATACCTGTTATAAAACAGTTTGAGTCTCAACTTTTTCACCTTTAATTAAAACAAGTTTAGGTTTTTATTCACACAGAATTTACATTTAACTTCGCTCATAGTATACACATACTCACACGGTATCGATTGATTGAATTGTGATAACCGTACATGTGTAATGACGTTAGACATTGTAATAACTTTTTAATACAAATTTTAACTCAAAACAGTCCAGATTGTTAAAGTTTATTCATAAAAATTTGGAATTTTTAAATTTAAGATGTGTGTACAGGACAACGTGTGTCGGGTCCTCTAGTATATATATATATATATATATATATATATATATATATATATATATATATATATATATACTATTTTCTAATAATGCATATTGCAATAAGTTTGAAGAACCGTAACTTTCTATTCCAGTGATTCCCAAAGTGGTCTATAACAACCTGAAAAGGGTGAAAGGGGGTCTATGATAGTGGCTCTATTAAACCAGATCGTGATTTTAATCTTTAAAAAAAATTCATGTCGTGTAAATCACGCGGATTTAACTTATTCATTTATTAAATTTACTTTAACTTAAGTATTTATTAAATTTGATATTACTAGGTAATAGAATAAGTTTTGTTAAGACAAGGACCATTTCAGCATTTCTTTCCAGAATTAAACTAAAGAATATAATATTGGATGTAGCGAATAATAGCACTACCACAGTAGACAATGAATTCATATAGTCACATTAAAAAAAATGTCGTATTACAATAGGAACTAATGAGAATATAGACCCTAACAAAGATCTTAAAATAAAGTTTAGAAACGGATGTCAGCAATTCTGGCTTTAAAAAGATATACCTGTTATTCGTCGCAAATTATGGATTATCGTGAGAAAGTTTTTAATTGCTCTTCCAGTGAGTCTGTCAATCTCAAAAAGAAAAAGAGAGGAAAAAACTGGACACTTTTTTTATATACTAACAAAGAAGATTGAGAGTTAAACCCGACTAGATTGATATTAAATGTTGAAAATGTGATATTGAAGCACCCGATTCATCCCTCTGATTAAAAGCATATGTTTGTTGTGTAGTTATTTTATGTAACAGTTGTTTTATGTATTAATTTATTTTAAATTTATTTCATTAACCTGTGTGCTTCTTCAGTGTGAAACGTTATACTTCCCTACAGTTAGAAATTGAATTCTTTTAAACTAAGTTGTCAAGAAAAAGATATTTAAGTTGATAAATTAGAAAACATTCACTATTAGGTAATCAGGGGTTTACCCGAAACCGAAAAAACTTTAAAGGGGTTTATGAGGCAAAAAAGTTGTTTGGGAACCTTGGTTCTATATCATAGCTCTTCAAACTCAATCTCAAAGAGCCCCTAGAACTATAATGTTTTTTCGTGGAACACTTCGAAAAATATGCATAAAAATATTACTCGTTATAGGAACTTCATGTGAATATAATTACAATATTGCTTTGCATTTTATGTTTAAAATTAATATAATTTCAATATAATTTATTCATTAATAATATTAATTTGTGATCCAAATGCCATAGACTCATGCATTGTATTTAGTATATATAACTGGGATATATGGTTGCCTTTTTTTATAAAACTCTCAATGTTTATTGAAATTATCTGCATTTACACTTCATGTTCTTTCTGCTTTTAACTTGATTTTATGCAATAGTTTGTTTTTGTAGTCACTCACATTGAGAAATATTTTTCACCTAAATACATTGTTCTGAATGACCTTAAAATGTTTATATCAGCTTGAGAAATCTTGTAAATTTTGTATGAATTTGCACCCTAAAATTTAGGAGCTGTTCTTGCTGAAATTTAGATTTTAGCGTTGAATTGGTTGATATGTCGATAAGTTGTTCCCTCTCCTTCATAATAAGTATTTTTTTCCAGCAAATGAAAAACGGTAAACTTTTACTTAGAAAACTATTTAGTTTTGCAAAACGTTGTACAAACGAAAATGAAATTATGTCGTGGAACCTGATATTGCAAAGAAAACAATAATCACAATCCAGTAGGTAGTAGATATAAAGAAAAAAATGTTTCAATATTCTTTTATTGTTATATAATGAAAGCTTAAAAAGACTTTTAATATAAAGTTATATTACGTATAAATAAAAGTTTTAAGTAAATATTTAATCAGTTTTAATGACTGGGATGAGATTTAGATGCTTGTGGTAAAACAAATTTCACAAAGAACATTAATCCATTTTGCATACATATTTTAAAAAAAATTTATCAATTTTTGTTTAATTCGTGGGACACAGTTTGAAGACCATTTGTCTGTACCAGTGGTCTTCCAACTGTAACAATAAAAAATCAAAAAGAAATTTATCAATGGGTATGCAAAATGAAATCACGTTCTCTAAAATGTTTGTATACCCACAAAAATTTAAAGCTCATCCAAGTCATAAGAAACTGAAAACTTTATTCATACATAACTTTATTTTGAATTACTTTTTAAAGACTTATTATAATATAAAATAATATTAAAATGTGTGTGTTTTATCTTACATATAAATATATTACATATTAGATTGCGATTGTTTTATTGTGCACTATCCAGAGTTCCACGAGATCATTTTCTGCTGTTTAATACAATGTCTTTCAAAGCTTAATTGTTTTCCAATGGAACTTGCACCTGTTTATATTTGTGGAAAAACACCTGCAACATATCAACAGATTCGATATTAAAAATCTAAATTTAAGCAAGAACAGATCCTAAATTTCATGTTGAAAATTCATGCAAAATGCTCAGTATTTAAACCCTAGCTATAAATATTTTAATGTCATTCAGAACAATGTGTATAAATGAAAAATATTTCTCAACGTGAGTGGCTATAAAAACAAAGTATAGAAACAAATGAAACTCAGAATATTTAAAGCGATGGCAGTTAATCTCAACAGACCTAGACTTCGACAGTTTGTGTTGAAAAATAAGAGCACATATCCCAGTTGCTAAACATAATGCATGGGTGGGTGACACTTGGATTACAGATTAATATTATTAATGAATAAACTATATTAAAAAATTTTAATAAAATTGAAATACCTTTTTTTTTAATTGCCTTTACATTGATCTACTTTAAATATTATTTTTAAGACTTATTCTTCGTAGTGTGCGTGTGAAGTACAATTCCAAGAAAGTATTTTCTAGAACTAGAAGATTCTTCGAAAACACCTTCTAGTTCTAGAGGTTCCATGAGTTGAAAATTTTGATCTATGCAAAGACACGCGGTTTTCTGACCCCTGGTTTCAATAGTAAACCAATAAAAAGGCGAGCCGACGAAACACATTGATTATGTAAACAAAATGGAACACTAGAAGCCGTCTTTTTCGAATGCGAAAGATGGCAACCTTCACCTTTCCGACCCTAGAGACAGGTGGTTTCTCATTTCCAAGGGCAAGATCCTCTCGTGCGCTATCCGGCCAACAACCGGATTTCTGGCAGGCTGTTCCCAAAGAAGCAGTTGGATTTTTTTTTTTCAATTATAGGTGGCGGCGGCTACTTTCATTTCCATCCACTGGAAAATGGCCAGAGATAAAAAAAAAAAACTACAAATGATACATTGTTATTCGTGTAGTCCATTGGCTCGGAGAAAGTGTTCGAATGTTTGCGGATTCCAACACATGAAAGTTTCAATTCCCTATGGTGAAATTTTTCTTATCCCGCTTGTGTGTGTTTAAATACATGCAAGTATTTTACACTGAAAAGTCGCCTTCTTTTTGCTAATATTTTATAAAAAGGAATCAAAGGATTAAAAATAAGAAATACGAGGAATGATTGTTATAGTAACCTATTAAAAATGACAAAAAATAAGAAAAGATTGCTGGTAGCGTGAATATTAACTCAACCTAACAATTATTTTGCAAAATAGTCAAAAATTCTTAATATTTTTTATGGATGAATTTTAAATTTCATAATATTAATTATAATGTTCAATATCATTTACAAATATATATTATGTATTTTGATTTTTAATAAAATAATAAAATTATCATTAATAAAATCATTAAATAATAAAAATCTCTATAATGGTTTCCTGGTAATCTTCTAGAAAATGATTATATAGATTTATAATTCTGAATATACAGATACTGTCAAGATACCCACATACACACATTCTCGAGCTTTTAAGTTAAGGGGCTATAAGTAACTATGCAGGACAGGGCAAGCAAGGACGTCTTAAGCCATGGGTCAACTGGGACCAGCGCCTCGGCCACAATGGAGGTCTCGTCTCACCTTAAGAAGATCAGGATCCGAATAATTTAAATGATCAAATGTCTTTTTCGATTGTATTCTCCGAAAAACTGGGAATTTTGAACGATGTCTACTGGCTACTTTAGATGACCGTCGTCCATGTACAGGCCTAGGCCTAACATCATTACTCATTCAGTCAAAAGGCTGCCGTCGGTCGAGCCGGTTTATACGATTGTAAGTCATGCACATTTATTGAAGTGATAACTTCTGTTGGTGCGTTTTGCTGGAGAGTGAACTTGAATAACGCGTCATGCTCGGTTCTGTATCCCTCGTTCACCATTTTTTGTCTTTAGTCGGAAATCGTGCTCAAGGTCGTCTGTGACATACACACACCTAAAAAGACGCGTGCCGAAAGAATGGATGTCCTCCCCCCCCCCTGCCACTCTGAAACGACATGAAACGCGGTAGTCTCCCCCCCACCAATACACCGTGAAAGTGAAGTTCCTATAATCTTATATCTAATCTATACATTTGATCTAAGTGGGGCTTACCCCTGCCACCTCTTTCTACAAAAATAAATGGCGGGATTGTTTCTAATCCTATTAGAAGCATGAAAATGAAACACATGTAATATTTTTAAAAAATAGGCTTAGAAAGACAGAGAAATCCTACACTAAAATGAAACATAAAATGCAGAAAAAGGACAATTGTTTTTATAGTACCAAGTAAATAGTATAATTACAATTAGCAATATTGCACTTAATTTAAGAATAAAAATCTATTTTTGTAAGCGAATCAGAATCACAATTTGAACAAATAGTTCTATTAATTACATAATTACTTAAATATACTTTGAGTGTCTAAAAAGAAATTAAATCAATTAAAAATTTAAAATAACAAAATTGAGTATAAAGGTATTAAGAAAAAGCTACATTAAATAATTTAAATTTAAGAAGACAAAATATAATTAAGAAGACTTGCCTTGCAGCAGTACCGGAGATACTTGTACAAAACTACCATACAATGACAAAAGAGAGCTAGAGATTATGTGATATAAATCTTCTGATTAAATCCCTTTTTAAAGGTTTTTTGAACTAGATTCCCCTCTTCCCAATCAACTACCTGTCTTACTATCGCTTTTCTTAAATTAATTCATGGATAGAATTGAATATTGCTAAATTACAACCAAAATTCACAAAACAGGATGGTGTCTTCTGAACAAATTACCTATGATTTTAAGTGGAGATTTTTATGTAGTATTTTTTCAAAAGACAAACTAAAATCCTTAGTACATTTTTAAAATCAAAATTCAATTTAATTATGTCAAATGATCAAAATGAAAGCACGACCAAGTACGGAACAATGCTTGACGGAGATATTTTTAAATATTTAAATAATTTTGAATCTAATGTATTTATAAGCTATTTCAGCCACCATAAACATTTTGTTTCCTTCTTAGAATACAATTAATTCACAAATATGATTGTATACTTCGCAAAAAATATTACTTTATGAGTACAGACATATGAATAAATAATTTTATATGACACTACTAATATCCCCTTGTTTTTTATTCGCCAAACTAATCCTTGAAATAACATTCAAAATTTGACATTCTACATTTCTATCGTGTGGTCACTTTTTTTGTGACACACACTTTTTTGTTTGGTTTATTATTTGTACGAGTATTTAATAAAGTATGCAATATACTGTCTATTTTAAAAATCGTAGGTGGGGCCTATATTTGTGTAGATGCCCAGGGCCTACTTTTACGTTGGGTCCAGGGTCTCAAGAAGTCTTAAGACGTCCTTTAGGGCAAGGTAGTCGGAAAAACAATTGTAGAGAACATTGTTTTCTGTCTTTGGGTCGACATCTTTGTGAGCAAACTTTTCCTTACATGAAGATCAGCAGAAGTAAATATAATATCTACCGCATTATGATTTACAGCAGATTTTCACACAATATTTTTTTTTGGTTATCACTACATTGAAAATTAAGGGATATACATAAACAAAATACTCAACTTTGGAAAAATTAATCAGTTAGAGCTAATAAATTAATTAAAGATATTCCACTGTAAAATTAATTATATACACTGTTCACTTAAAATAAATATTCAAATCGTTTTCTAAGGTCTTCATTAACATACAAAAAAAACATAATGCCCTTAAATTTTAACATTAACTATTTTTTTCAGGACAAAAATGATAATCTTTGCAATCCGCTGAAAACGCTTTCAGCTGAAAACGCAATTTCTGCTACAAAACTATTCGCCTTCCCCGCTAAAATACGCATCACAGAACCCGTGCTACCCTATATCCTAAAAGAGTGGATTAAAAACAATATTTCTGCAAAGTACCGTCAGAATATTCGTGAAAATGGTTGTTCTATGTAATTTTAAAGTGAGTGGTACTTGTAAGTACCGTCGGTCGATAAAGGGTTAAACTTGCAGGCTGTCGATGAGAATTTCAACAAACCATCTCACTTCTGATTTTTTAAAACAAATTGTTGAAAAGTTTGATAGGGGTACATTTTTCTCATTCAAATGATTCTAAAATTAAATGTGCTTATTATTATATGTAGTACGAAATAAGTACAATAAGCAGAGATTGAATAAAATTGACCTTATTTTATTTAACTTATATTTATTGATTTTTATTCGGTACAATTTATACCTTTTCTGAGATGGAAATCGAAACAATGAATGCATGTGTGCATTTTAAAAAAGGTATCGGCCATCCAATATTAGTTTCAAAATGTGATCCTGGAGGCAAAATAATTGCCCGATTCTGATGTAAGAATATAATAATAATAAAATAATTTATATTGAACAAATAAGGTACTCAGGAACGTTTAAGAGGGTCCGGCTCATGAATTTTCAAAAAATTTTCGATTTTCACTTTTCGATACGATATGAGGAAATACAATAATTGGAAGTATTTTTATATATTTTTAAAATGAAGCTACAAACACACACACACACCTACTCCTTGACGCGCATCAAATGAGCAGCTGTGTTTCCCTTTGCAAAAGTTTCTGATGAGCACGAATACACATGATATTCAAGTGGATAAGTCGGATACAGTGTAATGGGCTTATTCAAAAGTGTATGTGTACACTTCTTTTGGATCTTAAAAGCGAAACAGAGAAAAAAAATTTAAATGATGGAAAAAGAGGATGGATTAAGAGGTCGTAACCAACACTCACCGACATTTTAATATTAAAAATAATCAAAGAGATGTTATAGTACGGCTATTAGAAATAATATCAATGATCTACACAGCATGAAAACTTCTGTTTGGACTGTTTATTTTCATCTTCTGTTTTCAAAAATGAGAGCCCTCAACATTGACTGTATCCTGATATTATAAATGCATGGTGCAAGTTTCAAAAGGCAGAAGCTGAATGTAACGAAAAGTACTATGCTTATAAACACATATACCATAATGAATTAAATGAAGCTAATTTTTAGAGCTCTAGGTGATCCTATGTTAAGACAATGTTTATATGGAACCCAAAATCCAAACGAGTCAGTGAATAATACAGTATGGTCTGTGATTCTAAGATCTAAATTTGTGGAATTCAAAACTCGGAAATAAAGGGTAAATATGGCTATTGCACAGTTCAACATGAGTCATGTAGTAATATTAATGATCTTAAGACATTGTGATATTGAACCAAGTTATAACTGTGTGTCGTGCTTCAAAAATCTAGAAACACGTAGGATTTGTGTAGCCCAAGGAAAGCATCTAAGATCCCAAAAAAGGCTAAATTGTAAAAAATAGTTGAAAAAAGAAAATTAAAAAAGTCTTTTATATGAGCAGAGAATTAAAAAAAGCTTCATGTGCTTCTGGAAAGTACTAAAAAAAGTAAATGCTGAGAAAATTACAAATTTTCTACTTTAAACCCTGTTTTCTCAAAATATAATATTTTTCAATTTATGTACCTTTTTCTCAAAAACTACTAATTATATATTCCTAAAATTTTCAGTGAGCAGACTTTTAATATGTTTAAATATTTTAATGGAGGGGATTAGATATATCTTGCAAACCATTTTAGATATGGCCTTTTAAAACATAATTTTAAGGAAAAAATTGGACAATTTTTAAAAAATTCATAATTAATTTAATTTTTAACAAAAAAAAACCCCTTCGTTAAAGTGTTATTCACACTACCCATGACCGAATGTAAAACTTTTATTTATGAAAAAAGTCCATAAAGTTACTCTGGGCTCCTCTGGACCCTCTTGAGGAAAAATAATACAAAAAATTATGTCATGAAAAAAAAAGCTTTTTTAAAAAACTGTGATTAATCTCGCTTGAAAATTATATACAAAAGATCGGATGAAGAATAAGACTCATTTTTATTCGGAGCAAAAAGTTTCCGTTCAGGGTATAAGATGGGTTTGCTATTGGGCTGTATAATTTCAGTGAACCATACATTGTTACATAGGGTGTTTTTTTAGAGGTATAGAACTTAAGTTGCAATAAAACAACGATGTATTATTCGATTGACATGAATTCTTTTTTATTCGAAACATAATCTTGTGGCATTACATTTTAAATAGGATCAAGCAAGGCGTAGATTCGTCAAATGGCCCCAAAATGAGATTGCCGTTGTTCCCGATTTTCATAAGTGAATTTTGTTTAGCGATGAAGCGCACATCTGGTTGAAATGCTACGTCAACAAACAAAACTGCCGCATTTGGAGTGAAGCTAATCCCAAGTGTATGTCGAAACACCGTTTCATCCAGAAAAACTGACTGTTTGGTGCGCTTTATGGGCTGGTGGAATCATTGGTCCGTACTTCTTCAAAAACGATGACGGCCACAACGTTACGGTCAATGGTGATCGGTATAGAGCCATGATTACTAACTTTTTCATTCCTGAATTGAACAATCATGATGTCCAGGAGCTGTGGTTCCAACAAGACGGCGCAGCATGTCACACAGCTCGTGCCACAATCGATTTATTGAAAGACACGTTGGGTGACCGCCTAATTTCACGTTTTGGACCTGTGAATTGGCATCCAAGATCTTGTGATTTAACACTGCTAGACTATTTTCTGTGGGGTTATGTAAAGTCATTGGTCTATGCGGATAAGCCACAAACGCTTGACCATTTGGAAGACAACATTCGCCGTGTTATGGCCGATATACGGCCACAAATGCTGGAAAAAGTCATCGAAAATTGGACGTCCAGATTGGACTACATCTGAGCCAGCCGTGGCAGTCATATGCCAGAAATCATATTTAAATTGTAATGCCACAAGATTATCTTTCGAATAAAAAAGAATTCATGTCAATCGAATAATACATCGTTGTTTTATTGCAATTTAAAGTTCTATACCTCTAAAAAAAGACCCTATACCTTATAAGGCGATGTTTTGGTTCTCGTGTTCATGAATAAATGCAGTAGATATCACTAAATTCCGTCTAAAGTCTTGATCACTGCCTCTGCTATTCTAGGAGCATCAGGGCTGTACATGATTTCCCACAAAGAGTCCCTCTGAGGGACCATTCCCATTTTAAGTAACTTTGTTGCGACGGTTGGGCATTCCAAGACGTGATTGGGCGTGAGTTGAAGATCTGGGCAGTGTTTGCATTGAACACATGATCTTGTCTTGTCTGGGTGAATCTTCATGCCCTTAAGGCGTTCAGTTCTCAATCTGGCAATTGTGGATGTTATATTTCGGGGACAGTCAAATTCCGTAACTAGGGGTTTTTAAAAGTGTGATTCATAATTCTATGTTTGGCTACTGCGTTAGCATCGTCAAGTGTGATGGTGGTGCACTTATGATCAATGTTTCTAGCTTCTTTGGCGAGGCTATATATATATATATATATATATATATATATATATATATATATATATATATATATATATATATATATATATATGCACATTCATTACCCTCAATGTTGACATGTGTGGGTATCCATTACAAGATACAGGATTTTCTTTTGCTGTGCAGCTGTTCTAGAAGTTTAATAATATCACAGGAGATGTTGGTCTCTCCGTTTCTTATGGCTTCTATTGCTGATTTAGAATCTGAGAAGATTACTAATCCTTCTGTTTGAATCAATAACATGTGGGTCTTGTTGGTGTAATATAAAGACCTCTCTAATCGCCATGAGTTCACTTGTGCAGTTTGAGGCGATTATGCCTGTGTTAATTTTGTGTTTTTAGTTATTACCATCTAGGAGGAGGAGGAGGATTCCGGCACCTCCATTGCTGAGGGATCTGTCTGAGGAACCATCGGTGTAGGCGATTGCACAGTTATCTTGAGAGAGAATTTCTATCGTTTCAAGTCCTTTTTGTCTGAGAGTTGCAGGGTCTTCTTTTTTGGAACATGACCGCAGCAATTCCAATTCGAAACAGGTGTTCTTTGGTGGGTTTTTTGGAATGAGGGGCCCCTGAAGGAACTCCAAGGAGGAATGTTACAAACTGAGTTCTTTTCTGATTTCACTATCAAGTTGGAGAGTCGAAGATCTTTTGAGCCTTGTAGAATGCTCCCATTTATCAAAAACTCTTCTAGAGATATGGTCCAAATCATATGAGCGTAGTTTATTAGTGAACTTGATAGTGGCAAGGTTGTGCCTGCTTTCTAGCGGAGTTAGGCCGCATTCTTGTTCGGCCTTTTCATTATTGGTTCATGACACTGCTACAATAATAATTTTGGCAGCTCTGTGTTGTACAGAATCAAGTTTTCGCTTAACAGAAATCGAGGCCGGAGTCCAAATTGGGGCAGCATATTCTAAAACCGGTCTGATAACAGTGCAGAAAGTGCTTTTCAGGGTTTGAGGTCTTGACCAATATTCAGTTTTCCAAAAGCCTTGTTAGCAGTTTGTTCGATGTGCTTTGAAAAGTGGAGTTAGGAATCTAAGGTTACTCCAAGATAGGTAGGTCACTTTTTTGATTTGAGAGTTCTGTATTTTGATATTAGCATTAAAACCGCTTCTGTGTCGTCTATCGGTAGAGAAGATGCAGTAGTTTGCTTTGTCTGCGTTGATTGTTAACTTAAGATTCTCTGCCCATGCAGCAATACCTTTCAGTGTTGTGTTTAGGACCTTTTCCGATTCTGTAATGTCATTGTGTGAGTGCCATACAGCAATATCGTCAGCGTAGCAGGTGATTTTTGTGACTGAGTGGATATGATGGTGGATGGTGTTCATAAAGATGAGAAAGAGCAAGGGGCTTAAGACAGAGCCCTGTGGAACTCCAGCCCACATTCTGCGAGATTCTGAAAGTGCCCCGTTAGAACACAGAAAATTTTCTTCCTTTGAGAAAATCATTTATCCACAATAACGCTTTGCCATTAAAGCCGGTACCTTGGATAGTATGGACCAGTTTTTGACGCCAAACTCTATCAAATGCTGATAATAAGGCGATAGATTTGGCAAATTACACTCGCCATATTAAGTAGAAGTTTAGTACAGAAATACAAGCTGTTGCCGCCATTCAAAGCGCCAACAAGGTGCCTCAAAGGTGTGAGCTAAACTAGGATTTTACAGAAATTACAGTTCTAGAAGAAGCAAAAACTAACCTTAAGTGTTACAAAAATTAAGTATATTTAAATTATCTCACTATGAAATACCAAAAAAAAAAAAAAAAAAAGAAAGTTGTGGAATACTTATTAACTTATTAGCATAGAAAAATTGAGTCATATGAATCAATCCCATCCTACTAATGACCTTTGGCGAATTTCAACAAATTTTAATTTTAAATAGATAATTTTGGCGTAATTCATAAAACCTTTGGTAATTTATCTCTGACATGCAGTTAATCTTTGGCGATAAATTTTGGGAAAACATTTAACATGCAAGTACCGAAAAAGATATTTTGATGTAGCACGTAAAGCATGAGCGTTTCCGCATTCAATTTCTGTTTAACAGCGTTTCTCAAACAGTGGGGTACGCCCCTCTTGGGGGCGTGACTACTCTACGAGAGGTGCGCGAGCATATTGAAAAGTTAAAAACAAAATATTATTTTAAAAAAAAGCTATTAAATTACTGAAAGTAAACAAACAAAATACATTCTGACGTAAAAAATAAAATACACTTTTACACTGAGTATTACACTTATAAATCTATCAGTGCTACACAATGTATTTTATAATTAATTTACCAATACTAAGTTAAGAACCAGTTTAATAATTACCAGCGACCCCATATAATTGTCATATATAAAATTATATATACAAAAAATTACCCCCTATCTTGATAATTCGAACGGTTTATAATAAATTCCTTAACTGCCGATTAAAAGTTACGGGAAGAAAAGGAAAAAAGATGAAAGCAATAAAAAAGAGCCCCTGAAATGAGTAAATTCGAAGCAAACACTGTCTGGGTTCTTTTATTGCATTCCAAAGCTTTCGGAATAATTTTATGGATAACAGTGCACAGAAAAGATCGTACTTCAAAAAGACGTATATATACATGTGTCCGGTGGAATTAACGCACTGGCTAAGCGAGACGTTTATATACGCCTATGGCACTTAAGAGTTTAAAGTCGTATTGTAGTTTAGCATCAAAATATATTATTATTGAAATTAGTACATTGTTATTGTATGAGGGGGGCGCGATGAAAATTATGATTGAATGTTGGGTCTCGAATAATGAAACATTGAGAGAAGCAATGTTTTAACATCTATTCCGACAGGAACAGAACAAGCAATGTTGAGACAAGAAAAAAAAATATTTGTTTCCACTTGAGGGCACCACCTGGACATTAACTGGAATGATCCGTTAAAGTGAAGAAAACTGTTTCATTTCTCAAATGACCTGGATAATCTGCACATTACCTAATAGGCGCTCGTTAAAGAGAAAAAACGATCTTTGGTGGAGCAACAGCAACGCTTAAAATTTAAATAATGCTTCTTTATGGATGACTCAAAGAGTCAAGTTAGTACAATCGAACAGTCAACACATAAGTTGCCAGAGAATGAATCGCCAATCCATTGAAAAATTGTAATACAAAGAATCAAACAATTTAAAATATTATTGCAACTAAGTAAATGAATTTCCAAAGCATATAACAACTTTATGTTTACTTCTACGCGCAAATCTTGATTTCGTACTTTAACACTTTCGTGGGAATTGGGAATATTACTTCCCAGCAACGCACCAGTGAGGAGCGCAAAACTCATAATATAGTGGGCTTGCTATTATAACGACTCATTCCCGCTTCAGTTTTGTGCTCTGCCCATAATCCAGCGATGATGACGTGTGCAAATAAGACAAAAAAGATGGTACAAAAGATGAAGTACCTTGTCTAAAAGTTTTCGCTGTATACAACGATGCCATGGGAGGGGTCAAAGAAAAGAAAGACACCCTATAGGAAGACCTGTGAAATGGTATCTTTTATTTTCTTATTGATTTTGCAGTCATAAATAGTTTCATACAGTGGCAAGTGAACAAAAGAAACCAAAGTTGAGACAATCCGCATAGCTTTAGCTCGTCAGCTGATAGACGGACATTCCTCAAGGAAAAGGAATGGACGTCCTGTTGGCTTCTAAGCAAAGCAGTGTTATGATGTGCGCTGAGCCAGTGTTGGAAATCATACACCAAAGATGCTTTCCAATTATAGGTGATGCACGAAATGGGGTAGAAAGATGCAAGAAAAGAGGACCCGCTACATGTGTAAAGAATGGGATGTTCCCTTGTGCATTGCAACGAGCTCCCCTCATCTTTTCATGACAATAATCGCCATTAAATTTAATTTTTCCTTATGATGGTGAATAATTCATAGGAAGTATTCTTTCCATTCCTAAAATTAAAGTATAAATTTAAAATTCGGCAAAATAAAATATATTTCCTTAAATGCTATTGTTTAATTGTTAATCAAACATAAAAAACTGCGAGAAATTCAAAATAGAAATAAATGGCTCACGAAAGGGTTAATGGAGAAAATCAGTTCAACTGTAGATTTAGATAATCTGCGCATTAATGGGTCTTTCAAGCTTTAACGGTAACGTATTCATATTGTTTGTCTTTAAAAAGAGTTCACAAATAATTTGTCGAAATTCCAATCTCTTCAAGAAGTTTATCTCAATCCTTTGAAGTCCGAGGACCTGAGCGAGTCCATTTTGATAAAGTGCCAACTTCCAGCGTAGAACATGTCTATCCGGAGAGTTGGAAGTGAGCTGTTTCGAACAATTAATCTCAGTGGATAATTAATTTCGTAATTCACATAAAAGTTCGTCCACTTTTAATTTGTTTAAAAGGCAAATCGCGCGTGTATTATAAAATATTAACTGGTTTCTCTCTTTTCCCTTTTTTTAAATAATAAATTTTCTGTTAAAGGATTTTTATCCCTGTGGAATTTACTTTGAACTTCTGCAAATCTGAGTTTTGAGATGGCTATTTATATTTCAATGTACGAAAAAGCTTCTTTTTTAAAAAAAAAGTCTTTAGTATATCCAAGGTTCTATGGGTAATAATGCTCAATTTCAGTCACTAATTTCAATTTGTTTCTACGCGAAAACGCATATTTTCTTCTATTTTTGAAAATACATTTCGATTTTCAGATGTTTTTTTGTAAAACAACTTGAAGGTCTCTCTTTTTACTTTTCCGGACCTCTTTATATTGACCGAGTTGTCGTTTTCGTTTCAGTTCTTCGGAGTTCGAAAGAGGGATTTGAAATAATCAATTCGAAATAAAAAAAAATGTTTTGGTTAAAACTAGGACGGTACGAACAAGAACACATATTCAGACGTAAAAACATAGAAATTTTTCAGTAATAGCAGTAGCTTTTTCTATTACGCATCAAAAACACGTATTAAGTTCGAGCCGTAACACATATTTCAAGAATTCTCACATCGAGATTCATGACAAAAAGAATGCCAACTTTTGTAACAAAACTTTTAACATCAAACGATTAAATATCAGTAAAAAAAAATAAACTGTAAGAAAAATTAGAGTTACCATGACACTTTGTGACGGCAGACCAACCTCCATAGAACAAATTGTGTACAACTGTTCATACTCATTGCTAAAATTATGAAAGTGTACTTCATTGTATTATGTAGCTCTATTTTTTTCAATCTATCGTAAATAGAAAATGAAAAAAAAAAAAACTAATCATCTTCACATTTAATTTGCACTTCAGTTTAGTGCCTCTTCAAAAACAACGTTCCTATTCGCCTTATCATCTAAGTTGCACTGAATTTTTATTCCGTCTTTGTTTTTGCCCCTTGACAATTGCCCGTGAGGGTTTCCTCCGATGTTACACCACATCAACAGACTCTCAAAGCTCAGCCCCTGTGAGTTATTAAGTCATGGCGAATTTCCATTCTTTCAGGGAATACGTATGACAAATCTAAGTCCCCTCCAGTGATCCTTGGTATGCATACGATTTCGACTTCTTTATTGCCGGCTAAGTGGCGTAGTTGGTTTCTCGCTGGTCTTGTACACCTAAGGTTGTAAGTTCGACCCCAGACCAGGTGGATTTTCATGATGCAGAAAATCGGCAGCACCCATGTGGCATGTAAAATATTCCTTGAGTGTCTGTTTGGCTTAGGTGCTCTCTACAAAATTAAAATCCTTTGTACTGTTTCGCATCGCCAGAGCTCAGGTGCTTCCCTCTAGGAAGGAAACTGGGTGTCAAAATTACCTGCGGCGATTGGTATCCACCTGTTAGGTGCCGCACTCAAAAGAGATACCAGCTTCTGGGGAATGCAATGGTAAAACACTAATCCGCAGCCCCTTTAGAAATAAAAAAAATATTTCAAGATAAAATTTCACACTGCAGTGTATTCTGACTATTTTTCCCTAAGCATCTTGTGACATTACACAGTCCATCAGTAATATATAAATTTCTTAACATTATGAAGATACAGCAAAAGAAGCAGGTGTCATTCCCGATGGAGTTAGTGATGATAGACATTCAGCTGGAGATTCTGTAGCTTAAAATTTGTAACCCTAATATTGAATAGGACTTACTGCCTTTTTTCATTGTTGTTCTTGGGTGTGAGATAAATAAATTTATCACATCATCACGATAAACTTATTTTTATATAGACAGAGATACAAATTATTTAATTAAAGCAGACAATAAAAGTACGAAAAAGAGAACAATTTCCGACGTTACAAACACATAACAAATAATTCCATTGAATCTATTTCATTGATTTACATTGAAATCTAAATCAACTGCGTAGTTTCTTTTAATATATATAGCAACCTTCTCGAGTACAGGTGGCGGTTGTAGAACCGCAGTAGGCGTCAAATAGTGCGGGTAATCGCTGTTACCAATTACTTTTCCCACACTATGAGTAATGACGTTCAACTTCAGTTATGAAGAGCATTTTTAACATTCTTTTATTAGCTTCACCTGTATGTAAAGGAATCTTTGAATTCGTGATTTTTACACACTTTAAAAGGTCAGATTCATCCGAAATTTTGCACACTTGTCAAGGACCAATGATAATACAATAATTTCAAAATTTTGTTTCATTGTCCTCATCAGGATTAACGATTGTTCATTTCCAGATTTGGCAACCGATTCTAGATGCAATTTTCGGGTTAGACGACTCATTTTAGATTTTGCGACTAAAAGATTAAGTAACAACCCTAAAGCGAAAACGTTCATGGTTAATATAAATGCAGCAAGCACACAAAAAAGATTAATTCATCAATGAATAAATGATAGTTTAACAAACTAAAAAGCACTCTAAAAATGAAAAATAAATTGTACTTTAAAAAAACGAAAAAAAAAACACGCTTTCAAAGTTAACCGAACTAAAAAGTAAAAAATAATGCTTAATATAAGAATAAAACGATTAACGAGAAAATTAACGTAATTGTGGTAAAAGCGTGGGGTGCTCGATATCCATTGTTATAACTTCCTCTACTAGTTCTTTGGCGAAATGCAGAATTAGTGTAAAATGTAGTACGAGAAGCACCCCCCCCCTCCACACACACACGCTTTTACCACAATGCCATTCATTTTCTCGTTAACAGTTTTATTCTTATATTAAGAATTATTTTTTTTTACTTTTTAGTTATTCACTATAAAAGCATGTTTTTCCAGTTTCTTAAGCTATAATTTATTTTCTTCTACTTTTGAATATAGATCTAGATTTTCAGATTTTCTTCCGGACACACCTTTATATAGTGAGGAAAACATTCGATTTTTTTATGCGTTACAGATAAACGGAACAAATATTTGTGGGAAATCGTGGTTGAAATACCTTGTTTCCTTCCGCAATAACAGATAGGATAACAAACACGAGCAGATGCTGAGTTGCGAAAAAAAAACAATTCAAAGATTTTCGAAACTGCTCTGAAAAAACACGAGTGTTCACTTTTAAGAAAAGGACAGGAGAATAGGTAGTTCTACAGCAGGGGTGAGTGAATATTAACGTCGCACTGTTCAGTTACATGAGGGCTTTTGGCGACGGACTGCGTAATTTTGAACCATGGTCATGTGACGTGGATGACACCTGTGTTGGCACCCCCCTCTCATAACTACCATACCAACGGGAGGACGTTTCAGCTCTCAAAAGATTTAACGTGCATCGCTGCCCTACACGGCGGGTGTTTAGAGGTACTGGGCTCGAACTCATGACATGCCTGCCATGATCCGATACCTTGACCACTGGGCTACCACAGTCCTTCTACAGCAGGGGTGGCGAACCAGTGGCACGCGATGCCATTGATGGCACGCGACGCAATATTTTTGGCACGCCAATGATCAAAATGGTTTGCATTTTCAAAATTTCGAAATTCATTATGAAGAAAACAAACAAACGCAAGTGATCGGTCGCGGGGGGCGGGGTTTGTTATTGTCTTGCACACTTGTTTGTTATTGTCTTGCCTTAGTTAGGTCGTAGACTACAACTGCTTACGATGTAAAGTTTGTCTACGAATAGCATAGTCAATTTTATTGACATAACTGTATTTTTAAAGTTTATCTGTGTAAAACTTACGATTTTTAATTGTTATTTAACGTGACTAGTTAAGCAAAAGTACAAAAAGAGCAAGATAGTAAGTGTAACAGAGAATTTCAAATTGGATGGACCGAGAAACATGGCATTATTAGCAAAAACGACAAAGTGGCACACATGTGTTTTATATTCTAGAACAGTGATATTCAGAACATCGTCTGCAAAACGGTATTTTGAAATAAATCCCAAACCCCCTGGTCAAAAAAGGTGAACCACAGCAAAAATGATTAATTGCTTAGAAATTTTTTGGCAGATGACTCAAATTCAGCTTGTATTCTACAAAAAGTAACATTTTACTATCCTGATATAAGTGATTTGTTATCCAATCTGCAACAACAAAAGTCACGCGTAAGTTACTTTAATTTATTACATTTATGACGAAACAGTGCAGAAGGTATTTTTTCGCAGTAAATAGAGTTTTTGTGTTGTTGGTATTTTACTATTTTCCCAATAATCACAAGTCAAAATTTTTTGACGGCACATCCATACCCCATTAAGCATTTTTTTGGAATAAATGGCACGTTCATCCATAAAGGTTCACTACCCATGTTCTAGAGAATAGGTCCATTCTTTCGTATGTTGTGTGTGTCTATACTTCAATATTTTATTTTATTTTTTTAAGACAACTCAGTAGCCTTTTTCAAAAAAAAATGTCTTTGGAGATATCAACATTAAAAGTAATTGATACCTTTTTCAAACAAACATTATTAAATCGATTGGGTAAAAAATGCAGCTCGGCGAGCCATTATTTTAAAATTAAAAAAATTTTAACTTTAAAAAGTTAATGGCACTAAATTTGAGTGATATATATTTTTCGGATTGTCGGAAAACTTAGGATAAAATTGAATTTCAGAATTCAGATTCTTCGTTGAATTTTAATATAAACAGTTTTTTTACCTAAAACCGAAGAAATATAAAAACACTTAAAATATTAATTTTTGTGTGCATTTCTTAAGAAATACTTACTAGAACTTCCAGACTTTAATTTATGCTAATTTTTACAGTATATACATATTAAAATATCTAAACAAAATTTTCAGACTATATTTTAAACAGAAAACAAAGAAAAATTAAAAAGCTACCCCATTTGTGTCGACCAAAACAAAAGCTTGAAAGAAAAGCATTGAGAATTTATAAAGGCAATATTTATGGCATTGTGAATTGATAAATGTAATGAGAATTTAAAAAGATCGCCGATTAACTGTGCGATGATAGCTGATGAACTGTAGATTAACCATGAACCCGTGCGACAAATCGTTACCCAGAAGTTAGGTATAAGAAAAACGTGTTATCGATATTGACGATATTCCTAACATCCAACGAAACGTGAGGAGGCTTTTGAACTCCATCCCAACAGAAGACTTCTTGCAAAATTTCCAGTCCCTGTACAGAAGATGTCAGTGGTGCATAGTTATGGGAGATGACTATTTCGAAGTACTAAAGAAGGAAGGTATATAACTTTCGTTAACATTTCATCTACGTTAATATTACAGAACTATTCACCGAACTTTATTGTCAGAGGTTGTATATATATACACATATAAATTTAACTTTAAATTAATATATATATATATATTTAAACTATCTTATACATTTTTCTCTAAATAATTTTTCGTAAACATTTTTTTGAAGTGAAAACTTCTTTAGCCGTGTTGGGCACTTTTTGGTGGAAATTTTTTTTGGGTTCGCTTCACCGACATGCTCATGACTGGCGCACGCGCAGTGTGCTGTGCGCCTTAGAAAGTTTTTTGGATGGATGAAATCTCGTGCGCTTGCTTCCCCGACATGCTTATAGCAGTATATTTGTAGCTATACAGCTGACGTATACTGCTGTACATATCTTATGCATGAAGTTGAATGTATTTAGTGAAAAGTTCAAAGTATGTGTATGTACTGTGCATTGTTGAAATAATGTTTTTGTTTGATTATTATTTGAATCGTTTAATTAAAGAATCATTGTGCAGTACAATAGTGAGTACTAAATAAATATACAAATATTTTTAAGATAAAACATATATATAACAGAAAATTATTTTAAATGCTCTTATTTATTTTTTGGCGTTTGAAAATTTTACATTATTTAAAATTATTTTATATCTTCGTATTTATTCTGGCGTTTGAAAATTTTGTATTATTCATTTTCTAATATTTTTAACCTCTGCAATGCATCACGTAATCCGGATTAGTATTTCACAGTGGCTTAGACGTTTTCTTACTACCGTGGTAAAACAGACTTCTAGTTGTTCAATCATATTTTTATCGTGGATTTAGAAATTAAAAACTTTATAAAATCTAATAATAATTCAAGATTAATGTGTTGAAGTTTAAAATGTGGTTATTAATGAAAAATTATATTTTATTGCCTTATATCATTAAAATCTTTAGTTTAAAATAATAAAAACCACGCGCGCCGCGGCTCCGACTTTAATTTCATTAAATATTTTATTTTATTTAAAAATTTAATATTTCGAAATACTTATTTATTAATTCAACTCGTCAAAATTTTTATTCGAAAATTTGATGATTTATACAAAAGAAGGTTCTGAAATAATCGAAAAAACATTTGGCGAAAAATATTATAATGTACCGATGATTTTAAGTGCAGACTTCAATATTAACTTTGCAGATTATAAAAATCTACCACTAATTGAATTTCTAAATGAAACACTTAATTTAAATAAGTCCAATAATCGAAAACTCTGTACTACAAAATATAAAACGACGATCGATGCGGTTTTTACGCGATACATAAATTTGAATCAAACATTTTCCTTTCTTACTTTAGTTACCATAAGCCAATTGTAACTTTTTTAGAACAAAATGAAATAATTGAAAGCACAAAAAGCCTAAATATTGTTGAAATTGATGACAATGATGCAAACAATTAAAATATTGTTAAAAACCAAGTACATTGAAATTTAAGTAAATACAAATACTATCCATAAATAACGATTGCATATTAATTGTCATTTCAATTGAATTGTATTTATATTTTGTCATGATCTTGTACAGCCCCGTAATATATTTTAATAATAAAAACCATATAAACATGCATATAATTGTTGCTAGGAGTATCAATAGATGTGAAAACCAGATTGATGTTGATGATTTTAATTCAAACATTATGAAATTTCAAATTTTAATACTGAAAGTTTTAAGTTTTCACTTCCATCGGCAGTCTCTATATTTGCCAACTTTTTTATTTTAAACGTAGTTTTTATTCCTTTTTATGCGTTAAAAGGATTAAAACCTTCAGTCACTCAAAAAAGCATTGGGACACCTGGCATGCATAACTGTAAAGCCATTTATAAAGATATTTATCACATTGAAACAAAAACAAAATGAATTAAGGATTATTTTAACATTTGGTGTACTGTATATATAAGGAAAATTTTAATAGTGTTATAGAATTATAACTTGATCTAGCTCTTCAAATATAATTCAAAGGCAAACTGGAGTCAAAAAAGTGTTGGGACTCTTTTGAAATGAGAAATTTAACAAAAATACAGCGCATCAATAGAATTTAATTTCACATCACTTTTCTTAGACTAGAAGTTTAAGCATAAACGTTTCAACAGATAAGATTATTTATAGAAAAATGGTGAGAAACCAAGATACATCGGTTGATGTGCGAAATCTCGTAATAAGTCATTGAAAAGAAAGGAAATCAATTCGCTGTATAGAAAAAATATTAAAACTGAGTAAGTCTACTGCTTTTAACATCATTAACAGGTTCAAGAAAACAAACAGTGATGAAAACAAGCTAAGATCAGGGCGTTCAAGGATATTTAATGAGCGTGAAGAGAGGTGGATGGTGAGACAAGTACACATTCATCCAAGAACTAGTGCATTGAAAATGACTTTGCAATGTAAAAGTAGGGTCCGAAAATCAATAAATCCTGAAACTGTCAGAAATGTTTTAAGAAAACATAAGTATCATGGCAGAGTACTTCAAAGAAAGCCCTACATCAGCAAAGAAAATAGACAAGCTAGGTTGGTATTTGCTAAAATGTACGTAAGGCAGCCAGCAGAATATTAGGAAAATGTAATTTTTGTTGATGAAAGCAAATACAACATTTTCGGATCGGATGGCAAGCAAAAAGTTCAGCGGAAATCAAATACAGCAATGCATGTCAAGAATTTACGACCTACTATCAAATATGGAAGGGGTAACCAAATTGTCTAGGGCTGCATGGCAAGATCTGGTTTCGGGAACTTACATTTTATTGATGGTATAATGAATAAATATGTCCATCTTGACATTCTCAAGCGAAATCTGAAGGAAAGTGCGAGCAGGCTGAGAATCTCAGGATATTTTAAATTCTACCCAGATAATTGACATACTGCAAATATTTGCAAGTAATGGGTCATCTGCCACTGCCCAAGATTTATTAAAACTCCTTCTCAAAGTTCAGATCTTAATCCCAGTGAACATGTGAGATTATTTGCAGCAAAAACTATATGATCACCAAATTTCTAACAAGCAGAATTTGAGAAAATATTGGGTCGAAGAGTGGACCCAAATCGATGGATCGTTTTGCAAGAAATGGATCCAATCCATGCCAAATAGACTTTGAGAGATCATAAAAAGCAAGGAGGGTCCAACAAGATTGTTACACTTATAGGTAAACTAATTTAAATTTTGCAAAGCTGGCAGTGAAATTTATGTGTCGAGGAGGCATGAAGACGAAAAACAGTTTCTTAAAAATTGGCCTTTAATAATCAATCATAAAGTCACTTTGCTCGTTACTGGAGCGATAAAAAATAAGTTCAAAAAGCAACATTACCAGAGACATCCGATTCGAAACCGTCTTCTAATATTGTAAAACTAATCTCTAATCTAAAATGGTGATGCAAACCTGCAGTTGCATTGCCAACCAGCCTTTCTCTCCTCTAAAAGTTAAACCACTCGCATACTTCTTATATTTCCGTTTCTCCTTCCTTTTTTAAAAACTAACATGAGCCGAGTTTAAATACTAGCTCGATTTGCATGGCAGTTGCTGCCAACCTCAAATCACGAAACTCAAAAAGATCGGGTTCGAATCGGTGTGCTTCCTTTCATTGAGATCATGGAACGGGATTGGAAAAACAACACAAGGAGATCATAAAAATTTGGATCCGACTTTTTTTTTAAATGTCTAACAATCGGCCCCCTTTTTTTCAATCTCTCGTACCATTATCTCTTACAAATCAGTAAATTAATTTTAATCTATAATCACATGTTATACAATTTAACACAAAAAAATACATTTTATTCACAATCTTTATTGTAATAAACAAACTAATATTTTAATCTTAAAAGAAGCAAAGTCTTATTCTCTAAAAAAGAAATAATTTTCTACAAAATTCTAACAATTTTTCCTTTACCATGGGTTTGGTAAAAATGTCCGCCAAATTATTTTTGGTACCTATATATTTCATTTGGAAAACCTTGTCGTATATCAAATTCCTTAGAAAATGATAACGAACATCGATATGTTTTGTTCTATAATTTTCTACTGGTGACTTTGAAAAACTTATAGCAGCTTGATTATCACAAAACATTATATTTTCACTTAATTCCAAAATTAAACTTTTATTATCAATTACATTCTTTAGCCAAATGAATTCCTTAGCTGCTTCTGTTAAACTAACATACTCAGCTTCCATGGTCGACAGACTAACGGATTTTTGCTTGAAAGTTCGCGATGAAATTGGGTTTCGTCTATAAAAGTTATGAACCCTCCCATCGACACTCGATCATCCTATTTGTAGCAAAATCTGAGTCTGAATAACATCTTAGTTTTAATGATTTAACTTTTGAAAGTTCTAATTTGTATTCTTGAAATACCTCGTCAAATGACTCACCTCGTAATTGTGTGTTACCTCGCACAACTAAGCGGGCCTTGTATCTAACAATTTTATTATTTTCATCATATTTAATGGTATAAACCCAACGGTTTTCTAAAATTTTTATATTATCCGGATGATCAACTAAATCCCAAACTTTACGTTCCTTCATTACGTTAATTTCTTTATCCATTGCATCATGCCATTTAGATGCGTCTCTGGATCTTATCGCCTGTTTGTAACAGTTAGGAATAGTTACTTCAACCATAAGAGCTTCTTGTTGCTCTGACAAATCTGAAAATCCCTGGGATTCGGTATTATCTTTTCTAAAATTAAATAAACTAGGATCATATTCAATAGTATGCCTCTTACAGTATCTCTCTATTTCGTTAAAATATTTCAATCGGTTGCTTCCCCTTCTATACTATAATATACGTTAGATCCAGTTACTTTCCTACCTATATTTCGAATCCACTTAACCTCTGGACATGGGATCAAGCTATGATTATCGGAAGATACATCTGGTTTTTCAGATGTTGAGGGCGTTTCCGTACTTGTCTTTGAAACTAAACGACTCGTTAATGAATCTTTTACTCTATCGGAATCATCCTCATCATCATAATAATCAGGAAGGTTTAAATTATATCCAAGGTTACTATTAACTTTTTGTCTAAAATTAATTCCCTCTTATTTTTCATCGAATCTTACATTAATAGTTTCGACTAATTTATTTTCATCTATCAACCATATCCTATAACCCTTAGTACGTTGTGCGTATCCCATCATAATTCCCATTTTCGCACGCATATCGAATTTTTTCTAATTTGTTTTGGCACACCAACATATGCCAAACATCCAAAAGGTTTTAGATGCAATACCGATGGTTTTCTACCTGAATATTTTTCGAAAGGAGTTTTGTTACCGTCTTTGTGACAAATTCGATTCCACGCATAAGTGAAACAAAGTAATGCTTCTCCCCAAAACTTATGGGGAACTTCACTAGACTTAAGCAATGTTTTGATGCCATCTAGAGCGGTCAAATTGAATCTCTCCGCGACCCCATTCATTTCTGGCGTATATGAATTTGTTACCTCATGCTTTATACCCAGTTCTGTCAAGAAATTATCCATATCCTTATTACAAAATTCTAGTCCGCCATCGGTTCTAACTGCTATTACCTTTTTACTTAGAAAACGTTCTGCTCGTTTCTGAAATCTTATAAACGTATGAAATACGTCAGATTTATTTCGCATGGGAAATACAGTCACCTTTCTTGAATAATCGTCAATTATACTCAAGAAATATTTATTACCGCCTTGGCTTTCAGTTGGCATTGGACCACAGAGGTCCATATGCAACAATTCCAATGGACGTTTTGATCTTACGGCCCCCGTCTTTTGAATGAAACTCTCTTGGACTTTGCTAATTTACACGGTGTACAATGAGTCTTACCATTACCAGTTAAGCGTGGGAGACCTTTTACACTATCATTTTTACCAAGTAATCGTTATTAACATGACAAAAGCGTTGATGCCATATTTCTATTGATCCGTTTTTTGTTTTAGCGGTTACATCACTAAAAAAACTAATTTTTTTACTCTTTGGTATAATATAATGATCGGGCTTAAAAAAATACAAATTTTCGTGGCGTGTCGCCGAGAACAATTTTATCCAGTCTTTATTAAAACATTAATTTTACCTTTAGTACCCACAAAATGCGCACCTTTACTTTCTAATCTGGAACCGGATAATAAATTTCTCCTCAACTTAGGATTAAATAATACATCAGTCAAAGTTATTTCATGAAAACTCCCCTTATATTTTACCCGAAATCTAAGTGTACCGATTCCTTCTACGGGACAACTTTTATCCTCCGTTGCTAACGACATTTTCATGTTAGTTATCGGCTTAAGATCTAAAAATAAACTCTCTTGTCATTACAAAAAATGACTCGTGGCAGCAGTATCTATTACCCAAACACCTTTATCAGAGTTTTCCTCAAATAAGATACAACTAGTTACGAGTTGTTTATCTAGTTCTAAAAAGACTACATTCAGCTTCACAAAATCTTAAATTTATATTAAACTCTGTGTTAAAAGTTTCATTTACAGTTCAAGGAGATTTTTGTAGAGACTTTTCTCTTTACAGTTTACTTTAAGATGCCCGTACTTATTACATACATAACACGGACCTATAGTCTTAATAGATTGTTTAACATTTTTAATAATTTTACAGTTAAATACCTTACCACTTTTCTTTTGGTAATCATTCTTGCCATTTGGATTTTCATGAGCTGCAGCCGTAGCACCAGGTAACGTCTTCGACTTCTTCGAAGTGAAACTGCTCAAGTAAGCATTCTCCGCTTTCTCCAAATCTTGTTTCATCAACTGAAGACGATTGGCTTCTAATATCAGCTCTGCTTCAATTTTGACAACTCTGAAGTCCTCTTCTTTCCATCTGTAGATTTGTTGCACGGTAGACTGGAATTCCTGAGGAAGCCACCTTATTAATTGAAATCCTATGTACAGGTCGTCCAATTTATGACCCGCTTCTTGTAGTCTGGTTGCCGCTGTCTTTACACGAGATATGAAGATTCCAACATCTTTCCCTGGTTGGTATTTTGTTCCAAAAAATTGATCTAATAGTTGAATTACCCTTGCTCTTGTGACTGGTTCGAAGTGATCTTTTAATATCTTCCATGCCGCTACTCCGTCAGTTGTTTCCATTATCAGATTTTTCAAATCTGAACTGATGTTAGTATAGATCAACGTATAACATCTATCCTTACGAAGTTGTAGATCTAATTTTTTCCTTGTATGTTGCTTCTTCATCAGGTTGCTCTGGCTTGGTCTGTATTATAAACTGCCAGGAACCATAATGCATTAAGAGTACTTGCATATCATGCTTCCATGTGTTCCAGTTATTTGGAGTCAACACTGATATCTGGTTGTTAAACTCCATACCTGTTACTCGATTTAGCGTACTAGCAACAGAGTTCATAAAAAAAGTTCTAGACTGGAACAGTATTTAAATAGACAAAGTTCATGGCCTGGTTCAACTGCTTAGCCTGCCTCGACACAGTACATGGCCTGGGCCCATAACCAAATTTGTTACACTTATAGGTAAACTAATTTAAATTTTGCAAAGCTGGCAGTGAAATTTATGTGTCGAGGAGGCATGAAGACGAAAAACAGTTTCTTAAAAATTGGCCTTTAATAATCAATCATAAAGTCACTTTGCTCGTTACTGGAGCGATAAAAAATAAGTTCAAAAAGCAACATTACCAGAGACATCCGATTCGAAACCGTCTTCTAATATTGTAAAACTAATCTCTAATCTAAAATGGTGATGCAACCTGCAGTTGCATTGCCAACCAGCCTTTCTCTCCCTCTAAAAGTTAAACCACTCGCATACTTCTTATATTTCCGTTTCTCCTTCCTTTTTTTTAAAAACTAACATGAGCCGAGTTTAAATACTAGCTCGATTTGCATGGCAGTTGCTGCCAACCTCAAATCACGAAACTCAAAAGATCGGGTTCGAATCGGTGTGCTTCCTTTCATTGAGATCATGGAACGGGATTGGAAAAACAACACAAGGAGATCATAAAAATTTGGATCCGACTTTTTTTTTTTTTTAAATGTCTAACAATCATATTAATTTCAAAAAAAAAAAAAAAAAAAGGCCGGAATTTTTTTTCCTTAATTTATTGGGAAGTGCTCCAATACTTTTTGAGCACGTTTTTTAACTCGATTTCTTTTATTTTCAATTTTAACCATAATTGCATTAATGTATGAGTTTTGTTCAATATTATTATTATTTGTATTTAACAAAATAATGTTTAATTCTTTTTTTTTTTTTTGGTTTCTTTTGTATGTTTAAGTGAAATATTACGATAAAAATCTATGAACTGGTAGTGTGTCCAAATACTTTATTGACATACTGTATATTTTTAGAGATTTACATTCGATTTCTAAAAGAATAATAGCTCAAAACATTAAAGGCACCTTACTAAACGATTGAATCTTTTTCCTGAAACCATCTAAGTCAGTGATTCCCAAAGTAGTCTATATTGACTTCCAGGAGTCTATGACGAACTGCAGAGAGTTCACGTCAGCGAAAAAATAATTTCGGGGTCCATAAAGTGTAAATGAGAATCTACGATAGTGGTTTACATTAAACCAGATCGTGACTTTAATTTTAAAAGAAAATTTAATTAAGCGGGGAAACCATATTTTACCTATTTAACAGATTTATTTACTAAATTTAATGAGGTTAATTTTCAGAGAGTTAAGGACATTATAAATTTTATTAAAGCAAGGACCATCATTTAACCGTTTCTTGCTAGAACTAAGATGAAGGAACATAATATTGGACGTGATGAATTTTTACAGTTCCTCAATTTATCTCAGACTATTAGGAAAATGACGTTTTAACCTACTCTCAACATTTAAATGCCTTTCTATTTAGATTTTGAAACTAGGTTTGAACTAGGTTACATAAGGAACTGATCGGAATAAACACTAACGATCTTAATGTCAAATTTAGATACGGGTCAGCAATTTTGGCTTTAAAAAACATAAATGTTGCTTATCCCAAATTATGGCATATTGTAAGAAAGTGTTTTAATTGTTTTCCTAGTGAGAAGGGGTTTCAATGTAAATGTCACTCTCCACAAAAATAAAAAATTTAAAAAAAAATAAAAAGAATACCACTAAGAAGATTTTGGGATGAATCTGACAAGATCGATGCTAAACGTTGAAAATTTGTTTTTGTGAAGAACCGGATTCATCCTACCCATCAAAAACATTTGTTTGTTACTCAATTATTTTATATAACAATTATTTTAATTTAAAATTAACTAAGAAATGTTTCTTAAGGGGACATGATATTATTTACACAATTTTTTTTAATTTAATGCTTTGCATAATTTTTTGGTTGCATTCTATGTGTATGTATGACGTAAAACACATCTGTGAAAAACGATGACAAAAAAATTATATTATCCTCAGAGCGATATATGAACGGAGATAAACACATTTGCAATCTAAATAGACATGCGAAAAACATACGGCTTTTTGTTTAAAATATTATTTTAAAAATACAAATAGGTTATTTAAAATAATTACAACAAGCATAATGCAATTTTCCTCGACGACAATAAGATAAATGATATCGATTGTTAGTTGCATTCATATAACGAATATAAAAAATAGCATGAACATTTACTTCCCATCCAATAAACAATTTGTATTTTCGAATATTATTTTTGTTTTTGCAATAACTTTGAAATTATCTAATTTAACATTTATTTATAAAATGTGGTATAATCTGGTGTATGGTATTTAAGTTAAATTCAGTTTAGTAGTACACGCATACATATCATGAATTTTTAAATATTTACGTTCGGAACAACAGGCAGCGAAACGAATGCGGTTAGACGATTCTATGGTAAGCAATCGACGGCTGCCCATCCGTTCTGTGAGGTAAGTTCTAAAAAGATCCGCCTGTTGCACCTGCTCTCATCTCGAACTCGTGATGCACGAATTCTGCGGCCTCAAAGGGGTAGGAAACGGCGCGCACGACCCACAAAGAATTTCCTTCACGGTTACGAATCCACCGCTGAGTAGGAAATTCCACAAACATAATAGATAGGAACGGTGTTTTTTTTCACTTTCTTGTGTAGTAACAACGCAACTGTGGAAAAGGGATAGCAAAATACACGTTTCAAAAGCTGCTTTCTTCTGAAAAACCAAATTCGAACGTTTACAGATGAAATGACTACGCTGTCGAATCAAATACTGTCGGAGCTCTATTGTACGAAGTCATTAAATGCCAGAAAAAAGTTCGTTACATAAAAAAATGAAATTATGAATTAAACAAATTTTAAATTTGTAAACACTTTCACACTTTTTTGGAAAAAAAATTAATATCTATTTATTTTAAATATTTTACCCATCGAAAAAAAATCTGTAAGGAAAATAAGGGGGAAAAACTGTCCAGGAATACAATGTATTTTCAACTTCAAAAAAAAAAAAAAAAAAAAAAATTAATGAATTTTGGAGAACTCTACATATTTTTTAATTTTAAGCCTACAAGTACTTTTGAACATTATTTTTTTATAACCAGTAATTTTTAATTTTAGCATGCGTACTTAAATTTAATTACTGATAACATCTTTTAATTTTACTTGAGTTTTTTGGTTTAAAAAGAATACGGCCATTTCATTGCCCTAGGTGAGCCAGGCACCTAATAGAATCAGTTCAAGGTCATTGATCACTACAAAATGTGGCTAAAAGAGAGAATAATTACAAAAAAAACCCGTGAAATATTTTAAAAATAGGGAGAAAAAAATCGAATCGCAGGAGGAAAAGTTAGTAGAATAGAAAATAGAAATGCACTTCGATAAAAAAATGCAATTGGCTCTTTGGAGAATATACTACGAAGAAAATAGTATTTTTTGCTCTTGGTTCCAGGAAAAAGTTAACAAATTAGAGGTTCGTTACAATGAAGGTTTGACTTTTTTTTCTCGTAATACAAATTAAATTCACTCTGTGGCGCACACAAGGGGGTCCTGGGGTCCGGACCCCTCCCCCCAAAGCCCTTGATTTTTTTTTCCGATTGATTATAATTCTAAGTATATAGTGCACAAAATTTAATTATTTGTTATTAATGATTAATTTTATTAATTAATGCTAATTATTTAATCAATAATTACTTTTTTTACTGTGTTCTATTCCCAAAAATCGACAAAATCAAAAGGAGCATGATACAAGAATGGTGAACTTTCGACCCCGGACCCCCTTGAAAAATTCCTGTGTGCGCTACTGAATTCACTCATTATATAATATGTTCAATTTTTTCTTAAGGAAATTCCATCTTTTACAATGCAAATCCAAATGTTTGCCGAGTGAATTTGACCTTCCACGCAATAAGTTTGACCTTTTTGTAACAATATTAACTAACAATGCAATTATCTGTTGGTAAGTCGACCAGCCAGTATAGTGGCTATGACCCTCGGCTAGTAACCGAGTGGGTTCGAATCCCAAGGATTGTATCTTCTTCGGGAAAGAAGTCGGTCTTTCACATGTAATGATTCTCGTCTGGAAAGGAAAGCGCACACCCCATCTTGTTATATGCTAGGATCATCATCTGTAACAAAATGTGTATATTGTTTAGTGTTGTATTGTATGCTTTCTGTTCTTCTTCACTTGTATTTATATGTTCCCAGGCATAAAAATCACGTCAACAACAACATCTGTTGGCGAAGTTCTGTGTGTGGAAATAATAAGCTCTTATTTAATTTTCAGATATTTACCGTGATTGTACTCTGCAGTGGCGCAGCGTGGAGGTGCAGAGGGGGCCATGGCTTCAGGCGGCATACGAAAAGGGGCGGCGGCAAGCACCATGATATTTAAATTCAATAAAATATCTCAAATTCAAATTGCGCCCACGCAACGAAATTGACGGAAACGAGCGAAAGCTTTAATACACGCACAGAGGCAGGATGTTTATTAGTCGCTATACAATCGCATTCGTTTTTATTTTACTTAAGCTTCTGGCAATCAGTACTGTGATGCTCAAAATTATTTACAAACTAAATATCCATCAATGTGCTCAAAAAATACGTGCTTTATAGACCGTAATAGAAGCAAAACGAGAGGAATTCGGGGATAACTCTTTAAAATATGCTAAAAGTTTATGTGAAGAGCTTGAAATTTCTTTTGAACCTCCAAGACGAATCAGAAAGAAGCATATATTTGACGACAGAAGTAAAGATGTTCAGTTATCGTACGAAGAGGATTTGAGGCGAACAATGATTTCTTCAATGGACAGAGTAACTGCTAAAATTCGAGAAATATTCCAACAGTTGCTAAATCTAGCGCAAAAATATGCTTTTTAAAGGTCTGAAGTGATATTGAGCATGGTTGAACTTAACTTAGATCAAGCTCCTCAAGTCATTAATAAAGAAGAATTCCAATTTGAGCACGTACGTCTACAAGCTCTCGTAGCTGCATCAGAACCCAGGATGTTAAAAAGAACTCAGTAGGTTCATCTCGGCAAGAACTTGAATCAGATAAAATTACAGCCTTATCAGGATTTTAAAAATTATTAATTATACTCTGTGAAAAACATAAAATTCGGAACCCAATCCTTCGGCCATTTTTTTAGAAATAAACTAAGGACTTATCCTTTCGTGGATAGATGGATATTAAAAACTATGATTGGGTTCGTAATTTATTTGTAGTAATGGATGCATCTGTCTATGAATTAACTTTGAATAAAGAGAAAAACTAATTTCGAACTGTAATAATCAAGCTTTAATTTCAAAATATTAGGAAGTTTGAATTAATTCACATTTTGGATTAAAATTAGAGGCAATTATCTCATAATAAACAAGAAAAAAAAAGTTTTAAAAGTTTTATTCAATATTCTACGTCACACATTTGCGTGAACTCGAATTTTCAGCTTTAAAAAAATATAAAAATGGAAAAAAAGATTGAAACTTTTAAATGTAAATGACGAAATGAGAAATGCATTATGATTTTTACGCCTAAATATGAACAAAGTTATCAAAAATGAAACTCAAATTTCACATGAAATATATATTCTTAATTTGTAATTAAGTATTCAGTAAACATTTTGTTGTCTGTGTCGTACATATTATTTTATTTAACATTTAAAATTATTATCATAAACTATTTTACATAGTGTATTACAGATACGTAAAATTGTTTTAAACTTATTGCTAATATGCCACAAAACTTTTTGAAATTGTTAAAAGTGTACTGCAACAAAAAAGTTTGAAAATCACTGTATTTACATACAGGCATGAAATTCGTAAGGCATGTTCGTTTCATGGAGTAAACGAGATGGAACGAGTTTTGCGAAAACCGATCCCCCCAAAGGAAAGGGAAAGGTTGCAAAGGGTTAAGAAGTGTTATAAACATTCATGTTTCTATACTACTAGCCCTACAGACGACATTTGGCAAGCATGTTTATTTTGTAGAGTAGAGATCTGCTAAAAATGGATTTGGTGGTAATCCACTTTAGGAAGTGTGTAAAAGATAATTTTATTTTGATTTTAGAAATTCAAGTCTTGTTCTTTTTAAATTAATATGCGAGAGTAATAAGAATGTTTTTCAATAGAATCGAAAGCATAATGCCAGGACTTAGTTATCAATAATTTATACATAAGTTACCGTTAAAAAGTGTGAAATCCGTTATGTCATAGAATAATTAGGTATTTCATGAAATAACTAGACAAGTCCGTTAAAAAGTACATAAAATTATTCAATGCTACGATTTAACTAGGTATCCTGTAGAATGTTGATTTCTTGACCATTAAAGTATGCACTCGAAAGTTCTTTGAACCGATTCTAGATGGTTTTAATCAGTTTTTAACCGCTTACAGCTGCTTTGCAATGACGTGTGTTTGGACCCTTCATTTTTTTGTTTTTAAACGTGGAATTTAGGTGATATATAGATGTTAGCGTTTTACACATTTTGGACTATTAACAAATATTTTTACAACCTGTTTTTCAACAATGACTTCTTCAGGAATGGAAGACTAACCTGGAGATAAGAAAGATCATTGCGAGATATTTGAATTTTGATTAAATAAGCGTGGGACGAAGGAAAAAAGGCTGCACTTACTCGGGAAAATTTATTTACTTAGAAAACAGAAGTAAAAAGTGCTAAAACAGCACAGGAAAAGGTACCACGTGACTGTTGGTTTCTTCAGCATTATGATATCTTTGAAGTCAGTGGCGCAAGCAGATATTTTTTTTAGGAAGGAAGGGGGGCGGGTGCGGAGTCCAAAGCCACCATTCTCGGATCATCCTCCAATATACCGTCCATCATATTCTTTTGATTTTGTCGATTTTCCGGAACAAGAAACAGTAAAAAATTAATTATTGAATAATAACTAGTATTAATTAACATATTTAGTTATTGAATAAATAATTAGCATTACTTAACAAAATTAATGATTGAATAAATAATTAGCATTACTTAACAAAAATATTGATTGAATAAATAATTAGCATTAATTAACAAAATTAATGATTCTATAAATAATTAGCGTTCATTAACAAATTAACGATTGAATAAACAATTAGCATTAATTAACAAAATTAATTATTGAATAAATAATTAGTATAAAAAATTAATCATTCATAACAAATACTTAATTACATTTTATGTACTATATACATAGGGTTATAATCAATTGAAAAAAAAATCAAGGGCTATGGAGGAGGGGGTAGTTCGGACCCGGGGACAACCCCTCTTCATTCTTGTGAGCGCCACCGCTTTACAAGAAGTAGAAAAGCTAATCGTGCCAGTAACACATGCAAAACATATTATTTTCCTCTTTTCTGTTTAACTATTGGTGGCAATACGAGCAGTAAAAAGTTCTATCATCTGCTTTTGTTATTTTTTACCAAATAATAGGGGTAAAATGTATTTTTCGAGAGGTTTTAGCTATTTGTGATCAATTAATTTATAAAACAACTGTGAAATTTTTATTTGTCACTCTATCTTAAACGATCTAGCTTTAGTTATTTTATATAATAACTAGTTATTTTATAGAATAAAGTGTGAAATTTTTCATCTATTATATACTTTAACTGACTTGTCTAGTTATTTCGTGAAATAACTAGCTATTCTATGAAATAACTGAATTATAGACTTTAACGGTAACGGATCTTATACATATAAACAGTATATAATTATACATCATGAAATACAAAAGGAAGCAGGGGGTAATGGCTAGTATCAAATACACAATATAATTAGATTTAATTTTTAGCATTAGCATGCTTTTATAAGCTTCACCTGTATGTAACAGAATCTTTGAAGTCGATTTTTAGCCACTTTAAAAAGTCAGATTAATTCCAAATTTTGCACACTTGTCAAGGACCGATGACAATACAATAATTTAATTATTTTGTTCCAATGTCCTCATCACGATCATCTGGATTAGCGCTATTTCCCATTTCTAGATTTGGCGTCTACTAAAACAGCTGAGAATTGATTCAGAGGTCACACCGGATTAAATAGATTCTCACCAACTCTTCGATTCAAGACGTATACTTTGATGTCTGATGCTGATGCAGGTTTTAGAAAGAATACTGAGCTCTTTTTAGTGAAAAATATCATTTGCACCTTCTTCCGCATAAAATATTTCAAACTTAGCTCTTTCAGATTTCCTTCATTTAGCTGATCTTGCGTTTTACACACCAGGCCATATCGGCGCACTCATAGGATGCCAGATTCTACAAAGCGACGCATTGAAGATTATTTAATCAGTGAATAAATGAATTGTTGAACACGCTTTTATTGTTGATGGAACTAAAAAATGAAAAATAAATTATAGTTTTGAATAAAACTAAAAAACACGCTTTTATAGTTAATCTAGCTAAGAAGTAAAACATAATTCTTGATACAAGAATAAAATGATTAACGAGAAAATGAATATCATTGTGGTAAAAGTGTGTACTATATTTTTTGCACAAACTTTGCATTTCTGAATAGAACTAAAAAGAAATTATATCAGTAAATATCGAGCTGCCCACGCTTTTAGCACCAGGGCATTCATTTTCTCGTTAATCATTTTATTCTTTATAATTCGAAATTTTGTTTTTGTTTTTTAGCTCGATTCACTATAAATGCGTGTTTTTCAGTTTTTTAAATATATAATTTATTTTGATTTGTATCTTCTTTATAATTCAGCTGTATTGACTTTCTGCATTATTTTATGACTCAGCTTTCGACTTTGCGCATCTATTTCCATCTTTAAATTGCGTAAAATTTCCCTAAAAACGAGAAAACTTGTTGAGCCAACGGTTATGGCACGCGCTCCGTCACCGGAAGTGGGGAAACAGCTGCTCCATCTATTGCACTCCGAGACAAGCCTAACATGGCGGAAAAGTTTTAAATATTTGCACTGGAGGCAGCTGACAGTACAGTTTTATGAGCAAACCTCTTTCAATGGAAAAGAGTTTTTGTCGGGTTCAAAGTGGGAACTGTCTAGCTGGTAAAATAGTGTAATTGAATGATTCGCTTCTTTAAAAAGGGGTCTTTAATTTTTATGGATTCCGGCTTTCTATAAGACAACTTGTTCCCAGAAAGAAAGTCGCTGCTCAAAAGAAAAAACTCAGTATCGCTTTCCAAACATTTTCTTTTCTTTATTTTGGTGTACCAGTTTTTTCTCTTCCCGTTTCTCCCATTATACAGTAAAAATCACTTAACACGAAACTGAAGATACTGAATTATTTTTTCGTGAACAAAATTTCGTATTTTTGTATATGACTGCCCAAAATTCGCCATTTTGGTGAAATTTTTCGAAATTTCTTTTATGTTTTTATTTTATTCCCCATACATTTAAGATTCCAAAAAACACTCTATTTTTGTTTCAACAATATTTAGAAGCAAAGTTATAGCATAATTAGAAAATCAGAAATGGAGTTTACAAAACCGGAAGCAGAACCTTACATGAAATATTTTTAACAAGTTGAATTGAAATTTTCAGAACATGTTTTATTTAGTTCTATCTGTGTTATGAATCAAAATCTAATCTCTGTGCATATATTTATGTACTTTATTGCTCTTTTATGAAAAAAAGAAATCGTTAATTTTTTAAAAATAGAATTTCTGCAGAAAATTTGGCATATTCAAAAAACTTTCAAAAGTACAATATATTACAAATCTTTTAATTCCTAACACATATAAAGACGTTATTCACGCACTGTATATAAATATTGTTTGAATATATTTATTGGAATTTTGTGTAACTGCAATTTCTCATCAACATTTCACTAAAAACGACAATTGTTATAGTCTATAAAACTCTCCAGAAAACAGCAAAAGAGTAAGAAAAGTCCGAATTAGTTAAATATGAAGCTAAAGAGAGCTTGAGCTATAAATATGGTGAGTTAAAAAATGTACAATTAATAGAAAAGTTTTCACACATACTGTATTCGAATCTTTAAATGCATTTTCTGAGAAACTATGAATTTCAATTTTTTGCTTCACGGTAAAGCTCACAACAGGATTTCTTTTTAACACACTCGATTGAATTTTTCAGAAAACGTTTTATTTAGTTTTATCTGTATTATAGACTGTAATCTATACTCCGCATATATATGTATTTTGTTGAAAATTTTGGGAGAAAATAAAAGTTTTTTGTGAAAAGATTGAGTTCTTGCTCAAAAAATTTGACATATTTCAAAAAACTTTCAAAAATATTACAAATCTTACAGTTCTAAGTACATACAATGATTACTGTATAAATATTATTCAAATATATTTATTAGAATTTTCAATACTAGGTTTACCGTAACTGCAATTTCTCACTAAGAATTCCGAATATATCCGAAATTTTTTATTTTGTGTAAATTGTACTTGAATTCCTAGTTTTATTCACCATTTTCAAAGAAAAAAGTGTTCATTTAGATGAAAATTCATATATTTCACAGATAGTGTGCTCCAAAGGTAGTTACATACCTTAAATTTTGTGCTAAAAGATATTGCAAAAAAAAAAAAAAAAAAAAAAAAAAAAAAAAAAAAAAAAAAACGTTTGTAAGAGTTTATTTCATTTACATATATACATATATATGATATATATTTAATTAAAAATAATGAAATAAAAACACTCAAAAGAACTTAAAGAAACTTATAATACAAAATGTTCAAATTCTTTTGAAAAACAAAATATTTATAGTTTTGGAGAAATAACCTGATATTTTTCTTTGCATTGTTTTTCTAGCATCAAATTGTTCGACTATTTTATTTAACCCTTATTATTTTTAATAAATAGCCCAAAATAGAAAATGATTTTTAAAAGGAAATTTACTAGTAAATTAATCAAGACATAAAAAAAAACTGTGAGCGTGCTTATGACCACACGATAGAAGTGATAACTTCAAATTTTGTAATGTTATTTCAGGGATTAGTTAAGTGAGAATATAAAAAACAAGGAGATATAAGTATTGTCATATAATATTATTTATTCATATGTCTGTACTCATAAAATAATATTTTTAGCGAAATATATAATCATATTTGTGAATTAGTTATATTTTAAGAAGGAAACAATAGGTATACGGTAGCTGAAATAGGTTATAAATACTTCAGATTCAAATGAATTAAATATCTAAAAAAAATTCTGTCAAGCGTTGTTCTGTACTTTGTCGTGCTTTCATTTGGATTATTTGACATAATTAAATTGAATTTTGATTTTAAAATATCGATAAAAGGCTTTAATTCGTCTTTTGAGAAATGTATATTAAAATCCCCACTTAAAATAATAGGCAATTTTTTCAAAAGAGTTGATCCGATTTCAGTTTAAGCAACTAAATTTTTGTGAATGAATTCGTTAATTTTCTCTACACTTTGATTTGGTGAAATATAAATAGTAATCATTAGAATTATTTGTCCATTTTCTGCTCTATAATTCATTGCACAAATTTCGCCAATACATGATTCATTAAACTCAAATGATTCTGTAGTATTGTTACTATCCAGTAAAATTGTTACCAGCATTACTAACCGAGCGTAACAATGCTTGGCTTTTTAAAACGCATCATTCAAGTTCACTCTCCAGCAAAACGCGCCTAAAGAAGTTATCACTTTAAAAATATTTGTATTAACAATAAACGTACAAATACAGTGAAAATTGCTAAATTTGAAACTGAGGAGACTGGAATATTTTTTCGTGTTAAAAGATATTAAAAAAAAGAGCGTATGTCTAACAAATTTTAGTTTATTAGAGTTCATTTTATGTACATAGATATGTATATAGGCATGTATTTAATAAAAATCAATGAAAGAAAAGCATTCACAGGGACTTAATTAAAATTAATACAAAACTAATCATTGAGTTTTTGGAAAATAATCCGATATTTTTCTTCCAATGTTCTCTTTAGCATCAAATTGTCAGAAAATGTTTCAATGTCCACCATTACGTTATTCATTTCACCATTGGAATGCGTGTCTAAATAACTGCGCCTACTTTTTCCATGACATTCCTCATTTCGGATTATGTGGGAACAGGAGTTGCAGAGTTCATTTCAATTTCGTCGTCGGAATCTGCATCAATGATGTTTTTTTGAGCTTCAAACAAACTCCAAAATGTTTTTGTCTGCCTTATTGAGGCTATACGCACATTATCATCTACTGCAACGAATTCTTCCAATGATACAGCTGAACAGCCCAATCCGGCTGATGTTTTCCGTATTTTGTTCATTATCATAAGGGAAACATTTTCATGTTAAGCGATTTTTGTTTCTTGTTAAGAGAAAAAACATGAACATAAATAGTACTTTGTAGGGATGGTTGTATTATTTCGTGTAAATCGATGTTTCGTCTTCAGCTTTTTTGTGTAAAACGTACCTCACTGTATTTTCCAAGAAACATTTGAATCACTTTGTTAAATTTTTAAACATATTTTCTAAGTACACCTAAATAAAAAAAATAAATTAAGTTCTCGGAAATAAAAAAAAGCTTGGAACACACGTAATAATAATAAAACTTCGTTGTTATCTTAGAAAGATGGAATATTAGTATCTTTAAAAAAATTAGGTTATTTCATACACAATATCAAGTTTTCGATTTTCTACGCTCTAAAACACTACAGCAGTGGTTTTCAAACTGTGTTCCACGGAGCCCTGGGTTCTAGGGCATACCTAGGGGTTCTACGAGTCACAATAAAAAAATCGAAAAGAAATAAATATGTATGCAAAATGGAGATTCACTTTCTCTATGAAGTTTATATAGTTACAAGTATCTTAAGCTCATACCCTATTCATTAAAACTGAAAAATTAATTCATATATAATTATTTTGTAACACTTTTAAAACTTTTATTATAATATAATAGAATATTAAAATGTGTGTTTTATCTTTTCATATATTCTTCCAACTAGATTGTGAACATTCTATTGTTTGCTATCTCGGTTTCCAGGAAGTAATTTTATACTCATTAGTTAGCAAACTAAATAGTCTTCTAATGGAAAATGCACCTTTTTGCATTTTGGGGGGGAAAAACACCTATAATGAAGTAGAAGAAACAATTTATCAACATATCAATAGCTTCTATGTTAAGATCTAAATTGAGGCAAGAACATCTAAATGTTAGGTTGCAAATTCATGCAAAATACACGAGATTTTTTTACACATCTATAAACATTTTAATGCCATTCAGAACATTGTGTTTGAGTGAAATATATTTCTCAACGTGTGGTGGCTATATATATACAAAAACAAAAAGAATAAAAACAAATTGAACTTAGAATATGTAATGCGATTGCATTTAATCTCAAGTGACCTAGGCTTTGAAAAAAAACATGCACATATCCCAGTTTCTAAATGTATTGGATGGATAAATGATACTTAGATCAGAAATTACTATTATTAATAAGTAAATTATATTTAAAAAATTACATTAGAATTTTTGAATAAATGTAGTACTTTTTTCAATCGGCTTTACACAAAGAGTCTACAGCATATTCATCTACTTTAGGGGCCGTGGGAAGAGCATGGAACTCCAGACCGGAAGGCCTGGGTTCGATGCCACCAAACATCCTCCCAGTACGTGCAAAAGTGGGTCCGAAAGTCTTGTGGGCTGAATCACGAGTGCAGGGTACTGGAGAATATTTCCCTCCCCTTCAGTTCCATGTCTAAATTGTGGAGGTGGAGATAGATGGTGTCGCCATGTATCGTCCCTTCGAGGAATTTCGCCGAGCTAATTCGTACTATCCCCTGTAAGGTGTTCAAGGCCAACGACAGGTGTACTTCTAGCCCCTTGCGACGATGAATTTTGTGGGCCTCGTCAGACAGGTGATTAGCAACAACAACAAATATTATTTTGAGATATATCCTTCGAAGCATGTATAACGAATGGGGTTCCACGAAAACATTTTATAGCTCTAGGGGTTTCGAAAAAGTTTGAAGACCACTGCACTTCAGTAATACCCCGACTTACGCGAGTCCGGAGCTACGTGACTTTCAAATCTTGTCAAATCGTCTTTTTATTCATTTATTTTTCATCACTGAAACTCTTACAAAATTAGTGCCAGAGCCTAATGAAATTTCCAATTGGATTGAAGAAGTTAAAATAATAAATTGACTAATAAATTCAAAAGTGGATAGCAATGATGTTCAAGACTTGCTGGATTCTCTCAGTCAGCAGCTAACAATGAATGAGCTCATAGAAATGCATGAGCAAGAGACAGCCATTGATTGATTGAGTGTGTATTTTAACGGTGCAAGGGCCAATTTTGGCTAAGCTGCGCCAAATGCTTGTTTAATCATTAAAAATATAAAATCCGTGAAAAGATTTATAAAAAAATTGCAGTAATAAAATGTAAAATCACAAAATAAGTTTAAAAAACCAGTTCTTAAACTAAAAGTAATCAGATCTTGGTGAAGATTTCCTCTACCAAGTCCGATAAGTATGATTATGAAAAGTTATTTTCTGTATCTGGTCGAGGTTATGCTTGTTCCTCTTCATCGACGACATACATAATCATATCCTCGTCTTAATAAGAGATTTTCTTGGAAAAGACATTAAAGAAGTTGAGTTTTTAGATCCAGTTTAATCAGAAGATCGAATGACGGTTGGGAATTTAAAGGAAGGCCTCAATTTACATGAAAAAGGGTTACAAATTTTAGAA
The DNA here is from genome assembly GCA_019973935.1 of Trichonephila clavipes. Taxonomy (NCBI): domain Eukaryota; kingdom Metazoa; phylum Arthropoda; class Arachnida; order Araneae; family Nephilidae; genus Trichonephila; species Trichonephila clavipes. The sequence continues at coordinate 1,572,746 of BMAU01020256.1, read as the reverse complement.
AATACTCCTCCAACGAGGAGCATATTTTTTCAACAAAACGAGGAATGAAAACATTTTTAACATGCTGCGACGAAATTTTGCGGGAGAGAAAGCAAATCTTTGAGCCGGCAGATTGCTTTGTTAGATTTTAAGAAAACTTCTACATCAAAATAACTTCGGTTTGTAATTTTGAATTCGTATTATCGAAGATTTTATGAAACACTTTTCACTCAGTCCCACCTACAACTTATGTTCGGGGTATTTACTATGCTAAACTAGGCTGGGATCAACAAAAATGTTAGGATTTTGATAAACGAACATCCGTGGTATCTTGAGAAAAACTTTAAGAAATATTCCCCTATGAATATTATTGTGGAAGAATTTATGTGGATTGTAAAACCATTTTAAAAATTGCTGTTAAAAATATCCGACATTTGCCTCTAAAACGCAAGATAAAATTGTTGATTCATCAACATAGATACGAATTCCTGAGAAGAATTTTGACTAGGAGTTGCAAAAAAAATTTCCAACACTTTCTAAACCCGCAATACAGTATCTTTAATCTTTTTCTACAACTTATTAATGTGAGACGACATTTTCGTCTTTAATCTAAAGAATATCAATGGAATTACTTCGTCCGGCGGTGTCGACTATTATTCCAAGATTTAATAACACAAAAATGATCCAGCACATCCTTCTCATTGATACTTAAATCTTGCATATGCCGGTTGTTAATACAAAGTGAAGATCTCAGAAGTGAACTCGAAAGATATATCGTTATATTCAAATTACTAAGTTATTGTGGATGTTATTATAGGAAAATAATAATATTAGGTTGAGTAAAGATTTCGGCCAAAAAAATTTTGTAAAATGATAAATACATACAAAATCAGCCACGCTAATGAGGATACGGATGTCCATTTAAATCTACAATGGTCTGCCAGTGTTTTTACAACTTTTCAATTCCTGCTGCAAAAAACTGTGGTGTGCACGAGTCCAGAAAGTGATTGACCTTATTTATGACTTTATCATTTGATTGAAATATTGTGCTCTCAAGATGCAGCTGCAAATGAAAAACAGATATTAATCTGAAAGCGCCATGTCTGGCCAGTATGGTGGATGCTACATCAAACCCTACTTTAGGATGTAGAGCAGGGGTGGGCAGACTTTTCCAGGCTACGGTGACACCAGTGACATAGGAGTCTTGGTCTACAATGTTTATTATTTAAAATGTTTGTCGGCCCAAAAGTAAATTAAACTTAATAGCTAAAGCGCCACATGAATATCAGAACAATTCAGCGGTATTTATTGCTTGCTTCCAACTGCACAGCATGACCATTTGGTCGAAAAAACTATTGCTATCCTTCCTTTGAAAAAAAAAGTTTATTGGTATTCTTTCTTCGGCAAATCCCATTTCCTCTTCATTACAGCAAAACAGTAGAAAAAAAGAGCGAAAAAAGTTTCTAAAAAGAAAACGACAGTTGAAATTACAAAATTTATTGGAATATAAGCCACCCTTTTTTCTAATGTTTTTGATACTAAAAAGAGAGTGCGGCTTCGAATCGAAGACGGAAAAATTCATTGGATGGGGGAAATTGAGCATGATACTGACGGTTAGAGCAAATAGATTCAAGCAATTATTTAAAAATCATTAATAATTTTAAAAAATAAATTAATTATACATTTAATAAATTAATTATACATTTCTTTTTAGTCCTCATTTAATTTTTTTTTTAATTTTGTAAATATCGGAGTTTGATAAATTATATTTAACACTACTTTTTGTATTTTAACAAAAACATATGGAGAGTTTGAGGTGTAGCTTAAATTTAAAAAAATGCGGTAATTGCTATTAAAAGATTGGTAATATTTTGAAGATCGTGTCTCCTTGGGCAATATTAATGGATCTCGTAGTTTTTACACTCCAGATTAAGGGGACGGCCTCTCAGCTAGCATCCCACTCTCTAAACTTTCATACCACTCCACGTGATGACTTTAAGCTATAACAGGTTTAAACGTGTATCATTCTTCCTACGCAATAAGTCTTGAGTAGCACCAGGACGTGAACCCATTCGACGAAACCGGCCACAAGATCTCAATCATGACAACTAGACTACAACAAACATAACCCCCTCTTTTTACTTTTACACCACACCAAAGGGAGGATGTTTGAACCTCGACACGTTAAATGTGCATTGACCCTCTCTGCACGGCGGGTTTTTAGTGGTACTAGGCTTGAAATGACATGCCTGTGCCACGAGTCCATCACCTTGACCACTAGACTACCACAGCAACGAGTCTTCGTTAGTATCAGAAACTCGAACCCATAACTCAATAAAAAATAACGCTTTCCAAGAGATCTTGATCATAGCTGGTGTCTTATGTAAATGCATGTACACATTTATATGAATTGAAATTATTTAATAAAAAGTAACTAAAATAAAATTTGTATTTGTTGACCTAAGTACGAAGTGATTTATATTTTTTTTCTACATTACTTGTTTAAATTTTGTTCAATTTACATGTAGAATAAACCATAATGAGTCATACAACACAGCTATCAAAACTTTTAAGTTGTTCACAGGGGGAAAAAGTAGCATGTTCATAGAAAATATTTCGAAGAAAATGTTGTCGCGGGGATACTCAGTCATCCTAAGTACCTTAAGATTGTAAAAAAAAGTTTGCCCCTCCCAAATGTGAGGGAGATAAGCGAAAAATACCTTTTAGTTCCCGTGAAGACTGTCATAATAGAAGGATATTGACAAGACTATTTGTAACAAACAGTTTTCCCTGAATTAAAGATTTAGTGAGCATGGGGTGACTCTATACCCCAAGCGACCACTCCTGTGTTAAGTACTCTTTGCATTAAGCATTGTGTTTATACACTGTAACTCAGATCCAAGTCTGGGGTACTTTTTCCTTCGAAAAAGGAATGAATAAGCAAAAAAATTAATCCTTCGTAAACACTGTTAAGGACCTTTTATTGTATTCCAAAACGTCGGAAAAATTTTATGGATAACAGTGCACAGAATCGTACTTCGGAAAGACGTATATGTACGACCAGGGAAATTATCGCTTTGGTTGAGCGAGACGTTTATATACGCTGGTGGCACTAAAGATGTTAACGTAATGTTGTTGCTTTAACTTCAAAGTATAGTAGTATTGATTCCAATTCATTGTTATTGTATGGAGGGGGGAGTGATGAAAATGATAATTGAATATTGAATCGCAAATTATTAAAGCTTGAGAAGCACTTCTCTGCAAAGTTTTCCGTTGTACGTCGTCGCGAAAAGATTATGCATCGCGGTTAAAACATTCCCTCTGGTGGGCCTATTTTTTTCTAATTATCTTTTTACTTTGATGACTAGTGTATTGAACACAATTTCATGTATCTTTTCCCACCCTCCCCCGCATTACTTGCAGAATCCGCGAGGACTTTGGAGGAGGGGGAGGGACACTCGAAAAAATTGCAACTAAGCTTTCATCTCTCCCAACTTCTTCCTCATCACGAGGGATGGGAAGAGAAACCGCCTCTAACGTGTCTGCCGCCGATGTCCTTCTTGACGAATAGATTTCATTTTTATTTTTTGCTCTACTTATAGGGCTGTGTAACCAATCGTATCTCTAGCACTCGATCGGAAGGGGAAGGGGTGGTCATCACCGAAAATGGCTCTTCGGCTTTTGTCTGGAATAATAAAATACTCAGAGGGAACATGAAATGATCCTCCGGTTCCTCATTTCCATCCAATGGGAACTCCCTCAGCTAATCCATTCAGCAAGGAATAAAAGAGTCCCAATTTGCGCCTCTTTTGCAGCGTACACGCGCTCTCGCGTCGAAAAACGCGTTCGCATTTTTAACATGCTTTTATTGGCTTCTCCTGTATGTAACGGAATCTTTGAACTCGAATTTTACCCACTTTAAAAGGTCAGATTCATTCGAAATTTCACACACTTGTCGAAAACCGACGGCAATACAATAACTTAATAATTCTAACCTAGTGTTTAGAGCATCGGACTCCAGACTAGAAGGAATGGGTTCGATGCCCGATGCCACCAAATACCCTCCGGATACACATAAGTAGTACGTGCTCGTTAAATCAGTGGGTCCCAAAGTCATATGGATGGTCGCAGCAGAAAGTTATATGGGGGGGCGGAGAATACTTCTCGCCCCTCTAGCTCCATGCCTAAATTGTGGAGGTGGGAATAGGTGGTGTCACCATCTATCATAAAAATCCAACCTGTCTCAGGCTCTAGCAACTTTCATTCCTTCCCTTCGGGAAGGATACGACAATAACAACAATAATTCTGTTTTATTGTCCTGATCAGGATCATCAAGATTAACGATTTCCCATTTCCAGATTTAGCGACTAATTTCAAATTTAGCATCTAAAAGATTGTTACAACCCTCAAGCGAAAACACTCTTGGTTAAAACAAATAAGGGATATTTATATATGCGAAAAAGTGAAGAGTATTTTTGAGGGAAGGATGAGCTTCAGAGAGAATGTTGAGTTCGTTTTAGTGAAAAATATCATTGACTTTACATCTTATTCCGCATTATTTCAAACTTAGCTCTTCCAGATTTCCTTCCGTTGGCTGATTCTACATTTTGCAAACCAGCACGTATCGAAGCACTGACAGGATGCCAATGGGTATTCCAGATTCTAAAAAATGACGCATTTAAGATTCATTCATCAATGAATTTATGATAGTTTAAAAAAACTAAAAAACACGCTTTTATTATAGATCGAACTAAAAAAATGCGAAACAAATTACACTTTAAAAAAACTAAAAAAAAAAACACGTTTTTATAATGAATCGAACTAAAAAGTGAAAAATAATTCTTAACATAAAGAATAAATTGATTAAAGAGAAAATAAATATCATTGTGGTAAAAGCGTAGGGTGTGCTTTGTGCTACATTTTTACGCTCACTCTGCATTTCGGAATAGAACGAGTAAGAAATTATTACAATGGATATCGAGCACCCCACACTTTAACTCCAATGCCATTCATTCATTTTCTCGTTCATCATTTCATTCTTATATTAAGATTTATTTTTTTACTTTTTAGTTCGATTAACTATAAAAGCGTGTTTTTTACCCTTTTTTTTTGTGGTTTGATTTTGAATGTCACTCGTTAGAATATTTTTAAATAGGCTCAGAAAAATATAAAGAAAATATTTGCTTTTTAAAGTATCGATGTTTGGAACGGAGATTTTGTAAAAGCGTATAAGTGATTATTACTATTATTGATATTGAGTGTCACTTGAATTATAATATACATTAAACCGGCATTCCTGGCGTGAAAAAACGAACGAAATTTTACGCGCAAGGTATCTTATACCCAAGGGTGTTTACATTCTCTTTTTACCGTAAAATTTGTATACAAAAGTGAAAAAGGAAGAGAAGTTTGAAATACAATATCTTTATTACACTTTTAGCTCGTAAATTTAGTTTTTTCTGTTCTTTTTAATAGGCATTCAAAACATTATTTCTGCAGTCCTTTAGTCTTCGTCACGAGTGAGTGCGGTATTTTTACTGGATCTTAATTTTTGTTTTTAATTTTGTAGAAGCATTGCTTGCTGGTTTCTACATTTCTTACATTCTTCTGTAAATATAAATCCAAAACACTTCAGAAATTATCGCTTATCTCAATAGTTCGCTTATCTCAAATCTACTTTCGAAATCATGATTAATATTCCTTATTTCATCATGTTCCATTGCTTGATCAGTTTCAGTTTCATCCGATAGAGATCCCATTTCTTTTTTGATACTCTGTTCATTTACATTTATAAACCATAATGAGTCCTACAACACAGCAATCAAAACCATTAAGTCGTTCACAGGCGAAAAATGTAGCCTGCTCATAGAAAATATTTTGGAATAAAAAGGTTCACGTGGGGAACTCAGTCACCCCAAGTACCTTAAGATTGTAAAAAACGCTTGTCACTCCCAAAAAAGAGGGAGATATGAGACAAATACATTTTAGTTCCCATGAATACTGTCACATAGGAGGATCCTGACAAAGTCATTGGGAAGAAATAAATGGTTTTCCCAGAATTAAAGATTTCGTTATCCTGGGGTGACTCTGTGCCCCGCGTGCCCATTCCCGGGTTGAATTTATATCTTGAGTTGATATAACGATAAGAACAAACAAAGCAAGATAAGGCAATCCATATTTCCGATAATTCGCATTTTTACTCTGTTTCATAATAAACCCTCCTAAAAAGCAATTCATCTTGGCATTAAACGCATCCCTCGCCTTTTTTGCGGAAGCTATCGAGCTTTTTAAGTATTTATATAAAAACCTTAATGTGTTGCAATTTGTTATTGTTTTTCTCCCTCGCGATCACGCACTGCGGCGTTAACGAGATCCGAAGGCATGGGAAGATGCAACGGAGCGCTCACGAATCGCTTGGCGTGTCGCATTTTTATGGTGAGCAGACGATAAGGAGGGTCCGGCAAGTATCGTTTGTGTTTACGACCGCATCACGTGAGGTATGGGGGAGATGCCCGGAAACGAGAACTTTTATTTCTTCGCATCGGAAGTGAGAAAAAAAATGAGGAGCGCTTAGCAATGAAGGGGTACTTTGGGTGGCAAGTTTAAGAGGTGGATAATCGTTTGTCTTTGGAAAGAGGGGTGTTTAAAGATTGAATGGAAGAAAAATAGGGTGTTTGTGTGATAAAGTATTTAAACACATTCCAATCTCTTGAAGTTATGAGATAAGAATTAAAAAAAAAAAAAAAGATTTTTCTTGCCCTTTTTTTTTTTTTTTCGTTTTTTTTCTCTTTATCTTTTAAGCGATGCACTTACATTCATTAACAATATCTTTTTTGTTTTGAGGTTATCAATGAACTCCCCGCCCTGGTCGCTCCCCGGAGTTAGCAGGCGGGGTTTGGGTCATTGTAGAAGCAGATATTGATATAAAATAATTACTTTTATTTCAGATGAATCACTTTATGATCAATTTAGGATTAATCTCAATTAAGCCCCTAATCTAAGATTACAAAATGTTTTATTTCTGGATCAGCTACAGTGTTTCCCAAACTTTTGACGTGCATGTACCCCTCCTATAGTTTTCGAAACGCTGAGTACGTCTAGTAAATTTTAATAACAATGAAAATGTATTTATTTATTTATTGTGACATTCACAAAATAATAAGAAAAGAGCAATAAAATTATTCATAATAAAATATAAATAGAAGTTATTTTACGTGTGTGAATCGGAAAATAAGCTTACCCAGTCGACTGTGGTCGGAGTTGTGTATGAAAGTTTAAACATAGAATGAGACATTAAAGATAACACATAACTTTATTTTTCCACGTAAGTACCAAGTACATTGAGACATATTTCTCATGTCGCTTGATAAGCTTCAAAAAGCCCTCCAAGAAAACTCAGAGCTTTGCATACGGAAGAAGCACTTAACCGCTTGTTTGACTTCAGCATTGCTTCAAAAGCCTTTCAGCATAGATTCTTCTTTAAAGCCAGATAAAGATGAAAGTCACTTGGTACGAGATGAGGACTGTCCGGCCGATGGTGCAGGTGCTCCCAACCAACAGTTGCAATACGGTTTTGCGTTACCGTCGCCGAGTGTGGTCTCGGATTATCATCCAACAATAGAAAACCAGATTTGAGAAGCCCAGGCCACTTTTTCTGAATCACCTCTTTCAATTTCGACAAGGTGTCACAGTACCAAGTAGCATTCATGGCTCCAACCTCCAAAAATACACTTCAAAAGTAAACGCTTCTTTCGTATGCAAAGCCTTGAGTTTTTCTTGAAGGGCTTTTTGAAGATTATCAAGTGGTATGACAAATGAGTCAATGTACTTGGTACTTACGGGGGAAAATAAAGTTATGTCTCATTGTATGCTTTGACCTTCATATCAACTCTGACCACAGTCGACAGGGAAACTTATTTTCCGACTTACCCTCGTATAAATAACATTTAGTTGGATAAAAGGGAAAGAAGAAATCGTTAGTGCTGAGATGACAGAGAGAGAGAGGGAGAGAAAGAGAGAGAGATCTTTATAATTTGGTTCCCTTCTTGTCAGTTTAAATCTGAGATGCGGTTTCTCGTCCAATAGATACAGTGATTTAACATGGAATGTAAATTGTTTTCCATAAAAAGTGGTACGTACCCGAGAGAAATGCACCATAGTAAATAAAATGGAAATAATTTAATATTCCTTGTGCATCCCAGTGCTATTTGATCCGTGGACTGGTACTGGTTCGCGGCCCGGGGTTGGGGACCATTGGTGTAGAGCAGTAGTCTTTAAACTATTTCGACTCAGAGAACCTCTAAAACTTCAAGGTGCTTTCCTGGAACCCTTAGAACTAGAAAGTATTTTCGTGGAATCCTATTCCACTCATATACTTCGAACAATATATCTCAAAATAATATATAAAGTAGATCAACACATGTTATAGACACTTTATGTAAAAGGAATTAAAAAAAAGTATTGTCTTTATTATTAAAAAATTCTAATTTAATTTTTTAAATATAATTTATTAATAACATTACTTTGTGTTACAAGTTTCATCTATCCATGCATTGTATTTAGTAATGGGTATGCGCTTGCTTTTTTTCGCACAAACTGTCGAAGTCTAGGTCATCTGAGATTAAATGCAATTTCATTACTCATATTTTGGGTTTAATTTGTTTGCATACTTTGTTTTCGTAGTAATTCACGTTGAGAAATATATTTCACTTCAACACAATATTCTGAATGGCATTAAAATGTTTATAGCTGTGTGAGAAATCCCATGTATTTTTCAAGAGTTTGCAACCTAAAATTTAGAATCTGTTTTTGCTTCAATTTAGATTTTAACATCGAATCTGTTGAAAGTTGTCAAATCTCCTTTTCACTATAGGTGTTGTTTTCCACACATGCAAAAAGGCGCATTTTCAATTCAAAAACTATTTAGTTTTGAAGACATTGTATAATTAACGGGTATAAAATTATCTCGTGGAACCCGAGATAACAAACAATAGAATACTCACAATCTAGTAGGAAATATATATATAAAAAGAAAAAAAACTTTTAATATTCTTTTATTATAATAAAAGTTCAAATGGTTGCTAAATAAAGGTAGTATATATAAATAAAATATTCAGTTTTAATGAATAGGATGTGTGAGCAAAAGGTAATTGTAACTATATAAACTTCATAGAGAACGTGAATTCATTTTTGCATGCATATTTATTTCTTGTCGACTTTTTTATTGTGACTCGTGGAACCTCTGGGTATACTATGTGGAACCCAAGGGAATCCTGGAACAAATGAAGACCATTGGTGTAGAGGAATTTTAAACTTGTGTGACTGCTTTATTACTTTAGCTTAATGAAGTATTTCCTTACAAGTATATTGATTTAATGGCAAAACAGCTTTTCTGTCGTGCAATATCATCTTTTATAGTGGTATGAGGGGTCTCAGGGGGTTTTAACTTTCTCTAGGGCTGAAACCGTAAACAATATCCAAATAGATATAGCTCTTTGAATCGAAAATTAAGAAATTCGAATCTTTTACACATTATTTATAAAGGAATGGGTCTTCAGCAAAGTGTAAAATGTTTAAAATATCATCATATTTAAAAAATTATAAGCATATGAAAATTAGAAAAATTTCTACAAGAAATATTAATTAAAATTTAGGTTGCGCATGCTATTTCCTAAAATACAATAGTAGCTTTAATTAATAGCTATAAGTTGATTTATAAACTTAAATGTATCCCCTTATTACACTGTAGTATTTTACATAAATAGAATAATAAATTATATATTTTTTTAAAAAAATAAAAATATTACATTCTCAAAATTTTTTTTAAAAATTTCAATTTTTTGAAATCTTTTAAAATACAAAAGATAGATTATAGTGTCTGACTACTTTTTTGTGGTAGATTCTTTAAGAGTTGGTGATGTTCTCTCATCTGCAGCGGAAAGGTTACTGTTTTTTTGAGGGGAGGGTTTTTTGACCCAGGAGAGTACGGTCAGGGAAGAGTAAAGCCCCTTGTGTTTTAGAAGCGGGAAGCACTGAACTGTTTTTGGGGTGAAGAAATTGAATTCCTTCGGTGAGGTCGACGCACAGGCGTGGTCTGGTGTAATAAAGAAGAATAGAGGTTCTTGGGAGTGTTTTAGCATGACGGACATTGTACTTTGATTGTAGTGATAATCCAGATAATTGAATTTAATCAAGAGAATTGTATTTAGTCAAGATAACTGTGTTTAATCAAGATAATTATGTTTGTATTGGTTGATTTGAGTAATAGTTTTAGAAAAAAAAAAGATGTGAAGTTATTACATATATTATTCTTAAATGACGTAGGGTTTAAAGAGTATGATATATTTTATAATTCTATAAAGTTTTATACATCAAAGGTTACTACTTTAGAAAATAGCGAGCGCAACGCAAAGATTACTTAATATTTATTTCAGAATCTTTTCTTACTTTCATATGCGTATAATTTTTAATTTTATGATTATATTTCAAATACTTTGTACTTTTTTTGAAGCCATAATCCTTTGTAAATTATGTGTAAGACAGTGTTTCTCAAACTGTGGGGCGCCCACCCCCTGGGGAGGCACGGTGACCCTGCTAAGAGGGCGCGAGCATATTGCAAATAAAAGGTTTAAAAAAATAATTTTTTGGAATGAAGAAAAACAAAATGCCTTCTGGCATAATAAAAAATGCACATTTGCACTGATATTATTTATATATATATCATCTGGTGATCCTCAAAAATTCCACTTTAAACGCTCATTAGCTATCTTTGGTCCTATAACCGAATAAAAAAAGTCATTTTGTTTGCTTTACTGTAATCCCACGATGATAGACTTTTTATTACGTTTCTTTTAACTCCTAAAATACTACTTTTGACTATCATATATTTGACCTTCAAACTTACTGGTATGTTTCACTCCATCTCTCCCCTTTAGGAAAGTTGTAAATAGTATTTTTCTATTGCTTTTTTTCCATGTGAATGAGTTATATGATATATGGATAAGCATATTGAGCACGTTGAAAGATTATTTGACCAAGATGTATTTTTAGGAGTATTCTAAAACATATAATTCATAACGAAAAACTTTTTACGCAATTCTTTTTTAGAACTAATATCCATATATTTTATTAAATACAATTTTAACACGGGATTGGTCACACGATGCGCAGTCATCTTATGCTCACAAAATCGTTAATTCTGGGAAAACTGTGTGTGTGTGTGTGTTTATTTGTTATCTATAACCTTGACAGAGTATCCTCCAATATGAGTCAAATTGGGAACTAAAATGAATTTATCGCATTTCGCCCTTTTTTTTTGGGGGGTTGTAAACGTTCTTTACAATCAAGTTACTGGTTTGATTGAGTTCCCTGCGTGACCACTTTTGTTCAAAAATATTTTTTATGAATATTCTACACTCCCCCCATGAACAATTTTGTGGTTTTGATTGCTGTGTTATACGACTTATTATGGTTAATAAATGTAAATGAGCAGAATATAAAAAAAAATGGGCATCTGTGATCTCTATTGAAGGAAGTTGAAACTGATCAAGCAATTGAAGAAACCTGATGAAGTAATGCATATTAATCAAGATAGCGAAAGTAAGTATGAGATAAACGATAGACATGAAACGTTTGAGTTGAATTGAAATTTTCAAATGCTGCCTAAAGAACTCTATGAAGAAAACTATGAAGCCATAAATGTAACACTTCCTCTTGTCTAAAAGACACAAGGAAGAAAAGTTCAAAATGCTATTTGTAGATCATCAAACGACAGCAAAACTACAATAACGTGAACAAAATATGACAGTTTTTCTGGAAAATAACGTTCCTTTATTGTTAGCGAAAAGTGTCAGTGATTTATATCCTTTATTAAGAGCACGCAGATTTGAAACATTTTCTCTAGTTTAAATCGATTTTTTCTCAAATTATCAAAGAAAAATTGAAAAGCCCTTGAAAATAGGTAAGTATATTTTCTCTTAATTAAATTATTCACTGGACTTGTGATTTTTATCGTGTATAGTAAAAATAATTATAAAATAAATTATAGTTTAAAAACAAACTAAAAAAACACGCTTTTATAGGGAATCGAACTAAAAAGTAAAAAATAAAAATATATATTGCTTAAAAGTAACATACAAAATTTAATACTTATCTTGTTTATTTGTACGGTTTATAATTATGATCGTATTGAAGCTTTAGCGCCAAAGTGCATTATTATTGCATTCAATACATTATTATTTTTTGGGAGGGGGGGCGCGATAAAAATTATGATTGAAAATTGGGTCGCCAGTAGTAAAAGTTTGAGAACCACTGGTGTAAGAGATTCGCGAATTATTTAAATTTTAAAGAATTATACCTAGTTGAAATTTTTTTATATTTTCACCCCTCGAGACAAAATTAACACCCCTGGGACCCTAAATGAAACGTTTCAAGAATATTTTAAGAATTTTTGCATCCCCCAATCGAATATAAGTGGAGAAAAGATCGCAATCTTAATCTCCGCTCCTTTGAACAGAAAATGACGTTCTTCGAGGAGATATACTCTCGTTCTCCTTTAATGTATGGGCTCATATCTATTCCTTTTTGAAAATATCATTTTATTTCATTTCTTTTCGAAAGGGGGAGGGGAAGTTGAGCAGACGATGATTGCGATCCGCCGTGACTCCTTTTTCGAACGACGTTAAAAATCCGCCGATGGAATTTTTAATTCCATTCCTGCTCTTTCGAATTGAATGGCTTCTGCTGCTAATGGAAATGTTTTTTTCTTTCTTATTCCATCAACGAGGGTGGAGGAGGAGTGCGTTTCTTCGTTTTCTAAAGAAGCATCTCCGTTTCAATACGGTTGACTTTGTTTTCGAATTCCGTTTCTTATTTCGAAGAGAGGAAAAAGTAGTACGTGTCTGTTTCTCACGTAAATGTGAAAAATGACGATTATACCGACAGAATAAAAAAAAAAGAAGAAGAGTTGCTTTGTTGATTCAGCAAACATAATATTTCTCTTAAACATATTTTGCATATGCAGGTCTTATGGAAAAATACTATATATAAAACAAGGTGAAGTATACAATTTCAAAGCACTTTAAGTCAAGGACAATTAAGATATGTATTACTTGGAAAAGAATTCTATTGGATTATTTAAAGTTTTGTTGGAGGCAGTCACAGGTGTTCTATGTAGGAACCCTTAGTCACACGACACACAGGGAAATCTTAAGACATGGACCAACTGGGCCCAAGCCTAGGGCCTCCCCCTCGATGTGAGCCTCGTTTCGTTCTCGACTTTGTCTTAATAAGTTCAGGATTAGGATAATTTTAATGGTCAAATATTATTTCCGTGCATATTCTCCGAAAACGAAAATTTCAAACAACATGTCAACTGGCAAGAGTAGTAAGACTATATTATTATGTGATGATCTTTCTCCATATCTTGGCCTGTTGCCATAAACAATCAATCAACTCGCTTAGTCGAAATGCGGCCATCGGTCGAGCCGGTTTGTGCCTAAGTTTTTGAAAATATGAGTTGTTCACATTTATTTGTTTCAAATGACCATTTGAACGAATATATGACAATGCTTCATGCTATATATCAGAGGTCACCAAAGGGGTGGTCCGCAGACCACTAGTCGTCCGTGAGAAAATATCACTAGTCCCCAGTTATGTTTTAAGATGCCTTGAAACATAATTCAATTAATAACAATACGTGGAAACTTATAAAAACGCTACTTCATAGAATAACGCCATAGTAAATAAGTCGTACTGCGGTAGCTGTATTGTTATATGTGAGTAATAGATCCATGGGTAGCGAAAATTCAGGATAATATTTAAAGCATGCATATAAAAGAAAGCCTCGTCGACCTGACGAAACTCTAAAATTTTAACTTCATTTTCATTCTTATCAAGATCTCAGTTTTGGATTTCCATAAAAAGTGAATAGTCTTTTAGTGAACGGGCGATGAAAATTCTGATTCAACTCAGTACAACTTATTTATGTGAAAAGGCCTTTTCAAACAATGTACCGATCTCAGCTGGAAATAAATGCAGTTCTCCGTCTTGCCGTAACAACATTGGATCCAAATATCTATAAACTTATTTCAAGTAAGCACAAACATCCATCATACTAGGAATGCATAATGCAACAAGTTTGATATACTTAAATTATTTGTAGTCAATTACAAATAATTTAAGTATATCAAACTTAATTGTTTGTTTTAACAGTTTTTATTGTTGTTGTCGTGTGTTTGTTACTGGGAACATACGAAAGATAAATGAACAGAAACATATTACACAATCACAGAAGAATAAAAATTTTATTACAAACGATGATCCCAGCAAAGAACAGAAGGGGTGCCCTGCTTTCCTTTCGAGACGGGAATCCATTTCAGGCGATTTCTTTTCCCGAAGATACAGCCAAGCCTTACGCGGGATTCGAACCCACTCGATTACAAGCCGCGTGTCAGAACCGCCCTACTGGGGGGGGGGTGTTTATTTTATTATGGTTTATTAATAAAGCTTTCATAATTTGGTTTCAATTAAAAGTTTCATTTTATTAACTAGGTACATTTTTTTATGAGTTCTTATAGATTGCAATTTTTTTATAAATATATTTACACTTAAAAAATCCTATTAGTGATCCGAGGGATTTAAATTTTGAATTTACTGGTCCGTGAGGTCAAAAGGTTTGGCGACCGCTGTTATATACGTCTACTTTTAAAGATCTCAGGTAGGGCCTGCTTTTGTGTAGAGGCCCAGAGCCTCAAAAACTCTTAAAATTTCTCTGGGCCCAGGGCCTCAAAGAGTCTTAAGACGTATGTTCAGTGTTGAATTATTGTGACACCCACAGCAACGAGCGAATATTTGTCGCGAGAGGGCGCTAGTATGTGTAGAGTTCGTGAGACTATGGAGCATGCTCGAATAAAATTCTTTTTCTCGTTCCTGCCTGTGTTGAGAAATTTTAGTGTAAAAAATATGTGTAGTGAAGCAACTCACCTTGAACCAGTTATCCACATTTTCGCCCAAACGCGTGTTAAGATATTTGAATCGATAGTGGCTGTGATGCGCTGTTTCAGCTTCGTTAGATCAGCAGAAAGGGGAGAGAAAAATACCTTGTCCTATACGTAGCCCTACTGGAAGAAATCACAAAGTGTTAAGTCAGGACTTCTGGGAGGTCATTGGGTAAGTGGCATGTTGTAGTCCGCGACTCGTCCAATCCATCGGTGAGGAAAATGCTCATCGAAGTAATCTCGCCCGTTGACCCAGTGTTGATTTAAGCTCACTTCGGGCCCTTGGCGCAGAAGATATCTACCGGCCCCTTGGCACTGGAGGATCGAAATTCATAACCAGAAAACCTGTTTAAGTCTAGCTTATCCGTGCCTTTTGGGTCGCTCTGTGCCCCTGGGTGGCCGCCCCAAGCACCCAATGGATAAACCGGCACTGCACTGACCGACCAGTAATATGGTGCACTATCTAATCGGAAGAAGTTGCCAAAGTTGTCCTGCAACTGTAGCATCAACAAAAGAGTTAACATATCCAAAAAAGGGGCTCCACTGCAAACACCGCTATTTTGACTGACTAGTCACAAGACGCCCATGCTATTACCTACTTCACTTCCATCAGGGGCGAGGCACAAACTTTTAAAAGTACATCTACCTTACGGTTCCCTGAAGTGATGCTTGTATTTGATTCTTACTGTTTTACAGCATCTCGAAAGGTAATACATCTACAGTAGAACGTCGTTTATCCGTACTAATTGGGACTGGACACCGTTCGGATACGCGATTGTTCGGATAACCGAAAACCGAATACGATCCATGCAGTGTATGAAACCGGACACTATACGAATATTGAAAATCATCCCATGCGGGAAACATGCTTGAAGAAAAAGCAAAACAAAAGCAAAATGTCGCAATTTTACTTTTATTGTGGAAAATAATCACTTATTTTTCGCTGTACATTTGTAAGACTTCGTTTTTTCGCTGCAAGGTCTCCTATTCTCTTGAGAAGCAGTAGTTGAATAGGACAGCATTTTAATTGTTTTTCGTACCACTCCATGGCTGTCTCTAACGTAGAAAACACGTCAGCATTTGATGGACTCCAGCTATTTTCGTTGCTGTCCTCCGTTCTTCATCCGTTTCATCCTCGACAGAGTCGGATTCTTCTTGCACGGAAATCACAATCTCGTCATCATTTAGCATTTGAAGTCCACAGTCTTCTACATCGCATGCAATCCAGATGTTTTTCAAATCCGCGTTGATGATTACCAAGAAACACGATTAAAATTCCCCAAATATACCTGACCTTGGGTTTTCCCGTCATTTTTGGCCTCACTGTTGAGCATTGCACTGTTTGGAAATGTATTCGTATTCAATACATGCAGTGGAGAAACAAAAACAAAAAAACTCGTCCGGATATTTGACGCTCCGGATAATAAACGTTCGGATAAACGACGCTCTACTGTATATGAATCACCCTGTAGATTGTTGAAATTAGAAGCCAATTTTGTGCGTCGCACTCTAGGGGCCCCAAGCCTGACTGACTCCAAGTGCGGCTTGGCTCTATTGTTCTCCGTTACGACATTGGGCGGACCACTAATATACAATCGGACCTCTATTGAACGAAGTCGCTAAATCTCGCAAAAAAGTTCGTTAAATGGAACATTCGTTATGTATAGAGGCTCATCTTTCAACGTACTCTTTATAAATCACATAAAATAAAGTTTAAATTGATAAACACTATGCATTAAATAAAGTATTTATTTACACCTTTTTGTAAATGAATATTTATTTATTTTATACATCTTACCCATCAAAAAAAGAAAAAGAAAATAAAACAATAAAAAAATGTCAAGGTTCAACCTGTATATTCAATATTAAGAAAATAATTTCGTATCAAAATTAATGTATTTTAAGGACGTTTTCTAATTTAAAGCATACAAGTAATTACATAAATTATCTTAGAACATTAACATTTATCGAAGATGTTTCTAGTGAACTGGACAATGGGAATTTAAGGTTGCATTTATTTGAGGAAACGTCCCGAGTTATATTGCTCTAATAAACCACACAATTACCTAATAAAACCAAGATTTATAACCATCATAAAATGCGTTAAAAGAGAGAACAACTTGAAATGTCCAGAAATATATTGAAAAAATAAAGAAAAAAATTAAATCACAGAAAAAGTTCGTTCTATATAAAATAAACTTCGCTATTGGGGGTTTGTTTTACGCAGAAAATCGTGAAAAGTTCTTGGTTCCAAGAAAAGTGCACTATATAGAAAAATTCGCAGTACAGAGGCTCGTAATATGGAGTTCGACTGTAATTGACCACTATATATGTACAAAACCATATCAGTGAAAGGGAACTTCATGTAAAGAAAGAACAAACCGGCACAAACTAAAGTGCTATGCCACTAATCGATCATGGTTGGCAACTTTCAAACGTCTTTAGATACACCGCCAAAAAAGTTGGTAAAAGTTCCTGAAATTCAGAAGAAAAACTTCGATTCAAGTAAAAGCTAAGTTTTTTAAAGAAAAGTATATATAATCCATATTCTATATATATATATTATACACTTTGTTACTTTTCATTTTTGAAACTGAATTTTGTTAAAAATATATTTCTTTTTCAAAATTTTTCACGAAACACAGGTTGGTAATAGCTGCTCTAGAGCAATCATAAATTTCTTGCCATTATGTATTAAACGTTGAACAAGTTAATGAATGAATCCTTCCTGGTGATCTTGCATTGGCGTAGTGTGGAAACTTGAAATGCTAGTTCAGGTGTCGTACACGCTACGACCGGGGATTGAAATTAAGAGGTCCCTTGCCAATAGCTTTGTATTGTGTGAAGTAAATAAAAACAATCTGTCAACCAAAAATGACCTAATTTGTAAATTTGAGACTTTTCCCTTGCATTGTAACAAATCGTGGGTTGTTGGTGTTTGGGGATTCGAGCAAAGATCAGCCCTAGCAACTTTTAAACAGAATTTTATTACTTTCTTCACTTAATCAACCAATACAGTTAAAGGTAGGGAATGCATTTACTAAAATACCCGGAAGAGTGCAATCGCATAGGATTAACGGAACTAACATATAATTGAAATTACTTAACTGAATTTTGGAGCGTTCTTCACTCTTACGCTTGAATTCTTCTTAAATAGCTTGCTTAAGTGCACGATCTCCAGTCGTAAGAGTGTTCATAATTTAATCAGCTTTTAATCACCAACTATCAACCATCATCGCGTACCTGATATATGCCGACGTTTAAATAAAAGTACTCAAAATTATTTTGTATTAAAATTAGTGAATTTTATGGACATTTTCTAATTTAAAACATACAAATATTTTTTTAAACATACATTATTTTATAATTAATAATTCTGAGCATACATAACCACATGCGTCCATAACTCTTAAAATCCTAAATTAACTCATGAAATCTGTTAATTTTATTTGAGTTTTTTATTTGAAAAATTGCTGCAATTTTTTTGTTCTAGGTGAGTCAGGCGCTTGGTAAAACCAGTTCAGGATTTTTAAACACCATAAAATGTGTTATAAGAGGGAATAACTTAAAATGTCGAAAAATACTTTAAAAATAGGGAGAGAAAAATTTGAATGACAAAAGAAAAAGTTCGTTATATAGAAAATGTACTTCACTATAGAGAGGTTGTTTTACGAAGAAAATTGTGAAATGTTCTTGATTCCACGAAAAAGTTCGCTCTATAGAAAAATTCGCAATATAGAGTTTCGTCATATGGAGGTTCGACTTATTATAACTTCTTATTATTTCTCATAAAAATTTTTTTTTTTAATTTCTTAAGGTATCCAACTACGTTCGAAACCGTGATTTTTCAAAAGTGTACAAATGGATAATATTTATGATATTTAGTGTCACTTAGATAAGAAAACGTATATAAAATTGTTTTAAGAATAATATTACAATAAAAATTATTTAAGGGTAATATTTTGACAAAAAATGAGCATAGAATGACCCATTTTCAAATCATTCTTCTTTTGTGAAAAATGCTTCTATTATAATCATATTTTGCTTGTGTATAGCCCAGACCTCTGTACAGAGGCTGAACTAGAATTTTCGAAAAATATATCTTAGAAGTTGATGTACCCATATTTTACTCTACAACAGAGGAGATAAATTTTAAGAAAAAAACGCCGATCATTATTTCAATGGGTGGTGATGTGAACTTTTTAAAACTCCTTTTGTTCAGACTTTCTGGAGAAGTCTTTACTTTATATAAGCAAAATATTATTATTATATAAGCATTTTTTATAAAAGGAGAGCGTTTTATAAAAAGGTTATTCTAAGTTAATTTTTTGCCAAAATATTGTATTCAAATAATATTTTTTTATCATAATCTCCTTAAAACAATTTGATGCATGTATTCTATTCTAAGTGACACTGAATATCATGAAAATTATCCATTTATGCACTATTTTAAAATCACGGTTCCGAATGTAGTCGGATACCTTAAGCATCGGATATTTGTAGTTTGATGAGGTGGGAGCACTTATAGTTCTTCCGAACCTTCAACTCCATTCAGGTAATTTAAGTATCGGATAATGAGGAACCTTTCCTCAATTTTGAATATTTTTTCTGAAAAACGGGTAAAGAATTGGGGCTTAGAATCGATGACAACTTTTCGTCACAAAAACAAGTTGAGAATTTCGAGTAAATGCGGTACATTGAAGAAAAGCTGAAAATTATTTTCTAAATAGCATCAATTATCCTGTAAATTTGTAAAACTTTGTATCAAAAAATAAAAGAACACTCTCCTGCTCGTTCAAGTGAACACTAACACATCTTTTTCCACCTTGCCGAACATTTTTACGGGATTTCTTTTCTAATTGCGAGTGTCGTTTTTCCAAGCTCAAGTTAGTCGTCGAAACTTCTCGGTTCTTGTTCACTGGGCCTAGTAAATACATTTTTGCTTGAGCTCAGAGGAACCGATTCAGTGCTTTTGTTTCAATTTTTATCAAAATCCGTTCACTTTTTTCTCTAGGGATTCGTTTTATGTTCTCTTTAACGCACTTATATTAGCTTCACCAGTACGTAACGGAATTTTTGAACTCGATTTTCACCCTCTTAGAAAGGTCAGATTAATTCGAAATTCTGTACACTTGTCAAGGAACGATGACTATACAATAATTTCATAATTTTGTTCCATTGCCCTGATCAGGATCATCAGGATTAACGATTTCACATTTCCAGATTTGACGACTCATTCTAGATCCCATTTTTAGATTTGGTGACTAAAATATTAAGTTACAAATCTAAAGCGAAAACACTCATGATTAAAAGAAAAAAAGATTAATCCATCAATGAATAAAGAATAGTTTTTAACACAAATAAAACACTCTTTTATTTGGGTTTTAATTAAAAAATGAACAAAAAAAAGTATAGTTTAAAGAAACTAAAAACACGCTTTTATAGTGAATCGGAATAAAAAGTAACAAAAAAAATTCTTAATGTAAGAATTAAATGATTCCCGAGAGAAAATGAATGCCATTGGGTAAAAGCGCGGGGTGCTCGATATCAATTGTTATAATATTTCTTACTACTTCTATTCCGAAATGCAGAGATAGTGTGGAAATGTAGTACAAAGCACCCCACGCTTTGACCACAATGAAATCAATTTTCTCGTTAATCATTTTATTCTTATGTTAAGAATTATTTTTTTACTTTTTAGTTCGATTCATACACACACAGTAGAAAAGCGCGTGTGTTTTTTAGTTTTTTTTAAAATTATAATTGATTATTTTGAACTTTCGGAAGGTATGTGTGAATGTTCCAATGCAAATTAGATATAAAATATGGCATAAAAGATCCTTTAAAGGAATATCTAGAACAGGGGTGGCCTTTCCACGGCCGGCCTTGAATAATTTTGCGGCCCGCGATATTTCTTCTGTTATTTCGAATCTTTTTTTTTCTTTTTTCGAAAATTTAATTTATTAAAAATAAATCACGTTCAAACTTAAACGACAAAAACCTGCAACATGAATTGCGATGGGCAAACACACGCATTGAAATCGACTTGCAAAAGTTAAGTGAAAGATCTGAGAGATAAATATTCCGCTAATTAAATAAATTAAACATTATTTAATCATTGCATTATTATTCTTATATTATCTATGTTTGTATGCATGAATAACGTTGAAAACAGTTATAACATGGCATTCTGTTTTTAATATTCACTCCAATAAATGTATCTAATGGGTTCAAATACACTCTGTCGCAAAAAAATATATGCACCCAGAAGAAATTGAGCTACATTCACGAAATTTGGTATGCATGTAGTGTATATGAAAATAAACAAATGATTAAAAATTCAGAACAAAATATCATTTTATTAAGCGGTTACAGCTTGCAAAAGGTTAAAAATCAGTAAGTAGTAAAGCCACCTCTGGCAGCTATACAAGCCGAAATTCGGCGTGGCATCGATTCAATTAGATCACTTATGACCCCCTGTGGAAGATCCTGCCATAGTCTTTACATCTGCGCAGTTAATTCTCCTGTATCTCGGGACGGCTGCAGTTGCCTTCCCAGCGCGTCCAGACATGCTCTATTGGCGAAAGATCTGGTGACCTGGCAGCCCATGGTAGGACGTCATATCCTTGAAGACATTGTTGGGAGAGTCGCGCAGTATGTGGACGAGCATTATCCTGTTGATAAATGGCACCTGGGCGACTTGATAGCATGGGTAGCACAATCGGCGTTAAAATATCGTCCACGTATCTGCGAGCTGTCAAAGTGCCTTGAAGGACCACTAAAGATGATCGTGTGTCCCAAGAAATTGCTCCCCACACTGTCACACCTTGTGAAATTGCTGTATGCCGCTCGACAATAAATGCCGGATCGGACCGCTGGCCGGTGCGCCTCCAGACACGTGTGCGGTGGTCATCATCACTGAGACTGAATTGGGATTCATCACTGAAGATGACACGTCTCCAGTCTGTCACACTCCAAGTTGCCCGAGGTTGGCAAAAATCCAGTCGACACTGCCTATGATGTGGGGTCAGTGGTAAGCGTCTTAGCGGACGTCGGCTCCTCAAGCCAACTTCGATCAGTCGTCTCCTTATGGATTCTCTTGATGGCACTGGATGTCTGGAAGGAGGAAAGTGGCGTTGAATCGATGCTAGCGACGTTGTTGGTGCCGAAGTGGCCACTCTTCTGATTGCACGATCCTCGCGATCATTTGTGTTCCTGGGACGTCCTGACCCTCCGCGACGGTACACTCTACCTTCTGTGATCCACTGTTGCCAACACCGAGCAACTACCATATCGCTCCGACCGAGGTGGCGGCCGATACGTCTATTCGACCAACCTGCTTCTCTGAGGCCTATTATACGGCCCCTATCAAAGTCCGTCAGCTGCTCGTACTGCCGCCGGTTACGTCTTAGAGGCATCCTAAGTCTCAATATCGTCTATCAAAGTCATCAGATTCGTTTGGATAGCCGTACGGCGCTCGTACTCATGCTTTTAAACTCTCCCAGTTGCGCAACTAATATGCGCATAGCACACTTAGCCTTGTCTCATTGGCTTCGAAATTTTAATCATTTGCATATCTCTTACCAGACTACATTCTTGCCGAGTTTCGTGATTGTAGCTTGATTTCTTCTGGGTGCATATATTTTTTGCGACAGAGTGTATAATATAAAGATATGAAATAACAAAGTGATACCTACTTATAATTCAAATTCCCTTTATTTATAACATCTAATTCATAATTCCCAGTACCCTATTTCGAAACGCGTTTCAATTTAACTTTTTCAAAAGCATTAAAAGAGCGTTATGTTATATATTACTGATTCTTTAAATCTTGAATTTTAATTGATTTATTGGCGATTCCAAGAAATACAAGATCATTAATTGTTTTTATGTGCCTTACTAGAATGGGATTAATATTTCCTAAGCAATGATGTCATTTCTATAAATAACTAGTTATTCCTTTTGCTGAAACACGTGACTTTATTTTTTATTATGCGTTTTTCACTGTTCTTCCTTGTATATAAAAACTTGGTGTATTTGAATAATTCTCTCTCTTTTTTATTTTGGCACTGTACGTGAAGCATGCTCGAATAAAGGATGTGATCACGAACAAGCCTTTTTAATTTTTCGGCCACGACCACTTAATCACCTCTAATAAAAATGTAAATTTTTCGTGGGCTAATATACTGCAGATATATATTTTTATATGCGGCCACGGGATTATAATGTTTTTCCGAAGAGGCCCACGAGATCATTTTGGCTGGCCACGCCTGATCTAGACAATTTGGTAGCATACATTTTTGGTAATATTACAAAGAATTCGGTTCAAAAACACAATTTTTCGTCCATAAATAACTTTGTGAATGTAATTTTTAAAAGGAAGATATAAAAATTGAAATAAAGATTTTACTTCAGATTTCTCAAAATAAATTCAAAAATGTTTTGTGAAAATTTGCGGGGAAAATATGTATTTTTTTGTTACAAAAATTTACTTAGAGAAAAACAATAAGTAAAAAAAATTACAAGAGGAAACAAATATAGCCGCAGTAATATACACTAATGTCCATACATTAAGGATAATTAAATTCAGGCAAAGAAAGAGACAGAATCAAAACAAATTTGACTTATTTGTAAAGTCTATTTATTAAACAAAAGGTAAAGAGCAAAAAAGATGCTATATGTTTGACATAATAAAAATTGCGATTTTTACTCCCTGGAGCAAATTTTTAAAAAAAATCTATTTACAAAAAACAGTATAACATGGTTAGTATGATGGTTAATACTGAGTATGTCTCCCGGACGATGCAATACAGGCCTTACAACGCCTAGGCATGCTGAGTATCAAATTATCCATCTGATCCTGGCGAATATTACACCACTCATCAAGCAATGCTCTCCGAAGTTCCTTTAGACAGGTGGAAGGGGGTTGACTCGCTGCAATTCATCGACCAAGCATATCCCACACATGCTCTATTGGATTCAAGTCCGGTGAGTATGCTGGCCAATCCATACGGGTAATATCCTCCGATTGAAGGCATTCGTCTACAATGTTTACACGGTGAGGACAGGCGTTGTCATCCATAAACAGAAGTTCAGCACCCATAGCGACCCGAAACAAACGTACATGTTGTTCCAGAATTACATCCCGATAGATGTGACCTGCCATCGTTACACTCTGAACATGCAGATCAGTTCTGGAACCAAGAATAATTCCTCCCCAAACAAGCCATTCTGCACCACCGTAACGGTGTCGTTCAATGGTGTTCTCTTGGTGGTAACGGGTACCTGGCGCTCTCCATATTAAAGTCCGGCGAGAATCAGACTGCAAACTAAACCTAGACTTGTCAGAAAACATCACACATGACCACTGTTGTGGTGTCCACAATGCATGCTCTCTACTCCAGGTTAATCGCAGGCGACAGTGAGTTGTGGTAAGTGGAACACATCTGACAGGCATTCGAGCATATAGACCAATGTGTCCTATGCGTCTGTACACGGTCTGCCTTGAAACTATCGTACCGGTAGCTGAAGAGAACTGACGAGACAAGTCTGATGATGTGCTCCGTCTGTTTCTTTTGGCAGTAACTGCCAAATATATACCGGTCCTCATTCGGCGTTGTAACTCGGGGGCGACCTGTGCTGTAACATCTACTCACATTACCATCATCTTGGAATCGTTGCCAAAGCCTGGAGATAACACTCTGGGCGATTCCAAGTTCCTCGGATGCTTCCAGCTGGGTACGTCCACATTCCAGTAGTCCAATAATTCTACCACGTAAAAAATCATTCAAATGCTTCCTTTGTGTCATAACTATGCGGTTATTGCACTGAAAGGCTTTTAAAGCGCTTGTGAACAATTTTACTTCTTTGCCACCATTCCTTATATACCCCTCTCTTACACTCTCGTCATTGTTACGTACTATCCGCGCCATCTGGTGGTTTCCTGTAATTTGTATATTCTTCAAGATGTGTGTAATAATTCTACAAATGAAATTTTTGTTTTGGAGTTCATTTTCTGTGTGATTCTGAATTATCCTTAATTTATGGTAATGAGTGTATTTATACACTCCTAGGCTTGGGGCTGAGTAGCAGAGTTAATGTTATACGACTGAAATGTGAAGTTTGACAGAGAAAATGTGATTATAAATGTTTAAAAAAATGGTAAATTGTTAGTTAAAAATATTAGTACTAAATTTATTTGCAAATAATAATAATGGTGCAACTTGGTGCGAATCAGCTTGCTAGGCTCTGTGCTCTTGAGCCCAATGCAGTCGCAGGCGTCGATGATTTGCTTGAGGGAGATCCTATATAAAAGCACACTTGCATGCAACCCACGGTGCAGCAGAAGTCGACGAATTGACGAGGCTCACATTAGTACACCTGTAGCAGTAGACCAACGTGCTGTCAACTGCCGGGAGGAAGCTCTACCGTCATTGACCGCCATGCGAAGCAGGTGTCGATCGTCGCGCGCTGATGTCACCTTCCATTGTCCACAGCCAGTTTTTCGAGTTGTTCGACGCTCGTCGGTCCACTGGTTCCAAACTCGCATCACCTTGGAACTGTTCCGCTGCATACGAGCTCCTATTGCGCGTTAAGAAAATCCTCCTTCTCGAAGGCTGATAATGCTGCCCTTTTCAAACACCGTACGTTGTTAGAATTTCTCCTTATTTCGTCGTGGAGACATACTTAAGTCACACTAAGCTTTCGCCATTAACAAATAATCATTAACTATTTTCAACGTCCTACTACAGACCTCTATTTATAAGCTTTCAATATCAGTTCAGAGGGTGCTGCGCACGTCACGCATGCGTGGTGGCTCTGAAACTTTACTATTTTACGTAACATCGTATAATTGATATTTACTGCAAAGTTCCTTTAATTCTGATGATTCCTTCATGGCGTTGCATTTTTTACAAATAGCAGTGTACCTATTCCATATTACCCTACTACTCCATAAAAAATATCCTCTATTTATCGATTTTTTAAAATAATTTTTTATGATAACAAACTAAATATTATTTTTGACAAGTGATAACTCCTTACGATCGTTTATTGTATTTATCCATGATGATTTGGTGGCTTTGATCAAAAACCAGTAAAGTTATTTTTAAAAGTTAAAATGGTAATTAATAATATCCGAATTTCATCTGACTAGGAAGAGAAAAATAGTTTGAGACAGAGAGAGAGAGGTTCTTTTATGAAAAAATAAGTTTATTTTCGAAAAAGATTTTTATATGAGTCTTTCCAAAACGGTATTTTATTTCCAAACATACCTGATATTAATCGCTAATATTAAAGTCTTGTACTTGTTAAGGCAGAATTGTTGAGTTCTACTTTCATGCGAATAAAGAACCCTTGAAATAATATTTTAATACATAACCCTGCTACTGTGATTGGGCAATTCATGTTTGTTTTTTATCTCTAATCTTTCTTGAAAGATTTTGCAATACTATAAACATCTCGTCATTAGCTTGAAGATTTTGAAATCAATTATTTTACACGTCATTTCGGAAAGCAAAAACAATCGCATTCCAAGTCAAGTAATGACTTCCGCAAAAGTTTTCAAACGACGTCATTTATTTAAATGTAAAATATTTCAAAAATGAAAGCATTTTTAATCTCCGAATTTTTTCTCCTCCCCATATAAAACTATATCGCTTTTAACTATTTCGAATTCCAAACATAGTTGGTCCAAACTCCGAATTTTTTCTCCCTGCCATTCGAAAACGTAAGCAAAATATTCGAATATTTAAGGGGAAAATGGCGGGAGAAGGAAAGAAACTCTGGTGTTGCCATATTCGTGCGAAGAGAAATGTAATTAATGGCAGCGAGGCAGAGTCATAATTTTTTCGCAGTTGTTACACCGGCGACAAATGGCGGGTATGCGTCTTCCGACAGGTTTGTTTCGGGAACTTTTAACGACTTGCTCGTCACAAAAGAGGGCGCTTTGTCTCGCTCGCGAATTAAACCAAGTGAAAATTCTTTGTATCTGTCTCGAGAACAGATTTTGGAAGACTAGAAGTCGAACCGAACACAAAGGTGTTATGCCGCTTCTAAGATAGGCGAACAAAACTTATCCCTAAATGTAGCACTTTGAAAATAAATCAAATCACAATGAAAACATTTTGTGTTTGTTACGGGCGAAAGAAGAACAATTGTACGAGAATACAAAAATGTATGCACGTGCTATTCCTAGACAGCTTTTTTTAAGTTTTTTTAAATTAGTGGCTTGTTTCCCTTAAAAAATATATTATACATAGTAGGGTCAAAAGTTCTCAGAATAGGTTAATTGCAAATTATTAAAAAAATAGAACAATAATTTAATCTTATTGGCCTTTAAAGTACTGCCTTCCTGCATCCACACACTTGTTTCAGCATTCGCAGTGGCGTAGCGTGGGCTTTCACCGCCTGGGGCTGACCGGAAATTTGGCGCCTCTCTTTCAATTATCAGTCAAGAAATTAGTAAAAGTAAAAAAGAAAAGAAAAGAAAGTAGCTCTAAATTTTTTTATTGATTAAAAATGCACTTTTCGTGTTTTTTTCATGGCAAAATCTGTTATACAATTGTCATTATCAATATGTCATGTTCAATTGCCAGAATAGCTAAATTTGTTAGCCTTAACGTGGACATAGTCAGCTGAGATAATTTTTTATTAATTTTAGAGCTTATATATATATATATATATATATATATATATATATATATATATATATATATATATATATAATATAAAGAAGCTTCTCTCGCAACTGGCACTACTGATGGCAGAAGTTAAAAAGTTCTCAACATTATGACAATATTTGGTAAGCCATCTTCAAGTTCGGTCTCAGAAAGCCGAACCTAATGAGTTCTTTTTTACAGCCGGGGTCTGTTGCATCTACGAAACTGGCTCTATCATCTTGTAAATGTACGCGCTCAAGTTGGAATTCTTCTTTATTAATGTCTTGAGGAGCTTGATCTAAGTTAAGTTCGTCCATGCTCAATATCACTTCTGGCCTTAAAAAAAGCATATTTTTGTGCTAGGTTCTGCAACTGTTGGAATCTTTCTCGAATTTTAGTAGTTACATTGACTATTGACGAAAACATTGTTTGCTTCACGTCATCTTTGTAGGATAACTGAGCACCTTTTCTTCCGTCGCCAAATCCATCCGCTCGTCTTGGGGGGCTCAAAAGAAATTTTAAGCTCTTCACATAAATTTTTGGCATATGTTAAGACGTTATTCACGAATTCCTCTCGTTTTGCCTCTAATACTGTCTGTAAAGCACGTAATTTTTGAGCACGTTGATGGATATTTAAGCCTTCTGTTTACAAATAATTTTGAGCATCATTGACTTTCCGGAGTACCGGCTACCAGAAGCTTAAGAAACATAACAACGAATGCGATTGCATAGCGACTAATAAACTTCCTACATCTGTGCGTGCATTAAAGCTTTCACTCATTTCCGTCAGTTTCGTCGCGCGGGCGCGATTTGGAGTTTCAAATATTTTTTTTCAATTTAAATATCGCGGTGCTTGCCGCTGGCTCTTTTCGAATGCCACCCGAGACCTTGACCCCCTCTGCGTATAACTCAGTGGTCTCTTCAAACTTTTTCGACTCACAGAACCCTTAGAACAAAAAGGTGTTTTCAGGGAATCCCGCACATTTCACACATGCAAACTTAGAATATTATATATTAAAATAATATTTAAAGTATATAAACATGTTATAGGTACTTAATGTAACAATTTAAAAAGTATTGTGTTAGTTAAAAAAAGTTTTAATATCATTTTAATATAATTTACTCATAAATAATGTAAGTTTGTAACATACCCATGCACATTATATTTAGTAACTGGGATAAGTGTTTGTATTTTTTTTACAGAAACTGTTAAAAGTCGTGGTCTGTTGAAGCTTTCTTTATTCGCAATTCATATTATGTATTGAATTATTTTTTTTTTCTTTTTGTTTTTTGTAGGCTTTTACATGGAGAAATATTTTTCACTTTAATTTATTGTTCTGAATGGCATTGGAATGTGTATGGTTGTTTGAAAAAATCTGTGTATTTTACATGAATTTGCAACCTAATATTTAGTAGTTGTTCTTGCTTCAATATAGATTTTAACATTAAATCTGTTGATATATCGCTAAGTTGTTCCCTTTCCTTCATTATACGTATTTCTTTCGCAAATGAAAATAGAAGGTACATTTTCTATCAGAAAACTATTTTATTTTTCAAAACATTGTACAAACGAGTATGAAATTATCTCGTGCTACCCCGGATGGTGAAACAGGAGAATATTCTCAATCTACCAAAAGAAAAACGTTGTTATATTTTATTGTATTATAATAAAAGGTTAAAAAAGCATTAAGGTATCCGACTACGTTCAGAACCGGGATTTTGCAAAATCGTGTAAATGGATAAATAATATTTATGATATTTAGTGTCAGTTAGGTTAGGAAATGTATATAAAATTGTTTTAAGAATAGTATTACAATAAAAAATTATTTAAGTAGATTATTTTGACAAAAAATGAACATATAATGATCAATTTTCAAACTATTATCCTTTTGTGAAAAATGCTTCTATTACAATAATATTTTGCCTGAATATAGCTTAGACCTCTGTACAGAGGCTCAACTAGAATTTTTGAAATATATAACTTAGAAGTGGGTTTATCCATGTTTTACGACAACAGAGGGGAGAAATTTTAAGAAAAAAACGCCAATAATTATTTCAATTGGTGGTAACTCTGAAAATAATTTGAATTTTTCAAAAATTATAGTTGAGCCTCCTTGCAGAGATCTGAGCTATATACAGGCAAAATATTATTATAATCGAAGCACTTTTAGCGACGAAAGATTTTCCGGAAAGGAATATCTTTTCATCAGTGACTGATAATGATGAATTTAACTGTGAATTTAAAAGTAACGCAAAGCAATGTGTGTTTGTGTTAATTTAAATCTAACAAACTCAACACATTTATGACTGACCTGTTAAATATAAGTAATAATTACACTAAACTAATTAGAATGTTAAGTTTTATTTTTTTAGGTTCATAGCAAACTGCCGAGGAGAAAAAAGGAGAGGACCTTTAGATGTCCAGGAAATCAACCAAGCGGAGGTCACCTTAATCAGGATTGTGCAACTACAGGAGTTCAAAAGAGATATAATGAGTTTGAAAGAAAATAATAGAGTGTCTGCAGAAAGTCTTATAAAAAGCTTAAATCCCTTTTTAGATAAAGATGGTGTGTTGAGAGTTGGTGGTAGATTTTGTAATAGTGATTTGAACTTTGAATGCAAATTTCCTGTAATATTACCTTGTAACCATAAATTAACGAATTTAATTGTAGAATATTTTCATTTAAAATACTTCCATCTAGGTCCACAGGCCTTACTATATCAAGCAAGACAGAGATTTTGGCCTCTTAGAGGACGTAATGTATGTAGGAAAATAGTACATGATTGTCTTGTATGTTTTAAAGTGAAACCTATAACTTGTGAACAAATAATGGGCAATTTGCATAAAGAAAGAGTTAGGGAAAATTTTCTTTTTGATTGCAGTGGGATTGACTTTATTGGACCGTTTTGGATTAAGAGCAACAAACAGCGTAAAAGTAGTTCGTATAAGACATATGTTTCAATTTTTGTGTGTTTTGTCACTAAAACTGTGCATTTTAAATTAGTGTCGGATTTAACAACTCAGACATTTATTGCCTCATTAAAGAGAATGAATTTCTTTTTCTTTTTGTATTACAAGATTTTACTTATTTTTAAGTTATTGTAATCAACCTTTTAGTATTGTGTGTATTTTAGTGAATTCATTCTGATTTATAATTATTTTAATAGTGTTACATTTTAATACAAAAATATTGTAAAAAGCCATGAAACTTATTGAATGTTGTAACATTGCAATGCCGGGCGGAATGTTTGCGCAAGCGCAACAGCGTTGCCTGGACTGCGCATGCCCAGTCATTCTAATGTAACTGTAAAAAGAGTTGTGAGTAAAAAATAAAGATCAGTCCACTAAAAACTGTGTTCTAATTGAGTGCTGAGTATTCGACGGAGTGAGCCATAAACGGTTCATTTAATATTTGTACAGAGCCGACCCCATTTGTGTCATTTTTTTGTTATTTTTTACCCATTTTTTTTCCATTTTAGTTGTAATAATTTATTTTTCTCTTCTTAATTTTAGACTTTTTTCTTAAAATGCACTAAATAAATCTAAAAACCTCAAAAAAATCTCCATATCTTCATATAAAAAAATGTGTGCGAATATGAGTGTGAACACACGGTAGAAGTTTTCTTTGGCTTATATGTGTTGGATAGTAAAATAAAATTTTATTTTAAAGTAATCTTATATACGAGTAACTAGCCGTTACCCACCCGCTTCACTGGGTATTTCACGATGATGTATACTATTTACATATATATTAGTTATTGATATCTAGCATTAATAATTCGATTGTATTGAAAAATATATTTATAGCTGTTACACTCTGCCCCTTGATATAAAAATGAACATAAATTATAATATCTAATTTCTATTTATATCTGAAATAGAAAAAGAAAGATTTTTTTTGCTCACTTAACCTAATAATCAATTGGATTTCCACCAAAGCAACTATCAGTGGATCTCTACTCCATAAAATAAACATGCGTGCTAAATTTCAAGTCTAAATCTAACAGAGGAAAAACGGAATTTTTATCATCAATACCTTGTTGACAGCATTCTTAGCGGATTCCAAATCAACAAAAGAAGCATGCAAACCAAATTTTATTATTATAGTCTTAGCAGTTCAAAAACGGGAATGTTGTCTATCTATACGCCCCAATAACTCTCCCCGCTTCCCCCTAGAGTTGATTTCCGTAAAATCCATTCTTAGCGAACTCTATTCAACTAAAGAAAGGTGCTCAACAAATTTCAAGTAAATGAGTTAAATTCAAAAACAGGAATTTTTCCATAACACGCCTTAATCCCTCGCAACCTCACTCCTTTGGGGGTCCGTTTTCGCAAAAATCTTTGTAAAAGGAACTTTATTCAGTAAACGGAACATACCTTCTAATTTTCAAGCAGGTGGTTTTATTGGTTGAAAAGCGGAATTATTTATCTATTCAGTGACCCTTGGGGATCAATTTTCCCAAAAACAATTTTGTAGCGGATCTCTACACCATGAAAGGAATTCGC
The DNA here is from genome assembly GCA_019973935.1 of Trichonephila clavipes. Lineage (NCBI taxonomy): Eukaryota > Metazoa > Arthropoda > Arachnida > Araneae > Nephilidae > Trichonephila > Trichonephila clavipes. The sequence continues at coordinate 1,540,605 of BMAU01020256.1, read as the reverse complement.
TTACCAAATTTTAAGACTGTAAGTCTAATAGTTTAAAAATGGAAATAATTATCTATATCGCCCCTTAAGCCCCCGCAATGCCACTTAAGAAACGATATTCACAAAACCATCTTATGGCAGATCTCTACTCAGTGAATAGAATCTGCTTACTCACTTTCAAGATGTTACGTCTAATATCTTAAAAAAGGAGTTAATTGCTTATAACGCCCCTTAATTCTCCACAACGCCACTTGGGGTCGATTTTCACAAAACCCATTTTGCAGCGGATCTGTACTCTATGAAAGGAATCCGCTTACCAAATTTCAAGACTGTACGTCTAATAGTTTAAATATGGAAATAATTATCTATAACGCCCCTTAAGCCCCCGCAACGCCACTTAGTAAACGACTTTCACAAAGCCCATCTTATGACAGATCTCTATTCAGTGAATGGAATCTGCTTACTCAATTTCAAGAGTTTACATATAATAGTTTAAAAAAGGAGTTAATTGCCTATAACGCCCCTTAATTCTCCACAACGCCACTTGGGGTCGATTTTCACAAAACCCATTTTGCAGCGGATCTGTACTCTATGAAAGGAATCCGCATACCAAATTTCAAGACTGTATGTCTAATAGTTTAAAAATGGAAATAATTATGTGTAACGCCCTTTAAGCGCCCTGAACGCCCCTTGGTGTTCGATGTTTGCAAAATCCGTTCTTAGCTGATGTCGACTCCATGAAGGTAACCTACCTACCAAATTTCAAATCTGTAGGTTTAACAGTTCCGGAGATATCGTGATTAGTCAGTGAGTCAGTGAGTGAGTCGCTTTTCTCCTTTATAAATTACTAGCCGTTACCCACCCGCTTCACTGGATATTTCACGATGTTGTATATATGTATACTGTTTACATATATATTAATTATTGATATCTAGCATTAAGAATTCGATTGTATTGAAAAATATATTTATAGCTGTTACACTCTCGCTCCTTGATGTAAGAAGAAGATAAATTATAATATCTAATTTCTATTTGTATCTAAAATAGAAGGAGAAAGATTTTTTTCGCTCACTTAACTTAATAATCAAGTGGCGTGCTAAATTTCAAGTCTAAATCTAACAGAAGAAAAACGGAATTTTTATCATCAATACCTTGTTGACAGCATTCTTAGCGGATTCCAAATCAACAAAAGAAGCATGCAAACCAAATTTTATTTTTATAGTCTTAGCAGTTCAAAAACGGGAATGTTGTCTATCTATACGCCCCAATAACTCTCCCCGCTTCGCCCTAGAGTTGATTTCCGTAAAATCCATTCTTAGCGAACTCTATTCAACTAAAGAAAGGTGCTCAACAAATTTCAAGTAAATGAGTTAAATTCAAAAACATGAATTTTTCTGTAACACGCTTTAATCCCTCGCAACTCCACTCCTTTGGGGGTCCGTTTTCGCAAAAATCTTTGTAAAAGGAACTTTATTCCATGAACGGAACTACTGCCTCAAATTTTCAAGCAGGTGGTTCTATTAGTTGAAAAGCGGAAATATTTATCTATTTCGCCCCTTAATCCCCCTCAGTGACACTTGGGGATCAATTTTCCCCAAAAGTATTTTGTAGCGGATCTCTACACCATGAAAGGAATTTTCTTACTTAATTTCAAGACTGTATGTCTAATAGTTTAAAAATGGAAATAATTATCTATAACGCCCCTTAAGCCCCCGCAACTTAGGAAACGATTTTCACAAAACCCATCTTATAGCGGATCTCTACTTAAGGAATGGAATCAGCTTACTAAATTTCGAGATTTTACATCTAATAGTTTAAAAAAGGAGTTAATTGCCTATAACGCCACTTGGGAGTCGATTTTCACAAAACCCATTCTGTAGGGGATCTGTGCTCTATGAAAGGAATCCGCTTACCAAATTTCAAGACTGTACGTCTAATAGGTTAAAAATGGAAATAATGATGTATAACGCCCCTTGGAAGTCGATTTTCGTAAAAATCATTATGTAGGGAATCTCTACTTATGAAAGAAATCTGTGTACCAAGTTTCACGACTGTACATCTAATAGTTTAGTAATGGAAATAATTATCTATAACGCCCCTTAAACCCCCGCAACGCTCCTTGAGGTTCGAACTTTGCGAAGTTCGTTCTTAGATGACGTCTACTCCATGAAGGGAACCTACGTACCAAATTTTAAGTCTGTAGGTTTAATAGTTCCAGAGATATCGTGATTAGTCAGTGAGTCAATGTGTCAGTCAGTGAGTCGCTTTTCTCCTTTCTATATATATAAATCAAAAGTAATGGCAACTATTTTTTTTTTTTTTTTGCTTGAAAATACTAATCCGGTTGGAAAATGTGACATATAAAGACGAAAGTTCAAGGTGTTGACTCATGCGTGGACAATGAATGACACAGAAATATCGAAACACACTAATTTGTTATGGTAGTATACAGCGAAATATGGCCTTCACGGTGTAAAAGAATGACAACACAGTACACATAGAGTTGACATGACAAACCTGGGCCTAAAGACTCTTAATGTAGTCCATGAACCTTAATGTAACTCAGGAGATGCTCGTGCGAAGTCGGCCCGCACACTGACCGGTCGTCCCGAAGGTTGCTCATCACTGGTTGACACACTTCCTTGCTGAAACTTTCCTATCCACCGTGCTACTGTACGGTATGGTAGGGCATTATTCCCAGGGTCTTCCACTAATTCACTGTGGCATTCTATCGCATTTCTCTCTCGGAGAACAGCTATTTTGATGTAAGCGCTCTGTTCAATACGGGTTACTTCCATCTTGCACGACACTCACCAACTTACTAATTTCACAACCCTCACTGAGCTACTATCAGCTATCACAGAGCCATCTGATGCTCTGCAGACACACTATGCCTGCAGAACTTCCACGTGACATTGATACGTTTGTGATCCATTCACATATCTACAAGAAAAAAAATAGTTGCCATGACTTATGCCCCAACCCTCGTGTAATTAACAAATTTATTACTTTCATTATTATTTCAAACTGTATTTAAAAAAATAATAAGGATGGAAAAGGTTTAAGTATAGACAAAATTTTCATTTTCAATACATAATACTAAAAAAAATTATTGTATACATTTATAGAAAACTATCATTATTATTAGTCTCTTTCCATTATGCTTATGGGTGTTTCAGTACATACTTTTGTTATCAAAGGCTTGTGGAAGCTAAAATAAGAAATTTAGGTTCTCTGCACTCATTATCATTTAAGAATCTCGAAAACACTGCATAAATCGAATTATTTGATTTTCTCGTTGATATCATTCTGTTATTTTGTAGAGATAAGGCGAGATTGTCTTTTTGATGTTTTAATTTTTCCCCTATTTGAGGTAAATCTGTAAACTCAAGCCATATTGTCTTAACTAATCCGTCATCATTTGTTTCTACATAAATTAGCTTTCCAACTGCACCATTTGCCAATCCTTCTGTCACATTAATATTTGTGGTAATCATGTAATAAATATTATTTACATAAATATTTTGATAAGGCAATCCATTTGTATCAATTAATGACATCTTATGTAATTTTTGAGGTAGGAAAGTTTCTTGTTCTTTTGAAGTACAACCAATATGTACATCTTTTGCGACTGAAGTTACTCTGTCCGCATATGCATTCAATATTTTATTATTATACTCATTGACGGAATTGTTAGTGTTGAATAATGGTATATCTTGAGGACACCTTAATTCAGCTTCTTTCACAATACAAAAACGAGACTCAATCAGTTATTTCTATTTCATCAAGTTGCTCACCGTTTCCAATTTTTGTAAGCATAGAAGAAAATTGTTGATTCTCTTGACGCATCACTTCATGTAATTCATAAAATTTTAGATTTCGCCATAAAATTGGTCCAACGAGGGTCTGTTTTGGTTGCTTATAGATGGGCGTAGAACGAACTGGTGGTAATTGACGTAAATCTCCTATTAAAATAATATCTAATCCACCAAAATTTGACTGAAAATTTCCAGTTATTTGTTTTAATCTTGATCCTTCAATAATAATTGAGCACTGGTCATACTAATCTCATCAATCATTGTGATTTTTATGTATTTGAAAAGAGTTCAGCATTGTTGAGCAGTTTCAGAATGTAACGGAAGTAATCTTGATAAAGAAACTTTTAAAGCTGTATGAACAGTCGTTCCTGAAATAGCTCTACTGCTACTTTACCAGTTGAAGCACAAGTTATATATGTATGTCAGTATCCATCCTTGTTCGTATAGGATTATAAATTTCCATCAAAAGTTTAATGACGAATGTTTTACCACATCCGGCAGGTCCGGTAAAAAAATATTTCAAATGGAGTTGGATATGATGATAAAAGATGCAGATTAACACGAAGTAAAAGTCCTTTTTGTGTGTGTGTTTTTTGTTAGACATTCTCACTAACTGATATAAATCTTCTTTGGGCATTAAATTTTCTCTCTTTTTTTGCAATAGTAGTAAATTTGTAATAGTAAGTAGTTAGTAATGTTTCTAAGTATATAGATGCCATTATTGAAACAAAAATAAATTTTGCATTCGCCTTTTTTTCCCTCGCCAAACTCTGATTTTCATTTGTCTCCAGTTTTTCTAGTGTAACCCCTGAGAAAATGTGAAGTGGACGGGATGAAGCAGATGTTGATTGCCAATTTGGCGCGAAACTGTTTTTCGTCGTTAACCTCTTGGCTTTTCGAAAAATCGCGCTTTTTATTAGTTTTTATTAGGCTTAATTTTTAAGTTAATGGTTTGCAATGTCACACATCGATTGAAAACAATGGTAATATTTAAACAAAAAAACCTAAGAATAATTTTTTAGTAAAAAATTCTCGTAAAAAGGCTAATAGACGAAAAACGCCAAAATAATTTTAAAAACCATAACTTTTAAGCAATTTTTTCAATCTTTGCGCAGATTATGGATAATTTTCTTCTACACACAGAAAAAAAGTTTCGTTAGATTACTTTTATAAATAACGTAACTTAACATTTTGAGTATTTTTTGAAAAACGCAAAAAAAAAAAAAAGTTTTTGGCATTCTTTTTTTAAATGACTGATTCCAAAAGAGAAAAGCATGAACTTTTTACGGTAGAATATCAATTCATTAACGCGAAAGGAAATTGAACGGGAACGGTTTAGAAATCATTTTTATAAAAATGTATCGATTTTGACTCATTTTAGAAAAAATCGTAAAAAATAAAAAAATATCATTATTTTGTAGAAAAAATTTGTGCCATATCGTGGCGAAAAAGGAATCTTTCCAATTCTGTAATTGTTTTTTTGTCTGAGTTTGATAAAATGAATTAGATGGCTTTTGTTTCATCTAAGTTATAATAAAACAGATTAGTTTAAATCATTCACAACCACACAAAAACTCGGTATTCTAAATATTCCTTTTTATTTATTTTTTCACTGTTGGCATTTATATAAAAGCTTAAATATTTTTATTTACAAAATCGTTTAATACAAGTTGAATTGTTTTTTCATTTATTATTATAAATTTCTTAGAGTTTTGAATTTTAGTTAAAATATATATTATATAAATTACATCTCGTGGTCATGATATGAATATTTGTTAAACTCACTACAGCTTTTTTAAAAACGTGGTAACAGTCGGAACTTCATACATCTTTAACTTACTTTCATTGCGTAACCGTAACTGGTAACGCGCAACGAAAAGTTTTCCCCAACGTGCCATAAGTTAACTTCAAAAAACCATTCCCGCAACTATATAGTCGGAATACTTTTAACGTAAAAAAATACTTCAGCTCCCTCCGTTTCGTGTTAAGCGATTTTCAACGTATTTTCCTTTCGTTTTCAGACTTATATTCAATCAGCTTTACTTAAACGAGAAATAAATTTAAAGCAATTTTTCCAGTTTCATATTTACTTTGTTTTGTTTTAATATATGCATAAGATTAAATTCTTCCACAAAACACATTTTTAAGAAAAAATAACGTCCTTCAATTGACATTTAACTTCATCCAATAGGATTTTGGAATTAGTGAAGTTGAGTGAGTTTTAAGCCCCACTACTGTTGGTCATTTTCTCCGATTGATTCCATTAGAACTTGTTTTGGATAGTATGAAGTCAAAAATAATAAAAAAATTCTTTCGGCGTGTCTTTCCTTGGAGGACCGCGATATCTCGGCGCCCCGTGGATCATTCGATTTTGTTTCAAGTAATGTGCTTTTGAGACGCTTTGCCAGAAATTGACTTTTACTACTCTCAACCTCCCCTCCTGGAGATGACTCGACGATCATCGAAAAGCCTGAAGGAATTATAGTAGTTTGTGTATCTTTTAAAAACCGTTTCAAAAGTGCACCTAAAAATAAGAACTACAAAAAATTATGATAGTATGTATATTGTTAAAGGGCACATGAATTTTTAAACATTATCGATTCTCACTTTTTTTATATTTTCTAAAAGCGCAAATATTTCTGTTTAAAAGGCTATATGATATGAGGAAATACGAGGATTAGAAGTATTATTATTTTTTTAAAATGAAGCTACTGCTTGAAGTGCATCCAGTGAGCTCTGCTAGGATCACCCGTATTTCCCCTTAAATAAGTTTCTAATGAGCGCAAATCCATAGGATGTTCAAGTGGGAAAACTTGACTAAATTGGACTTATCGAAAAGTGTATGGGTACACACACACACACGTCTTTTGGATCTTAAAAGCGAAACAGAGAGAAAAAATTTAAATGATGGAAGAAGCCCAAGTTGTTTTAACCGACTCACCGACACACATTTTAATATAAAAACTTCCTCAATATTATTGTATTTCTATTAGGAATAATATCAATGATCTGCGCAGCTGGAAAACTGCTGTTTGAGCTGTTCATTTTCATCTTCTGTCTTTAAACAAGAGCCTTCAACATGGACTCTATCTTCCGGGTATAAATGCCTGTTGCAAATTTCAAAAGAATGTAAAGAAAGGCACTAAGGTCATAAACACTTATACACGTGCTATAATGAATTAAATGAAGCCAATTTTTAGAGATCTAGGAGATCCTAGTATATTATTAAGAAAATGTTTACATTCAAAGGCTCCAGTACCAAAATGTGTTAATTAATAAAACCCTATGGTCAGTGTTACCAAGATCTACTTTTGATAAATTAAAAACTCTAAAATTAGGCATAAATATCAATATTGCATAGTTAAGTGTGAGTCATGTAGAAAAATAAATAATCTTAAAACATTCTGATATTAAACAAAGTTATAATTGTGTGTCATGCTTCCAAAAATTAGATGCAAGTAGGATTCGTGTAGCCTAGTGAAAGCATTTAAGATCACAAAAAAAGCAAAATTGTTAAAAATAACGAAAAAATAAGAAAATTAGAAGAGTCTTTTGTTGATGCAGAGGGTAAAAAAATGCTTCATATGCTTCTGGAAAGAACTAAAAAAGTAAATGTTCAACAAATTACAATTTTTTACTTTAAAGCCAGTTTTCTTAAAATGTAATATTTTTCGCTTGATGTACCTTTTTCTCAAAAGCTACTTATTATAAAGAGTGTTTTTTTCCAGGTATAGAAGTTTAAGTTGGCATTACTTTCCAAGATGGCGACCGATTTAACAGCTGTCAAGTGATTTATTCTCAGTTTGGCAATTCATCATGAATAAACTCACGCCTGAACAACGCTTTTAGATTCGTCGAATGGGCCCAAAACGAGATTGCCGTTGTTCCCGATTTTCATAAGCTAATTTTGTTTAGCGATGAAGCGCACTTCTGGTTGAATGGCTACGTCAACAAACAAAACTGCCGCATTTGGAGTGAAGCTAATCCACAAGTGTATGTCGAAACACCGTTACATCCAGAAAAACTGACTGTTTGGTGCGCTTTATGGGCTGGTGGAATCCTTCTTCAAAAACGATGAAGGCCACAACGTTACAGTCAATGGTGATCGGTATAGAGCCATGATTACTAACTTTTTCATTCCTGAATTGAACAATCATGATGTCCAGGAGCTGTGGTTCCAACAAGACGGCGCAACATGTCACACAGCTCGTGCCACAATCGATTTATTGAAAGACACGTTTGGTGACCGCCTAATTTCACGTTTGGATCTGTGAATTGGCCTCCAAGATCTTGTGATTTAACACCGCTAGACTATTTTCTGTGGTCTATTGTCATTGGTCTATGCGGATAATCCACAAACGCTTGACCATTTGGAAGACAACCTTCGCCGTGTTATTGCCGATATACGGCCACAAATGTTGGAAAAAGTCATCGAAAATTGGACGTCCAGATTGGACTACATCCGAGCCAGCCGTGGCAGTCATATGCCAGAAAGCATATTTAAAATGTAATGCCACAAGATTATCTTTCGAATAAAAAAAATTCATGTCAATCGAATAATACATCGTTGTTTTATTGCAATTTAAAGTTCTATACCTCTAAAAAAACACCCTTTATAATCCTCAAATTTTCAGTGAGCATACTTTTAACATGTTATACATTTTAATGGAGGGAATAGATATATGTGACAAACTTATTCGATAAGGCATTTTTAAATTAAATATTAGGAGAAAAAATTGGACATTTTAAAAAAAAATCATACTTTAATTTTTAACTTAAGTCCAAAAACCCTTCGTTAAAGTGTTGTTGATAGTACACATAACCTTCTATAAAAATTTTATCCATGAGAAGTAAGTACTTTCTGAGAAAAAGCTACATAAACTTGCGCAATTTAACATGGGCTCCTATGGACGTGCCGGATCTCCAAAAAGATATATTAAAAAAGTAAATTCAATGAAATTAAGTGAAGTGATGTTTCATTAAGAGGCGGAATTTTTGTGCCTATTTTATATACCGTAAAATCCAGCGTATAACGTGCATCTATACTTTCAAACTGTAATTTTTAATTTTTAGGTATAATCACCGCATAACGCGCTGCTTCTTTTTTACGAAGAAACCTGAAATGTACGTGCGCAATGCTCCTATATTTTGAAATCCTTTATTCGAGGTACACAAATCTTTAGATAAAAATAGTATACTTCTTGAACTATAACCTTTAAGTTCATTAGGTATGTAATTTTTTTTTAATAAACAGTACTCCGATTATAATGTAGAAGAATAATGTTTTTTTTAATACTTTCTCCCTTTTTTTATTTATTTTTGAAGCATCATTTTTATACCCAGCGTATAACGCGCACTCGTAAATATTTGCTTCTTTTTTTTTGTGTTAAAAGTACGCGTTAAACACCGGATTTTACGGTATGTTACTGGACCGGCTGGGTGGCGTAGTTGTTTTGTTTCTTGTTTTGTACACTTAAGGTTACGGGTTCAACCCCGGTATAAGTCGGTGCGTTTTCTTGTTGCAGAAAATCGACAGCGTCCATTTTAAATGATTATACGGCATGTTAAAGATCCCTAGAGAGCCTCTTTGACTTTGGTGCTTTTGGCGAAATTGTATTCTTAGTATCATTTCGCATCGTCGGAGCTCAGGTGTCTCCCTCTGGAGAGGAAATTGGGCGTCAAAACTACATTGCGGTCAGATATTCCACCTATACGGGGTCGCACTGAAAAGTGATACCAGCTCCCAGGGACTGTAGTAGGTTTGCAATAGTTAATATCAAGCCGCAGCCCCATTAGAAATACCGAGTGTTTCTGAAAGAATATCGAAGTTTTAACGCTTTATAGCAGTGTTTCTCAAACTGTGGGGCACGCCCCCTAGGGGTCTGTGATAACCCTACAAGGGGGTGCGAGCATATCGGAAATAAAAGGTTTAAAAAATTAATATGATAGAACGAAGTAAACAAAATATTTTCTGACGTATAAAAAATACACATTTACACTGATATAATTTATAAATATCAGCTGGCGAATACTTCATCAAAAATAAAAGTTTCCACTTCCATACGTTTATCAACGATCAGATCCTATAACTAAATTTATAAAAACCCATTTTGTTTAATTTACTGTAATTGCACGATGAGAGATTTTTTATTACGTTTTCTTTTTAAACCTAAAATACTACTCATTCTGGGGGGGAAACTCAGACCCAGAGAAAAATTCTAGGAAGATAAAAAATTCATCACTGTTATTATTATCATTGAAATGCTGTACAATATATGTAGAAAGAAAACGAAGACTTGTTCACTTTTCACCCAGCAAGCAGATTTGCGTCAGTCATCATCGTTTGACTTAGGAACTTATTGGTATGATTAGTTATGTCCTTGAAGGATTATTTGGCTAAGATTTACTTTTATGGGTATCTGAAACGCATGTAAAGCATGATGAAATTTGCGTTTTACACAATTCGTTTTTTAGAACTAACATCTATATTTTTATATTGAATACACTTAACACGGGAGCGATCGCGCGGGTCTCAAAGTCAAAGGACAGCTAAACTACAATAATTTGAACAAAACATGACTGTTTTGCTTGCAAATATTATTCCCGTAATGTTAGCGAAAAGTCTGAGTGATTTTTGTCCTTTATTAAGGTTACGTCCTTTGAAACATTTTAGTTCACTTTTAATGGATTTTTTCTCAAATTATCAAAGAAAAAATGGAAAGTCATTGAAAGTAGGTACGCATATTCTCTCTTAGTTAAATTGTTCACTGGAATTGCGATTTTTATCGTGCACACAATAAAAATAATTGTAAAAAAAAAAACCCAAAAAACATTCGGGTGATTTAGTCACTTCTCGCGACTATTAACGTTAGTATCGAGTGCACGCCTGCTCTCCCGGGTTAAAACATTTCGAAGTCTTCTCGCTTTAAATAGTAATGCCAGATGTGATGGGTATGATAGAGGGCAACCTAGACTAGACTCTTTTTCTAATGACATTTATACTTTTATAAATGGATGATGGAGGAAATAAATTTTAAATCAAATATCATTTTGCAATTTGTTCCAATTTAAAAATTAGAGAAAATAAAAATAAAAAAATAACAATAATTATCCTATTGCTTCCTTTGTTTTAAGTAATTTGCTTAAGATAAATATTACTTAAAAGTAACAAATACAAAATTTAATACTTATTTTGCTAATTTGTACAGCTTATAATTAAGATAGTATTGTAGCTTTAGCGCCAAAGTGTATTATTATTGTATAAGGGGGGCCCGATAAAAATTATGGTTGAAAACTGGGTCGCCAATAGGGAAAGTTTGAGAAGCACTGCTTTATAGTATTTATTATGTATAGCATATTAGTATGGGAGATAGAGACTCATACATCAAGTGAAAGAGCAACTGAAACAGTTGTGTTTGATAGCGTGTGTAAGCTTGCGCGCGAAGCGTATGCAAATATTTTACCCCATTCAAACCGATTAGCACGCTAGTAGGAACTAGCGACTAGTGAACAAAATGCGTTTTGTGTTCTCCAGTTTGCAAATACAGAATCGGCTATTACTGTACAACGAGCGTTCCATATTTAATTCAGTTGTCAACTTCCAAACTGTAATAACATTCGTAGATAGTATCATCAGTTTGAAACAATTGGCTGTGTTTGTAAAGGGGACGACCAATGCTTTAGCGAATAGCTCAAGTGACTAGTCCAAAGAAATCAGTTCGGTGCGCTAGTCGTGAATAAGCAATGTTAGTGGCGACTGTTTGGGAAGTTTTACGCTATAATGCTCAGAACTACATCCTTATCGTCTGCAGTTGCTACAAGTTCTAAAACAGACACACTACGGTTTACGCATCCAATTCGCAAACGACATGTTGATGCATGCTAATGAAAATTCTATGAATTATGTCGCATTCAGTGATGAATCAACGTTTCACCTCATCTGACATGGGAGCACTCCTAATGCGCGTATCTGGAGCTTAGAAAATCCTCACGAGGTGCAACGAGACTCCCCTAAATCGAATGTTCTTACGGCCATATCTCGGCGGAAAGTGTATGAGCCTTTCGTTTTCGAAGAGCCAACTGTAACTGGTTCTGCCTATCTTGATGCTCGACAACTATGCCTGTTTCCTCAATTGGAAGAAAGTGAACCATATAACTGCATTTGGCATCAAGATGGTGCACCATCTCACTGGCATCTCTCAGAACGCGATGGGTTGAACATTACTGTACTGGACCAATTAATTTTCTGCAAAGGGTCTCGCAATAAAGCTGGTTCCACATGGCCCCTATGTTCACCCGATCTGACGTCATGGGATTTTTATCTGTAGGGGTTCATTAAGGATCCGCTCCCTTTCCAGTCTTAAGACACAGGCAACTGTTGCAAGAATTTCCTCAGACACACTGAACTAAGTTGGGGATGAACTCGCCTATCGACTTGACGTGTGACGAATGGGGCGTACATTGAACATTTGTCAACTTGAAGGTAAAACGTTTTCAGTTACTCTTTTATTCAATGTGTGAGTCCTACTGATATGTTATACGTGATCAATACTATAAAGCGCTAAAACTCCGATATATCCATTTGGAAACACCCGGTACATATGTGCGTGTGTTACAGCTGAAGTGTAAAAATCAGTTATATATATAATCTGCAGTTTATAGCCCATTAACTAGGATAAACCGTTAAAGTGCGGAAAAATTGTTTCATTTTTCAATTGTTTCATCACTCATAATAATCTGTGTTCATTACCATCTAGGCACTCACTCGTGTCACCCACGATGTGGTTAGCGATGCTGACTGCTGTGCCGTAGGGCCTGGGTTCGAGTCCCGGAGAAGACATGGATGTCTGTAAATGTATAGTGCCTTCACGGTCCGTTGAGCCGTAAGACCTCTCGTGAGGTTGGTGGAAGGAGAAGAGAGATGGGAGGCATCTGACACCCCCAGAGTGTTCTCCCTCCTTAATCGTACTGTCACCTGTATGGTGCTCAAGGCTACGGATAACGACAAGTGTCACTTAGCCCTTTGCCATGAATTTCGTGGGACTCGATCTGGCCTTTGTCGATCAGGTGACCTTAGTAACAACAACAACGACACTCACTCGTTAAAGTGAAAACAAGATCTTTGGTGGAACAATAAAAACTTTTCTGTATGCTTAAATTGAAAATTGTTCATTTATTTTTAATATCTAAGATTCAAGTTAATACAATTGAACTACCATCAATGCATTGAAAAAACTACGATTACAAAAAATCAAATGGCTTAAAATATTGCAATCAAGGAAATGGATACTTATTGTGTGTGATTTATTTATTTTTCGGGGTATATAAAGAATCCCGTTGTTACAATCAATCAAACAACACTTTAGTTGATAGAATCAATCATCAATCATTTGAAAAACTATACTGCAAATAATTAAAAACAGTTTAACATATTATTTCAATTCAGGAAATGAATTTGCGAAACTTAATGAAACTACTTATTAGAGTGATTGCTATATCAGTATTTGTAGCTGTATTTTTATTAATGGAACTTTTCACATTTAATTTGTTTCCAGAAGACACCGGTCGTTTTAATTTAATGTGTATTATAAGTTATGATTTATAGAGTACACATTCACTGTTTCTGCCACTCTGTTTCAACATTGTGGCTACAGGAGCTTAGTGGTCAAGTCAACGGACAACGGCATGTCATGAGTTCGAGCCTGACACCGATGAAGACCGGCCGTGCAGAATGGCCAATGTATATTTAATACGTTGCGTCTCAAACATCCTCCCATTGGTGAGGTGTGGAAGTTAGGAGAGAAAGATGCCACCTTACATGTTGTCCTCGTTACTTGGTCATGTTTTAAAATTAGAAAGTCCGTTGCTAATAGCTCTTTTTCAATTCCTACTATTACCTCACACTCTTTTTAGGTTGAATTTTCAATCGTTAATAAAATACATTTTAAAGCGCTCCATTGAACTGAAATTTTATAGACACGATTGTTTTGGATGACACTATGATACTTTAATGATAATTAATAAAAATCAATTACGACTTAATGTTGTGATTCTGTCCTATGTATATACATATTTATATTAATTGTAACTATTTAATAAAAAGTAGCTAAAATAAAATGTTTCTTTGTTGATCGAAGTAGGAACTGACTTAAATTTTTTTTATATTATTTGTTCAGCTTTTTAGTGAGAAGTAAATATAACATTTATTCAATCACCACGGCTTTTATACTAGTTTTTACTTAATGAGTGAATAGTAACGTCGTCTTATTCAGCTGCCCGAGGGCTTTTAGCGTCAGACCTCACAATTTTGAACCATTGTCAAGTGACGAGGACGATACTTGAGCTGGCATCACCTCTCGTAACTTCCACAACACACCAACGGGAGGACGTTTGATCCCCGACGGATTTAACGTACATCGGCCCCTCTGCACAGTGGGTCTTCAGTAGCTCTGGGTTCGAACTCATGCTCCGCCGGACACAAGTCCCTTACCTTGAAAACTGGGTACCGCCGTCACATTAGTTTTTATAATGAAAGATGAAATTTTACTGGATATTAAAACATTGCCCACGATTTCAAAATAACTAGAAGAAATGCGAGTGTATTAATCCTTTTCGACAATGAAGTATATTATAAAGTTTCGGGTTTGCGGAGTTGTTTCCCCCCTGAGTCTGCGAGTTCTTAATGCAATTATTCAGTGAAAGGTGTGATCCAGTTCCGCTTCGCGATTCCCGTTTCTGGCGGGAAGCAATCTTCTGATTGGATGAGCACTTGTTAGATAGGGGTAGAGTGCGTACTGAAACTGGAAGCAGAAAATTTGAATGGAAATGAAATGGTTACCGCCCGTTTTCTGGCGTGTCGATTTTAAAGCCCTGTCCATGTATATATTTGATTTTATAAAGCATATTTTTTACGAAACCCGCAAATTAACGGGAATGCAATCAATCTATTTTATAATTATTGACCATGTGCTTTTAAGAATTATTCCTAGCTCGTAATTTTGAGCCCTGGTTGAGTGAGGAGGATAATACTGGCGCTTGGGATTTTTTTCCAGTGAGTGATTGAATATTAATGTCGCACTGTGTTCAGCTACACGTTGGCCTTAATCGACGGACCTTGAACTATGGTCAAGTGGCAAGGACGACACCTGAGCTGGCACCCCCTCTCCTAACTACCACACCACACCAACGGGAGGACGTTTGAGCTCTCGACAGATTTAACGTGCATCGCTCTCTTACACCGTGGGTCTTTAGTAGTACTGGGCTCGAACTCATGACATGCATGTCATAATCCGATACCCTGACCACCGGGCGACTGCAGCCCGGACTTTTTTCCAAACTACCACATCAAGCCAATGCAAGTCGTCGCGGTAGCCTAGTGGTTCAGGCTACCGCGTCTTGTGGCTGGTGTGTTATGAGTTTGATCCCAGTACCTCTAAAGACCCGCCTTGTAGAGAAGCGATTGACGTTAAATCTGTCAAGAGCTCAAACATCCTCCTGTTGGTGGGGTGTGGAAGTTAGGAGAAAGGATTCCAGATCAGGTGACGTCCTCGTTTCTTGACCATGGTTCAAAATGACGATGTTCGTCGCCAAAAGCTCTGGAGTAGCTGAATAGTGCGACGTTAATATTCACTCACTCGCTTATTCTTTCTTTCCTTCTTTTTTTTTTTTTTTTTTTTTCATCACTGAAACTCAGGCGAAATCAGTGACAGATTGATAATTTGATTCGAGAAGTTACAATAATAAGTTAGGAAATAAATTTAAAAGTGTGTATAGTGACGATGTTCAAAAACTGTTGGATTCCCACAATCAGGTTGTGACAATTTCTCTATAAGCTCACAGAAATGCATGAACTAGACACACATTGAAGAAATTTGAGTCTTTAGACCCAGTTCAATCAAAAGATCGAATGATGATTGGAAATTCGACAGAAGACCTAGTTTGGTTGGAAAAAGGCTACAAATTTTAGAAAATAAAGTCTGTACGCATGACGAACAGCGCATTTTTTCAATTGAAAGAGGGAATCAAAAATTTATTAACATGCTACGAAGAAATCTTGCGGAAGGATATATGTGTGTGTGTGTGTTTGTGAGAGAGAGAGAGCCGACTGTGTTAGACTTTAAGGAACCTTCTACATCAAAATAACTTCGGTTTGCGATTTTGTATGCGTATTATCAAAGATTTTATTAAACTTTCTTTTTTCTAAATTATTACTTTGTTTCGTCTCCGGTATATGCTAAACAGGATACCACGCTTTACGCGATATCGACTTACGAGGTTATCATTCAGTCCCATCTATCGCTAAGTTCGGGTTTTACTGTATTCAGTACCCTTGGGCCCATGGGCGCCTGCTCCAAGCGCCTAATGGATAAACCGGCACTGATTGTAATTGAAAATTTTAAAAAATGTCTAAACTCACTAATTTTTAAAAAATATATTTTTGTGAGCTACACATTACATTTCTCTTAGTCATTACTATAATCTTCAGCAGATTCAAAGACACAAAATTTGATGGAAACGTTTCATGGACCAACCCAACCCCAGCTGAAGAATAAGAAATCGCTCGACGTCTCTGGAACGTGAAACGTTCCTCCATCCCATATCTGATGGTTTGAATGAGGCCTGTTGTGGATGGGCCTTTATGAATGGGAGTCTCTTGATTGGTTGGTAGGATGTGGCAAGGAGGCGTGGTTATGGGAACAGTTTCGGAGGCATACGAAGTTGGCGGAAAAACCCTTGGAAATGGCTTATTGTCATGATTGCCATTGTCTGAGGGCACTCGGAGAGTAGGCACTCTATTGGCTGCCCTGATACGTTTTAACATGACAATGAGGATGTGTCTAGAATGCTAACCTGTGTGGGATTCCAAAGTGGAATCAGCATTAAAATTTAAAAGAAAGATTACAATAAAAATTTAAATCTGTTTTTTCGCCATATGTACGAGATCGTGAACTTAACGTGGAGCACTTTTTCGAACAGAAAAAATTCCTCAATTTTTATAAAAATTTGTGACATTGTAAATCATGTATTTGTTTATAATATAGTGTTTCTATAATTTCGAAATATTTCATAGATAATTAGTTTTTCCTTTTAAAATGTAATGGGAAAGCTCATTTAACATTACGTTATAGGAGAAAAAATGCGAAACACATTTTATAAAAGAAGAAATGTGTCAACTGGGATAAAAATGAGTAGTATGATTAAATAAGTGATTCACTGCAGGATAGTGAAGTCAGAATATAGTATTAATGTTGGAATACTTTTATGTATGAAAAAATATTCCGAATTTGTGTCTTATTCTTTAACATTAGCCGAAGACCGTCTTAAAATAGGAAAATAAGAATTTACTAGGTTCAATCACCACAAGACGAGTGATTAAATTAATTGCTAGGAAGGATTATAAGTATGTAGGAGAATTTTCCTGGGACTTTTAATATCTCGCTCTGGGTAATAGTTATTAAGATTTTGTACATTAATGTTGTGTCGATATTAGGAAGATTATTGAAAAGAGAAATTGCCAGTTTTTGAATGTAGCTTATAAGAGAGAGAATTTTAATGTCTCTGTAAATATCAATAAGAAATCGTTTGGGCAGAAGACAGGAATAACAAAACATGACTGGACAATTCTTTTTGGCGACGTCGTTCCAGCGATTACGTGATCTGTCACGCTCTGCTTGACCGGTCCGGCCTGATTCGTCCGGCTAAAGTGGTTCGCTTAAAAGGAGGGAGAAGGGCCCCCTAAAAAGCTGTGGGAGTATTAACAAAATGGCACACATGTAAGTAATTGCCATCAGGGTGGGGTGTGTTCCATTAGCACTGTTCTCTCAAAAAGAGAAAGAATCAATCATTGCACAGCTTTGGATTAATTGGATTAATATTTGATTCGCAAATGGAGAAGGGGGGCTTTTTATCCCTCTCAGAACTAATATTGTTACAATTTTTGCGTTTTGTATCTGCTCATTTCGTTTAACAGTACACTCGTACCATAATAACAAAAAGAGTGATTTCGAAATGGCTTAGTTTGTTCTGGATTGATTTAATTTGTTAAATGGGGCAGAGAGAAAAGGATTATATTATGGCGACGATTCTCGTTATTTTGATCCATATTCACGTGACGAAAATAGGAGCGTGGTTCATTGGTAGAAATTGCAGTACCGGGATACCGAATACAGGTTTTTTGAGCCATTTGTACTATTTTGTAATACCGGTATTCACATGTTTAACTACCGTTTTTTTGGTATTTACTTGAAAATTTTAAAGTTGTCTCTACAATATGTTCACAAATCGCCAACATAGC
This sequence comes from Trichonephila clavipes, assembly GCA_019973935.1. Lineage (NCBI taxonomy): Eukaryota > Metazoa > Arthropoda > Arachnida > Araneae > Nephilidae > Trichonephila > Trichonephila clavipes. Next base: position 1,522,515 of record BMAU01020256.1, on the reverse strand, counting down.
AAAATAGAATACGTTTTGTTTTTTTATGTCTCACTTACGAGCGCATGTATCAGCTCTACTTCCAATAAAACTGGCTAGTGAGGTATTATGTCGAAGAGATTCTAATTTATTAACAGTCATTGCAACAGTAAATTTCATGTTGTAGTCACTGAAAGGACAGCACATTATCTGAAGAATTAAGTAATACAATGAAAAATTGCTCAGAAGAAAGGCATGCCGATTTAAAAAATGCCTTACAGTATTTGCATAAGTATAAGGATTTTAAAAATAAAAATGAAAAGAAGGAAATACACTAACCAATTCAAATTTGATCCAGTTTATGGTAAATTTTTAAAATTTTTATCCACAAACCTACCCACATTTAGCAGAATTCGGAACAGTTATCGAAGATGATGATGGTACCAATTTCGATAGTGAAAAGGAATTGTTCTAATTTTGAACTAAAAAATTTCAACATAATCAGAATACAATACAGAAATCAGCTATATCCAAAACCATCCGACGAAAAATCGATTTATTTGACAATGAGAGATTTAGAGGTAAATACTTTGAAAAAAAGTACCGTAAAATCCGGCGTATGACGCGCACCTAGACTTTCGAGATTAATTTTTAGGTCTCTTCGCTGATTAATGCGCGCGCCCTTTTTTCTACAAATAAGTCTTGAATATTAGTATACATTGCTCTTGTGTTTTGAAGTCGCTTATTCGAGGTATTATCCCAGACTTTTGCAAAAAAGTTTGTCTCAATACAATAGTTTACAAAATATTACTGTTAATCCAGGACAAGGCGGATTCACAGGTAGTGGATAATGGAAAGACAACCTAAACAGCAGCAAGTAATATAAAAAAAAAAACCTTTTAAGTCAATTCCTACCTATAGATCAACAAAGAAAATTTCTATTTTAGCTGCTTTTTATTAAATAGTTACAATTAATAGAAAAATGTACATACATAGGACAGAATCACACCATTAAGTTGTAATTTATTTTTATTCATTATCATTACAGTATCGTATTGTCATCCAAAACAATCGTGTTTATAAAATTTCAGTTCAACTGAATGCTTTAAATCGTGAGAAAAAACCTTTTCAAGTTTCTGCCCAAGTCGCCAAAAGGGTCGCTAAGTCGCCAAAAATGATGCCAACGTGGCTGTATTTTTAATTCTTTTAATAATTAGTTTTGATCAATTAATTTTTATTAATTATTATTAAATTATTGTATTGTCATCCAAAATAAAATATATATAGTGTATATACAATTTCAGCTCAATGGAGATCTTTTAAATGTATTTTATGTAAAGATTTAAAATTCCACCAAGATAAATAAATAAATATATAGAAAGTGTGAGTAGGAATTGAAAAACAAAGAAAGGGAAAATACTAAGAGAGTTAAAGGAAAATCTTGCCAAAACAAAACAAGAAAAGCAAGAACTGAAAGAGAAAGGGGAGAGGTGCTCTGGAAGTAGGGGGTTCGTAACTATTGAAGTGCCTAGGGCGTGGCTAAGGATAAAATCGGCCCTGATCGGGACTAGAACCCCCGACACATGGCTAGATCATTGGAAATGAAGAAAGAATTGAATGCCGCGCTTAACTCTTCATCTTTTTTTTTTTTTTTCGTAGAAATGTTAATGCACTCAGGAGAAAAAATCCGCGAGGGTTAAAAACATTCTTTTTCGAAACCCAAATCCGACAATCGCTCTCCGATATTTCGTTCTGAACGAATAAGTATCTCGAGAGATTTCGTGCCCGAACACAATGAAGACGCCTATCCTCCAAAAGTGTCGAGCTTGTGGGTTCATTTTTTGTTCTTTTATTGTTACTCTTCCCCTTCTAAAAGTAGCCCTTCGACGTCACACGCGGGGGTGCGTGGCATTCCAAAATCGTCTGCAGAGAACAAGAGACCCGTTGGGAGTCGAGTGCTTTGTCAAGTGGCTCTGTGGCAGCGGAATGAGGTTGCCGCCAATGAGCGCTTTTTAAGTCCGGTTTTGTTTGTTTGAATTTTAAAAATGGACAACCCCATCGCGTGCTCTCGAGAAAAAGGAATTTATTTTAAGACCTAACGATACGCGCGAAAGAAGAAACGATTGTTTGTTTCGACTCATATATTTTTTAAGCAAATAGTTGAGGAGGAACATTCCTCCTTTTTCCTACCTTAACTGATTTTCGTTTACAGCAGGGGTGTCAAACTCGTGGCCCACATCGATCATCTTTTACAGCCTGGCCAATAGACCAGATCTTTGAGAAAAGCAACTGAAATATGAAGGTTAAACTCACTTCCCGACGAGCAATATTAACAGTCAGACTTTCTCCTGTAATGGATTCCTGTCTTGAATGGAAAGCAGTGCACCCCTTCTGTTCTATGCTGGGATCATCATTTGTAATAAATGTCTGTATTCTTCTGTTTGTTTCTGTTCTTCCCCTTGTATTTCATGTGTATCCCGGGATAAAAACACATGACAACAACAACATTTGAAAATACTCGAAAATTTGCATAGGAAACTATTTCCATGCTTGGAAGTACTTAACGGTGTGATAGCAGTTTTTTTCAAGTATGAAAAGAAATCAGTCTCCTTTGAGGGGCCATACGAGCCCATGTTACATGATGTAAGTTTATGTACCTTTTTCTCAGAAACTTCTTGCTACTAATAGATGCAATTTTCCCACTAGGTTATATGTACTATCAATAAGCCTTTAATAGAGGGATTTATCTTTTTGTTAAAAATTAAAATAATTATGAATTTTTCAAAAAATGCTAATTTTTTTTCTTTAAAATTTAGTTCAAAAATACATTATCTAAAACAGTTCGCTAGATATATCTTATTCCCTCCATCAACATGTGTAAACATGTTGAAAGTATGCTCACTGAAAATTTGAGGATCCTACATTAATAAGTTTTTGAGAAAAAGGTACATAAAGGGGAAAATATTGCATTTTGAGAAAACAAGCTTTAAAGTAAGAATTTGTAATTTGTCAATGAGAGTAGTTTCCTGTTAAAAAATAAATAAAACTACTTCTAATTATCGTATTTCTATATATCATTTTAAGCAGAAATGTTTGAACTTTTAAAAGAAAGTCAAAATCGATAATTTTTCGAGAATTCCTGTGCCGCTTAAGAAATTGTATTAATGCCACTCACCTTGACTCAGTTTTGAAAATATTCACTGCGGACAAATTTTCTTCTGAAATAGAAAATGTCAAGTGTCAGAACACAAATATTAATTTTTTGTTGTTTTATACATGTTTATATATTATAATATATTATTCGAAATAAACCTACATTACTTTAAATTTTCCTTTTTTTGCGACCCAAGTCAGCCTTTGAAAATGACAATCTAATCCTCCATTCATGTAAACTTCATGAAAACAGAAGGCGCTTATTCTGGAAAGCCATTAATAAAAATTCGTTACTGCGAACATTGTTTAATACGAAATTGAGGGAGCTGTGAAATATTTTTTCATGTGTTGAAGGATGTAGCAAAAAGAACCCCAACAACATTAAGTTTAATAGAGTATATTTTATTGACATAAATTTGTATAGATTCATCTATTGAACAAAAATCAATGAAAACAAAAACATTCACCAGAATTTTGTGAAATTCAATAGAAAACTTTCGAGTTTTTTTTTTTTTTTTTTGAGAAAAACAAAGCATTTTTATCGAGTTTTTGGAAAATAACTTGATGTTTTTCTCTGCATTATCTTTTATAGCATCCAATATTGAACCAACTGTTCGAGGCTGTCTATATTGTTATACCTTTCACTATTAGAATAAATGCGTCTTAATAACTGCGCATACTTTTCGTGATGTTCCTTATTTCGGATGACGAGGGAACAAGGATTCATTTCATTTTTGGAATCTGCATCAATAATATTTTTTGAGCTATGAACAAACTCCAAAATGTGTTTGCTATAATTAGGACTGCACACACATTCTCAATATCTACTACAACGAATTCTTCCCATGATGCAGTAGCACAGTCGAATAATACTTCTTCATTTCACATCTTTTTTAAATCTTCCCTGCGCGGATGGTGTTTTCCGTATTTTGTTCAGACCCAGAAAAAGAATCTTTTCGTATTGAGTGATTTTCGTTTCGTGCTAAGGGAAAAAAAACTGTTTGAGTAGCTTGTAATGTTATTATTTCTTGTTAACCGATATGTCGTCTTAAACATTTTCGCGTTAAACATATTTCCTTGTATTAAAAAACGCAAATTTTTTAAGATACAAGTACAGGCTTTTCTCATGTTACACGGTTAATTCTTACCGTTCTATATCGAAAGCATGTTATACAAGACTTTTTTTTTGTTTCTTTATTTTAACTGTTTATTTATTAAACTAATTATATGTATGTATATAATATAAATTAGGGCAATATGTACCGCGTGTTGTACGAAACTTTGAAATAAAATAAATCAAGGCAATTTTTTGTTGTATCTAAGTCAAGTGTTAATGTGTAGAATTTTAAGATGGCTGAAATTTCGTTCCAATATATAAGATATGCAAATGAAGAAGTAAGTTAACTTCAAGTTATAATCAAAAACAAAAATATGAGATACAAAAATTAAAAATATATTAAAAAAATAATTATTATTATAATAAAATAAATAGAGAAACGGCTTATTTCTTAGGATCACAAAATCAATTTCCATTTTCTCTCTCATCAAAAATGACAGCTAATCTATTTTTTCCCCTCGAAGTTGGTTGAAATTCCTCTTCACTCGTTATTTGTCCATCATTACAAAGGTTATCCTATGCAGTTGCAATGAACTGTCTTTTTCGATCTTGCAATTTTTTCGAAGTTTCTCCGTAAGGAGCAAAAGAGCTTTGCCTTTTAAATGTTCCGTAGGGAGGCGCCAGCCTATCGAAAAGTCGTATAAACAAAAGATTATTTAAAAAAATCATGATCTTACTGAAAGAAAAAAAAAACTACATTCTGACGTAATAAAAAATAAAATTAACATTTACAGTGATATAATACACGTATAAATTTATCAGTATGGCACATAATATTATTTTAAAATTAATTTAACAATACTCAGTTAAGAACCAATTTAATAATTACACCAGTGACCCCATGGGCTTGTCCCGTATGAAACTATATGGAAAAATTAACACACTTATCTTGATTATTTGTACGATTTACAAATAATCTGTTATCTGTCGATTAGAAAAAAGTTACGGATTCCCTCCCCAATGCCCCCTTTTTACACGTAGGGGTGAGTAGGGGATGTATTGTGGCTGGTGGGGGGGGGAGAAGAAAAGCTCTAAAATAAATAATGTTTCGCAAACACTGTCATGGTCCTTTTAATGCCTTCCAAAGCCTTCCGAATAGTCTTATAGATAGCAGTGCGCAGAAAAGATCGCACTTCAGAAAGATGTATATATACGACCGCGGGGCATTTAACTCTTTGGCGGAGCGAGACGTGCATATACGTCCATGTATTTAATACATATTTTAATCGAGGCGTATATATACGTCATTTGCACTTAAAATGTTAAATTCGTGTTGTATCTTTAGCGTCAAAGTATAGTATTACTGAAAATTCAATGCATTTTTATTTGTATGGAAGGAGGGGGGATGCTATAAAAATTATGACTGAATATTGGGTTGCAAATATTGAAACTTTGCGAAGCACTAAGTTAATATGTTCTGAGGTCATTAGAGAATCTACTGTATTATGATTCCACCCGTGTAAAGGACACGTCAGAGACCACATCGAATTTAAAAAGGCTGAGAAACCACTCATCTACGCCGATGAATCGTAACAGCTTTGGGTGGGGGTGGAGAATGGATCCTTGTTCGGTGAAGCTGATCCATTTTTTTTCCTGTGTTTGTGTGAGCGGGGTTCAAATTAGATTTCTCTTCGATAAAGGGAAGTAGCAAATTGAAGGGCTTCTTTTTTTCTTTTCGCTTCTTTGGGTGTTGGTTTGTTGGTGGGTTGACAGTTGGCTTCATTGTGACTGACAGTTGGCGTTTTTTTTTTTTCTTTAGAAGATTGTTACTCCAAAGTCTGGAAGGATGAATGCTTAAGGAAGAAAGATAAATAAAAGAGTAGAGAGGTTTTTTTGTTAAACTTTGTTGTAACAACATTAGATACGATCGGGTTCCTTGCAGCTTTTGACACTTCGTTTTTTTTTTACTGGTGGATTTTTCTAAGGTGTAATGGGAAAAAAAAGAATGTATTAGGGTTTGCAGTCCCGTGTCATATACATTTTCAATACCGGGATTTTTGGATTACACTATCCAAATCCCGAGATTAAAATTGGACTATTTATGGAAAATACTTACACATTAGCATTGTTGAAATTACATAGTAAAACTGAAAACATAATTAAGAAATCCGTTTAATATATTTATTTATTGAAACAAATCATAATCAAAACTTCTGTCAATTTATCTTTAGTTATCTATCATATTTTTTCGTAATTCTGTAAGTGTCTATTATTTTGAAGATGTTTGTCAAAAGAGGTCCGTTTCAAATGTATCCACTTCCATCCACTCTAGTGGCTGCGGTAGCCAAATGGTCAAGGTATCGGATCGTGGCTGGCCTTGTCACGAGTTCGGGCCCAATAGCTCTAAAAACCTGCCGTGTAGGGGAGTGGTGCACGTTAAATCTGTCGAGAGCTCAAACGTCCTCCCGTTGGTGTGTTAGTTAGGAGAGAGGGTACCAGCTCAGGTGTCGTCCACGTCACTTGACCATGGTTCAAAATGACGTCACCCAAAGCCCTCGTGTAGCTGAACAGTGCCCATCCACCCAAAAATGGATGCATTTGTAGTGTAGTGCAGAGTGCCATTGAAGACCGTGTGCCACTCGTGCTATAGGTTGTCGACCCCTGATCTAGAATTTAGCAGGAAAATGTACAAATTCCCTAATAGCATTCTCACCCTAAATAAACATTAAGTAAAACGCTATTCGCCAATGCTTCTTTCATTTTCAATTCCTACTATTAGCTCACACTCTCTATATATTTATTTATCTTTATATGGAATTTTCAATCGTTTATAAAATATATTTTAAAGCGCTCCATTTTGAGCTGAAATTTTATGTACACGATAATTTTGTATAACAATGCAGTAATTTAATTATAATTAATAAAAATTAATTCATTAAAACTAATTATTCAAAGAATTACAAATACAGCCACGTTGACATCATTTTTGGCGACTTAGCGACCCTTTTGCCGACTTGTGTCAAAACATTTTTCTCACATTTTAAAGCGCTCGTTTGAGCTGCAATTTTCTATACACTATTGTTTTGGGTAAAAATACGATAATTTAATTATAATTAATTAAAATTAATTGACAGAAACGAATTATTTAAAGACTTACAGATACAGCGATATGGTTCATTTTTAGCGATATGGTTCAAAACTTCAAAAGGGTTGTTTTCTCACGTTTTAAAGCATTCATGTGAACTGACGTATGTACACGATTGTTTTCGATGACAATACGATACTTTAATTGTAATGAATAAAAATTAATTACCTTTTTAAAGTTGTGATTCTGTCATATGTTTCTACATACTTTTATTAATTGTAACGATTTAATAAGAAGTAGATAAAATAAAAATTTTCTTTGTTGATCTAAGTAGAGGAATTGACTTAATTTTTTTTATTTACTTGTTTCAGCTGCGATCGGATTTCTCTAGATCAAAAAGAGCACGAGAAGGAAAAACAAATTAGGTTTTCATTTGGTCCATTCTCTAATAAGTAGTGTAATTGAAAAGCTTAAGCGAGGGTGGAGGGGGATAATCCGCTTGTGGATGTACAGTTACTAAATGGGTTTTGAAAGCATAAAGTGGGTGGACGTTTCTTGTAGCAAAGAAGTTGCCATATCTCTTTCGTGAATGGGACAACTGTCAACACAACGGCAACTTGACTCCCACGCACGTGCCAAAAAAGTTAACAATTAAGTTAATGATGCCCTTCGCTTGAGCTGGGGCAGCACAACCCAGGGTATTGTTCCTCGAGTTTGGAACAAAAAAATTTGTTGTCAGTAGAAAATACGAATTTTCCTATGTAGACTGTTCTTTATGCTTTTTCGAAGGAAAAAGTACTCCAGATTTGGATCTGAGTTACAGTGTATAAACACAATGCTTAATGCAAAGAGTACTTAACACAGGAGTGGTCGCTTGGGGTATAGAGTCACTCCATTCTCACTAAATCTTTAATTCAGGGAAAACTGTTTGTTACAAATAGTCTTGTCAATATCCTTCTATTATGACAGTCTTCATGGGAACTAAAAGGTATTTTTCGCTTATCTCCCTCACATTTGGGAGGGGCAAACTTTTATTTTACAATCTTAAGGTACTTAGGATGACTGAGTATCCCCCGCGACAAAATTTTTTTCGAAATATTTTCTATGAACATGCTACGTTTTCCCCCTGTGAACAACTTAGAAGTTTTGATAGCTGTGTTGTATGACTCATTATGGTTTATTCTACATGTAAATTGAACAAAATTTAAACAAGTAATGTAGAAAAAAAATATAAATCACTTCTTACTTAGGTCAACAAATACAAATTTTATTTTAGTTACTTTTTATTAAATAATTTCAATTCATATAAATGTGTACATGCATTTACATAAGACACACACCCCAGCTATGATCAAGATCTCTTGGAAAGCGTTATTTTTTATTGAGTTATGGGTTCGAGTTTCTGATACTAATGAAGACTCGTTGCTGTGGTAGTCCAGTGGTCAAGGTGATGGACTCGTGGCAGGCATGTCATTTCAAGCCTAGTACCACTAAAAACCCGCCGTGCAGAGAGGGTCGAGGTTCAAACATCCTCCCTTGGGTGTGGTGTAAAAGTAAAAAGAGGGGGTTATGTTTGTTGTAGTCTAGTTGTCATGATTGAGATCTTGTGGCCGGTTTTGTCGAATGGGTTCACGTCCTGGTGCTACTCAAGACTCATTGCGTAGGAAGAACGATACACGTTTAAGCCTGTCTTAGCTTAAAGTCATCACGTTGGAGTGGTATAAAAGTTTAGAGAGTGGGATGCAAGCTGAGAAGCCGTCCCCTTAATCTGGAGTGTAAAAACTACGAGATCCATCACCAAGGATCCTTGCATTGCTTTAATGTGTTAACCCCTTTAATTGGTTTGCCCGTATACCGTCCGGGCTAAAAAAAGCTGGACACAACCGTACGACCGTATACTGTACGGGCAATGGTCTTTTCTTCTTTCAATCTTTTATTTGCACATATTTTTAATTCTAAAAAGAAGATTCTTTGTGTTAATGTTTTTAAGAAATGCAGTTAGTTCACTATTCTGAAATACTTCTCATCCGGGATTTTCTTTGTGGTGAAGGCGGGGATTTTTCAACCAAGGCAGAAATTTAGATTCTTGAAAATATTAGATAAAAAAAAACAGGGACTGGCAAGGCAATGGGCTTGAGAAGAAAGGGTAAAAATTATGCAATATGGCTCATTTTTTTTACAAAAATAATAACAATTGGAAGAAAAACATCACCACAAAATTCAGTATACACCTTTATTCATTTTGTTACAGGAAGTAAATTAATATTTAGTTGCGAAACCTTTTGCCTTGATCACAGCTTGTAACTATTTAGGCATGGATTCCACTAGTTTTTTGGTGGTTTCCACTGTGATTTTGGTCCACTCATCTTTTAAGACGTTCTTTAAGTCCTCTTTACTCTTTATGGCGTGCTCACGGACGGATTCCTCCAACTGAGACCATACATTTTGGATGACATTTAAATCTGGAGATTGGGGTGGAGTATGTAGTTCTTTCTTGCAATGGTACAATAAACACAACTGGACAGTCTTCGCCACATGTTTCGGGTCATTGTCCTGCTGAAAGATGAAATTGGATCCAAGTCCTACATTAACGGCACTTTTTTGCAAGTTTTTCTTTAAAATTTCCAAATATACCATTTTATCCATCAATGAACACAAGTTCTCCGACTCCTCCTGCAGACATACACCCCAAACAAGGACGGATCCACCTCCATACTTAACCATCTTTATGGTGTTTTTAGGATCCAGTTCTTTCCCAACTTGCCTCCCCACTTTATACTGTCCGTCGCTCCCGTAAAGAATAAATTTGCTTTCATCAGAGAAAATAACAGTGTTCCAAAATAATTTCGTACTGGAGTACGATCATGAAATACTGCATTATGAAGAACACGTCTGAGAGTTTGTGCTGAATTTTTTCTCTCAATTTCTGCTGATATCGAGGATGCAAGTTTCGGGGCGCTTAACAGACGATTTTTCTTTGCAGCAGCACTCAACACTTCTTTGCGCCCTCTTCCTGGAATATTTATTGGCCACACATCCCCTTCTACGATATTTTTTGGATACAACACCAGGGCTTTTCCCCAACAATGAAGCAATTTCTCGGAGAGATTTGCCGTCTTTCGACCACTTGATAACCAAAGCTCGTTCATTTTCAGACGTTTCTCGCCTACAGTTCATCTCAAGGGTTTTTACATGTGAAAAAAAAAATTAATTGGCAAACGGCTGTCATTACCTTTGTACTCTTTGAGTTCAATGTTAGAAATGGTTTGAAGAAAAATCTCAATAATAAAAGTGGTGTTTAACTCTTAAATTCTTTTGGTGTATATTCAATTTTGTGACTCCAAATTTCAGATTTATTACGAAAAATATACATAATTATATGGACTTAATATTTGTTTTCTGACCAATGCACTTCTTAATGTCTATTTTAATGTTCCTGTAAGTATTAAGTTTTAATGGTAAGTTTGTATTTATTTTTTACAGTTTTAAAAAAAGAGTAAATGGTGTATACTCAATTTCGGGACCCCCACTGTTTATACACACACCACAAAATCCTCAAATGTTTGAAAAGAGGTACGAACATAAAATATTTTGTAAGTTAGGAAAATTCTTTTAAGATGTATAAAACTTTCTTCAGCATGCAGAGTGTAATTAAAAAAACAACCATTTTTTTAGGGTGTTAATGTTCTACAATAATAAAGGGCTGCGGTAGCCCAGTGGTTAAGGTATCCAACCATGGCAGGCATGTCATGAGTTCGATCCCAGTACCACTAAAGACCCGCCGTGTAGGGCAGCGATGCACGTTAAATCTGTCGAGAGCTGAAACGTCCTCCCGTTGGTGTGGTGTGGTAGTTAGGAGAGGGGGTGCCAGCTCAGGTGTCGTCCACGTCACTTGACCATGGTTCAAAATGACGTGGTCCGTCGCCAAAAGCCCTCGTGTAGCTGAACAGTGCGACGTTAATATTAACTAACTAACTAATCTACAATAATAAAAGAAAAAATTGTGTGAAAACTTTAAAATGGAAAATTAAAATAAAGTTCTTCCACTTTAGCATTATGTTAAGTATTCTGCATAGTTATGTGCAATAAAAAAATGTCTCTTTTATAGGAACATTTTGCGTGAAAAAATGGACTAATAAAGGGGTAAATAAACAATTAAATCTCAAAATCATTTTTGGAACTTTTTGTATTTCAACGATATTGTGCTTAATAAAACGTTTTGAATTGTAATTGCAAATTGAAATTGAGTTAAGCAAAGTTATTCATTTAATAGTTTAGTATTTTTAATTACTTACCAAGCATTCTTTTACACATTAAATGCGAATTTTTTTCACAAACGAGTTACTAGATGAGTTCCTGGTATATCAGTTATAAAAAGCTTATGAAATTTCTTAAACCTCACACACAGATTACAGTATATATTTGTTGAAAGGCTATAAATTACAACAGAGAAAATTTTGATATTACTGATCTTTGCTACTTTTTTTTATACTTCTCAAATTATTTTTATCCCCATTTTAATGATTCTTCGGAATGATTCTAAATTTGTGTAAGGTATTTAAAAACTCATTTTCTAATCGGCCGTTCTATCGAATCTATTTCACTGGAATTTTACCGAAATCTTCATAATTTTTTTCTATTCGGATGCACTTTATTCACTCGAGTGGTCAATTATTCTTTAATTTGAAGAGAAAAAAAGAAAGAGAGATACCCCCATCGAAATGGCTGAGAGTGGGGAAATTACCCAACAAATCAGTAACGTTTCAGTACCTTAAACAATCTATTCGACCATCCATAAAAATTTAACTGAATTTTGCATTTTCAAATATCCTCAGTTAAATAGATGACATTATTTTTAGAATTTATTTCTTTTGTACAAGTCATATTTTGGTGAGAGGGAATATAAACTTCGCACTGTTTAGCTACACATGGGCTTTTGGCGATGGACCTCGTTATTCTGAATCATGGTCAAGTGACGAGGGCGACACCTGAGCTGGCCTCCTCTCTCTTAACTTCCACAGAACACCAACGGAAGGACGTTTCAGCTCTCGACAGATTTAGCGTGTATCGCTGCCCTACACGGCGGGTCTTTAGTGGTACTGGGCTCGATATCCCCGATCCGATACCTTTACCACTCGGCTACCGCGGTCACATTGAAAGATCAAAGTAGGTCTCCCAATTTCCCAATAGCATAGCATAATTGAAGAAAAATAGAATGTTAGTGCACAGCGTGTTGGTCCATTGTTCATTAATACGTAAGGTAACGGTAGCTGTTATACATTTACGTGGGACCTTAGAGAAAGCTCAATTATAGACTCAGCATAATAAGTTGAAACGAGAAAAATTTGTTGAAGCTGTATACATAAAAATAGATCGCAGTCCACATTGAGTACAGCGCAACGATGCTGGTGGAGGGGTGAGTGGGAAACAACTCTCCCAGTTGAGTTAATTTCTGTTTCGATTTCCTAGGAAGGCGAAGAGAAAATTATACGTCCCATCTCCATGTCAACAAGCTCGTCTTTCAACCGGCTACCGCATCTTGACGGAATGAGGAGAGAACAGATAAATTTATTTAATAACAACGATTAAGAGAATATTATTTTTAAGTATTTTCATTACTATATATATGTACTCTACATACATTCTTCATTTGATAGCAAAGTTCGTGGCATAGGCAGCAATACCGCAACAGAAAATGTTTTCTTGTTTATCAGTGACTCAGTGTGGATCGAGGCTTAACAAAGGTATTTCAAAAAAGTTTTTTTGCGAAAATTGCTTTACGAAAATTTCCAATATGGTTAATATATGACCGAAGGCATAAAAAGGTTTACATTCAATATACATTTGAGGAAATTAAACGCTTTCAATTGAATAATGGCCTCACAATTTAGAAAAACAAAATAGAGGAAATATGTGATTTGTGTGTCTATTTGCATTTTTATTAATGTTTTACATTTTACTATTATACAGGTCGATGAATTTATAACGTAAGTGTTAAAAATTAGTCAAACTAAATAGGAAAAATTCTCTAGAGGGGCGGCACATTAGGTATTTGCACGTGGTCGCCCACCCCCTTAGGATTCGTCTTGGTCAATAGTACTATTTGAAAAAATTTGTTTGCTTCAAAATGATAAATCACAGGAGCAAGGTGGGGGAGGAAAACTGTATCATCTGGACTTCCCATTACCCCATCCCTTTATGTATCAGCCTGTCATTGCATCCCAAGGATTTTAAATACCTCACCCCAACATAAGGCTGAAGGATTCCTCAACAATCCTCTTCTATTTATACACATTTTTCAATTTCTACTATTAGCTCAAACTATCTATATATTTATTTATCTGGGTGGAATTTTCAATTGTTAATAAAATACATTTTAAAGTGCTCCATTGAGCTGAAATTTTATATACATGATTATTCTGGATGACAATACAATAGTTTAATTATAATTAATAAAATTAATTTTGATTAAAACTAATTATTTAAAAAATTACAAATACAACCACGTTGACATTTTTGGCGACGTGTTAAAACTTGAAAAGATTTTTTTTCTCACGTTTTAAAGCATTCAGTTGAACTGAAATTTTATAGACACGATTGTTTTAGATAACAGTACGATACTTTAATGATATTTAATAAAAATCAATTACCACTTAATGTTGTGATTCTGTCATATGTATACATATACATGTACAGTAGCGCACACAGAAGTTTTCCAGGGGGGAGGGGGGTCCAGGGACGAAAATCCACCATTCGTGTATCATGTTCCTTTTGATTTTGTCGATTTGGAGGAACAAAAAACAGTAAAAAACTAATTATTGAATAAATAATTTGTATTAATTAATAAAATTAATAATCTCATTAAAAACAAATATTTAATTAAATTTTACGTATTATATACTTAAAATTATAATCAATCGGGAAAAAAATCAAGGGCTTTGGGGGGGATCCGGACCCCTAGGACTTCCCCCTTGTGTGCGCCACAGCATATGCATATTATTTGTAACTATTTAATAAAAAGTAGCTAAAATAAAAATTTCTTTGTTGATCTAAGTAGGAATTGACTTAATTTTGTTTTTTGATATTACTCTCTCTCTCTCTCTCTTGTTTTTAAGATAAAGAAGAACAGAAAACGTTCTTTCACATGAATAAGTAGTTTGGAAACGCATCAGAGGTTTCGAGAACAACTCAGAAAAAATGTCCTGCAAGCTTCCCAAAAAGTTGGAAGGAGCTTATTCTAATAAACCAACTTCAAAGCTACATCTCAGGAAATTTCTATCAGCTGTTCTTTACTAATGAGCGACCATCCTGTTCGCACACATCTACTGCAAATGGATTTCTGTTCTTTTTCATTCGGAGGCTGGAACATTTTGTTACAAATTTTGCGTAAGGAGTGCTTAAAATAGTGTAAAAAAATTATATCTAGATGTGTAATGCTTTAATAATACCATCTATTGTATTTATTTTATGTTAAAATTGTTATATTTGAAAGCAACGTCGTTCCTTACATTGTAATGGCAATTCAATGGAAACTTGGTGAACTGTTTTTGATAGTGCAGTGCTTCTCTAACTTTCAGTATTGGCGACCCATCATAATTTTCATCGCGACCCCATTCATACACATAACAATGCATTGAATTCAATAAAACTATACTTTGATGCTAAAGCTACAATATGATTTTAGCCTCTTAAGTATCATCGACGTACATGTACGTCTCGTTCAACCGGTGCGTTAAATACCTTGGACGTATGTATACGTCTTTTTGAAGTACTATCTTCTCTGTGCACTGCTATCTGTAAAGTTCTTACGAAGGCTTTTCGGAATGCAGTAAAAGATATATCAGATGATTTCCCTCTATTTTTATTCCTTTACTTCCCACCCCACCCCAATACGTCACATACACGCACCTTCGTGGAAAACGAAGGCATTAGGCACCGAATCGCGCGAAGGTAAGAGTTAGTTTTTGCATATACATGACAAGTCCATGGGATGACTTTTAATTATTAAACTTGTTCTTAAATGAAGTATGGAATACACATTGTGCAGTACTGATACATTTATAAGTGTATTATATCCGTTATTTATTTGTCAGAATGTATTTTATTTACTTTCAGTCAATTAATATTTTTTTAAATAATAATTTGTTTTCGACTTTTCAATGCTCTCGCGCCGCCCCTCTCGAAGAATTATCACGCCCCCAAATGGGCCGAGATTGAGAAACGCTGTGATAGAGCCAAGTTGGCATCATTTTTGGCGACCATTTATGCAACGAGACCCTTTTTTGACGAATTGGTGACCCTGTGGATGTTTCTGGAAATTACTGGAGAAATCTACTAATATCACGATCTATGACAAAAGCGGATTTTTTGAGAAAACTCCAAGCAGACTATAAATAGGATTCGCTTGCTGAAATCGAGTCAGTATTGTCTAGAGCTGTTAAAGACTCGCTTCGATCGAGCAATTGCTCGCGAGTACATTACATACTTGCATTTCTAGGCATCGATAGTTATGTCTGAGTTCTGTAGAAGTTGTGAAGACCTTCTGAGATTTATTCTTCAAATTCTACTGTTGTGTCCTGCATTTCTAAGGATTGTTTCTCGACAATAAATTTTCATCGCGCTACTGAAGAACTGTCTCGTTTTTTGAGACTGATAACATTAAATCCTCGAACCACGATCGACATAACAATAGTCACAGACAGTTTGCTTTAAATTTAGTAAATGTTGTGCAGTATAAGTGTAATGGATGGGCTGTCCCATTCATCAGTGTACGAGAGTTAGAAGGAAGATTAGCTAGAGTCAAAACACATACACTTTATTAACAATTATCAACAACCTAACAAATCTCAATAACCCAAGTTAGGAAATACACCTTTAGATAAATATGGAAGCAAAAGCGAGGAAGACGATATAATTAATATTTAATGATAAATTGAATCACTTACTCTTGGAACGTCTTAGCCATACACATTCCAAATACTCGAAGTAACGTTTTAAGTTAATCTACTTCAAGCCGTCACTAATTCAATTTAAATATAAAATTGACCATATCGTCAATCTGAAATATTAATCGACTAATCCACGAATCACTCTCGACTAACTTTACGTTCATCACTACCTGCTATCTTTTAGCTCCTAACATCTCTCTATCTATCTTTCGAACTTGAAAGCTAATGCTTATATATAAGACTGGATATGCGTAAGTTACGTTTTCTTCTTTGGGAGAAAGTTTTCAATAAAATAATATTTAAAGAAACAGTTTTTCACAAAGAGGATTAGTAGGATGTTCGCGAATGGACCCATTACATAAGCATCGTATTTTTTTCAGAAACTTTCACATTAGAATGGGGAAAAATCTTTCAGATAGGGAGAGAGACAAAAAAAACCCCTTCAAAATTATAATCTTTCTTCGAAATCAATCCATGATGGCACAATTCAAACTTTTAACAATCTCTTAAATTTTGTCTTCAAATTGAAAAACATGTGCTCCCTGAAGATTAATATTCACCATATTTTTTTTTTTTTCATTCTGTAAACACATTGCAATCTAGCTGTATTGAACAGAACGTTTGAGAATTAACATTCTTGCTATTATGATTCTAAGAATCTAAATTGGAGAATGCATGTATATTTACGTCTCACTGTTCAGGTACTCGAGGGCATTTCGCGACGGACCTTGTTCTTTAGAACCATGGTCAAGTGCCTAGGACAACACCTGAGCTGGCACCCCCTTCTCCTAACTACCACACCCTCGGGAGGATTTTTGAGCTCTCGACGGATTCAACGTGCTTCGCTCCCCTACACTGCTGGACTTCAGCGGTATTAGGCTTGAACTCATGACACGCTGGCCACGAATCCGTTACCTTGACCATTAGGCTAACTCGGCCTCCCAGCCAGGATCGACACCGTAGCCTTAGGTTTATGAAGCGGACACTCTATAAGAAGTTAATGGACATACTGTGTCTGGACAAACTTCTTTGGACAAAAGAAATATAATTTTTTTTATAATTGTTGGAAAAAATTATATAAGAAACGAAAATATCGAATCAAATACGCCCGTAAGAGCCAAAGCACATTATATTAAATAAATAATTATCTTTGAGTAAAATAAAATAATTATAGTCGTTCGATTGCAGAAAAAATATGATTTTCGTATTTCTTAAGAAAAAAACATTTTTTCCTACCATTGAAAAAAAGACTTTAAAAAATAATAAATTTAACGTCATTTTTTTTCTTTTTTTACTATTATTATTAAATTTTGAATCACATTCTTAAGATTTCAGCTGCCGTCGTCTGCGAGAATAATTTTTTTTAAAAAGAAAAAAAAAAGTCTGCGATATTTATCAGAATTTGCGCAATCGTCTGCTCAAATTATGCAGCAGTCAGTTACGCTATTTTACATTAAAAAAAAAACGACACTACATCCGGGTTAAAAATATTCCAGATCCAGTAAATGCGTTTTGTGGAATGACATCACACAGATTGAACTTTTTCAAGAAGTGTTTTCGGTGAAAAGTATTCTTTGTGTGAAGAAAGAGCCGTAAATCACAAGCAAATCTTTTCAGAAAGAATATTACAAAACCTTTTTACATCAGAAGACTTCCGCACTGCATTTCTCGCCAGGATTGGCGACGAATGACAAAGTAGGGACTTTTTTCCTTCGAACAACGGTTGCTATTCGTATTACATAAATGAATAATTGTATATTCTGTTTAAAGAAATCGCGACAGGGATTTTAATGTTGAGATGGCTTTAAAAGAGCAGTGCTATTCTTTTTTAAATACATAAAAGAAAATAAATAAATTATAGTTAAAAAAAACTTAAAAAAAAAACAAGTTTTTATAGTTAATCAAACTAAAAAGTAAAAAATATATTTCTTAATATAAGAATAAAATGATTAAAGAGAAAATGGATGTCATTGGGGTCAAAGCATGGCGTGCTCGATATCCATTGCCCTATGTATGTATATAATTTCTTACGTTCCATTCCAGAGTTAGTGTAAAAATGCGTGTTAGTACGAAGTACCCCACGCTTTGACCACGATGACATTCATTTTATCTTTAATTATTTTATTCTTATATTAAGAGTTATTTTTTTAGTTTGAGGTTAACCATAAAACAATGTTTATTAGTTTTTTTAAACTATCATTTATATTTTTCGTTTTGTCGTTCAATCTACAATAAAAGCGTGTTTTTTAAAAAATTTTGAACTTTCATTTACTCATTAATGAATGAATCTTAAATGCGTCATTTTTTAGAATCTAAAATACCCATTGGAATCTTATCAGTATGTAAATACGGCCTAGTTTGCAAAATGTAGGATCAGACAACGGAAGGAAATCTGGAAGTGGTAAGTTTGAAATATTTCATGCAGAAGAAGGTGCAAATATTTTTTCAGGTCAATGATATTTTTCACTAAAACGAGTTCAATATTCTCTCTGAAACTTGTTTAAGCATTAGACATAAAAGTATCCGTTCGGAATCAAAGAGTTAGGGAGAAATTATTTTTAATCAAATAACCTCTGAATTAATTCTCAGCTGTTTTGGTAAAATGAAACAATGATTGATGTGTTTTATTCCACAGATCCTACAAGAGAATTTAGATTTTATTTCCATTTTCAGAAAAAACTGGGCAATTGTTAAAATTATGGAAAGGAATTGCGGATGCATCTTCCCTTTTTTGACATAAATAACTTTTTTTGTTTGTTGTATTTGTATTAATCATGAGCGTTTTCACTTTAAGGTTGGAACTTATAATTTAGTCACCAAATCTGGAATGAGTCATCAAATCTGTAAATGGGAAATCGTTAATACTGACTATCCTGATAAGGACAATAGAACAAAATTATTAAATTCTTGTATTGCTATCGGTCCTTGACAAGTGTGCAAAATTTCGAATTCATCTGATCTTTTAAAGTGGGTAAAAATAGAGTTCAAGGATTCCATTACAAACAGGTGAAGGTAATAAAAGCGTGTTCAAAACATGCGTTCATCGTATAAACAATTTACAATTATTCAATTTGAAAACTGAAGAAAATTTTCTAGAGGTTTTAGCCAAACTTTTCATGATGAAATTATCACTCAAATTTTCAATCATATAAATACAGTCGAACCTCTATATTGCGAATTTTTCTACAGAGCGAACTTTTTCCTGGAACCTTGAACATTTCACGATATTCTTCGTTTCGGATTTTCTGCACTCTATAGCGAAGTGCATTTTCTATATTACGAGCTTTTTCTTTTGTGAATGAATTTTTTTCTCCCTTTTTTAAAACTATTTCTGAACATTTCAAGCTATTCTCTCTTTTAACACATTTTAGGATGATCATAAATCTTAAACTGGTTTTATTAGATACTAATTCGCCGAGAGCAATAGCGTTCTGGAGTTTCATCCAAGAAGTGCAACCCTTAAACCTCATTGTCCAGTTCACTAGAAACATCTTCGATATCCCTTTTCACACTCAGTGAGTTGTTTCGTGTTCCCGCGTTCTAGTTATAAAAAGATGTATGTTTAATATTACTTGTGTGCTTTCAATTAGAAAATGTCATTAAAATTAATTAATTTTCATATAAAGTTATTTTATTCATATTGAAAATACAGTGACAGATTCGACAATGTTTCTTCTTGTTTTCGTTGCAGTTTTTCTTTCTTTCTTTCTTTTGATCGGTAAGATACATCAAAAAAGTATATATTAATGTAGAATTTAAAGTATTAGAGAATTAAATATATTCGCCGATCAGTGAGAAGTTGCAACCTCACCAATAGATGGCGCTACCAGCGAATATATGTATCCCCCCTGGAATGACGGGTTTAAGAGGAGAAAACGATTGCGACGCGGAACGAGACAGACGCGAGAGAAGAGACTCCGGTTTTACAGACGAGAAGCCACGTTTTTAGGTCAACGTGGAGGCCAATAGGCTTAGCGACAATTGAGAGTATGCTCCGTGAAATAACTCGTAAAGCTTTAATTGTAAATAATCTAATGTATCATTAAACAGTAATTTCATTCTAATCTGCCTATTTCTATGAAATATCAAAATCCCGAACATTACTTACCCCTAGACACCCCTACGTATTTAATGGGGGATTGGCCGGGATATTTTTTTTTAAATTTAAGGAGAGTTGGAAACCTCTCTCTTTCTCTATACTGACAATGTTAAATTGGCTGTTTTCGATGTACCTTTTCTCAAAATCTGTTCTATGTACATGCTTGATATTTTTCATACTATTAAAGTACACCTCTCTCATTATACTAAAATGAGCTTTTAGCTAATTTTGAATTTTTTAATAAATTATGAAATATTTTATCAAACATTGCAAAATTTGACCCATTTTTTACTTAAAAAATTTGTAAAAATTAAATTTTTGAATTTTTTACAAAAAGCTCATTTTAGTATATATTAGACATCTTTATAAATAATTTATAAAAAATTTACATACCTGTGAACAGAAGTTTCTCAGAAAAGGTACATCGCACATTAAAATTTACATTTTGAGATAAATTGATTTTAATGTATACAGTGAGACTTCTAATCGACTAGGAAATAAAAAAAATATAAGGCTCAATTTAAAATAAGAGATACATGTTTTGGTTTATATTAGTCGTTACACTTTTAATCAAAAACAAAGTAATTTGTTTACAATTTTCGCCATTAAAATGGGCGTGGCCCAAATTCAATGATTATTTAAAAATACGTTTTAAGGGCTTCTAAATACCCTAGGGGTAAAAGTAAGATATTTTTAGAAAGGTTAAAATCTATACAGTTTGAAAATGTAAAAATCTCAAATTGTCAAAAAAATAAGATTTTAGCTTTCCAACACCCCTTAAAGAAAAAAAAAGCAGAATTGATTCCAGATAGCCAAGGATTACCTTCTTCATCGCGAAGTAATGTGCCATCCTGCCACGAATAACATTTGTTTTTACTTCTGATTGCCGCTCTGGTAATAGAATTCCTTCAGTGCGTGCCACCCTGGTATTAGAATTTCTGCAGTGAGTGTCGTCCTATGAAATAGTTTCTTCAGTGCCTGCCGTCCTGGTAATAGAGTTTCTTCAGTGAATACCGTCCTGGTGAAATAGTTTCTTTAGTGCATGCCATCCTGGTAATAGAATTTCTACAGTGAATTCCGCCCTGCTATTAGAATTTCTTGAGTGAACGCCGTCCTGACCAAGCGGAAGTGCAGTCCCCGCGTTTGAAATTGTAAATATTTGTGTGTGCGCGAAAATGAAAAACCTTCAAGATTGTGTAAAGGCCTCGTATCCTCCATTTTGCACGGGAGGAATAAATATTCAAAAGGACGGATTAGGTTGATGGAGTAACCGACTTTTGTGACGTAGGAAAAGAAGGGAGTGTTACTTATCCTTCCCTCTTTTGTGCCAAACCCTCAGCTCCGTCAAGATCAGACTTATTTATGTTTACTTATCTGTTATTTTTTTTGACAATCAGTATTTTGATGATTTGCCTTTTTGAACCTATATTTTTTTAATCTGAGCACATATTTGAAACGAAATTGATTTTTGTTATTTCTATTCTCTTTGTAATTTGTATGAACATATTATTCACCTAATTTTGCCATTATATACTTTCATATTATTTTCTTTCTTTTCGAAGTTGTATTTAATAACTATTAATTTTGAATTATATATCCCAATTTAAATTATTACTTGATATGTTTTAAATTATTGATGCATGATATATTATTATTTGAATGTTACATTGGTTTCGGGAATTTTTAATTGAAAAGTTTTATTTGCATAACTTTTATATATTTAGTAGAAGTGTGGGTAAAATTTAGCAGAGCTAGCATCCTATACCTTTCAAAGTATTTAGTACTATACCTGTTATTCTCCAGTACAATAATTCTTGTATAAATTCTTAACTCCTTAATTAAAAAGGGGGGAAACATGTCTTTATTGTTAAAAGGGAAAAAGGAAGATTTGTTACAGTTATCTACAGAGTTAGGTTTAGAGGCGACAGTCGACATGACTAAACCAAGGATAAAAAAAATTCAATAACCAAAAGTGCAGGGTACGATGAGGAAGACACCAAATTGATGTACGAAGGTATCGTTGAAGAGAGAAAGGAGAGAGAATTATTAGAAGAAAGGAAACGACGGGATAATTTAGAGTTAGAGAAACTTAGAATCGAAGCTCGGATCGGATTAAATCAGGAAATATTGAGTAGGAATAATCGTACACCTAGTAATGAATTGAACAAACTGTTACCTATATTTGATATGAAAGAGGATATCAGCTTATATTTAATATTGTTTGAACGCCAAGCATGTGTGATGAATGTGCCGAAAGAGTTTTGAATCTCACACCTGTTAGGCCTACTCCCACATGAAATCACACAGTTAATCGCTAGAGAACCTGAACAAGAGGCGAGAGGTGAAGTTTTTGCTTTTGAAATGGTTTAAATTGACCCCGGAGAAGTTCAGGCAGCTATTTGTTACACATCAGAAAAGTTCGGATGAAACATAGCGTGATTTCTACTAAGAAGTTCAAACATTCTTTAATGGATGGATTGAAGGATTGGACGTAAAAACATTTGACAAACTATGGGATCTGATGATACCTGACCAGATGAAGAAAAGAGCCCCTGTTGAATTCAAAGAACGTCACCTAGACGAATGACCAAGTATCAACTGCCCAGTTGTGAATTAGTTAGAGGATCGAATCAAGCGGATAATTTCATGAAATGTGATAATCACAAAATACAAGGAGAACAGGAAATTTCAATCCTGAAAGAAGATATTTAGACACTCCTCCGAGTAGAGATTTTGATAGAAGAGCACCTAGGAGATGTTACATATGTCATTCCTTTGATCATTTGAGTTTTAATTGTCCTAAAGCAATGAAAGAGATCAAAAGAGAACAATCCAATCCCCAAGTACAAAGCTGTTGTGTCACACCGCAGAAAGGACTACACTTAAAAAGCATTATGTTAGGCAATGAAATTGTATCGGCACTTATAGATACCGGTAGTACAGTTAGTCTAATCCGAGAAGATGTAAGCACGAAGATTGTTGACTATTCAAGACTGTCCAAAATAAACACTATGTTGTACGGTTTAGGACAAACTGAAGTGATAACCAAGGGCTCCTTTGAGTATGATTTTGTCTTGGACAAAGATCAATATTCTTTAACGTGGCATGTGGTGCCAACCAAACAGCTCAATTTTGAAGCCATTATAGGTACAGGCATTTTGGGACAAGATTCTTTGAATTTCACCCAAGAGGGTGTTATGTTCCATAAGCATGAAGAAAAGGCATGTCTAATGCAATTATCCAGAGTACATCCTGAAGATGAGTTAGATTTCAGTCACATCCTTGACTCACAAGTGAAAAATGATCTAACCAGAATAACTTCATCGTACAAACCTGAGAAGACTGAATCCACAGATATGACGAGGAGGATAATACTGAACGATGATATCCCAGTCTATCAACCAGCACGTCGATTGTCGTACGCGGAAAAGAAAAGTGTGAACAAACGCATTGAAGAATGGCTCGAACAAGGAATAGTCAGACCAAGTTCATCTGAGTATACTAGTCCCATAGTACTTGTGAAGAACAAGAAAACTTATAAGAAAAGGAAAAAGGCTCCCGAGTATCAAGTTGGTGATTTGGTAGTGGTCCAACGTACACAATTTGGTGGAGGCCTGAAACTTAGACCCAAATTTTTCGGACCATATCAGATTACGGAAGTGAAACCTATAGACAGATATACAGTTGAGAAAGTAAGGGATCACGCTGGGCCAAATGTAACTGATACTTCCGCTGATTTAATGAAGTATTTTTCTCATTAATAGAATTGTAATTACAAAGGTATACATTTAATTTTAATAACTATAGAGTATACACTTCACTTTATATGTCTTATGCATGTTGTGTATACGTTTTCTTATATTTTCTAATGTAATACGATATGTAATCATGAGAGCATTCTCAAGGGTTGCTGAGGTCATCGACAGTCAGGATTGGCCGAGTTTGTAGGATTTAAAGTATTAGAGAATTGAATATATTCTCCGATCAGTGAGGTTACAACCTCACGAATAGATGGCGCTACCAGCGAATATATGTATCCCCCTGGAATGACGGGTTTTAGCGGAGAAAACGATTGCGATGCAGAACGAGACAGACGCGAGAGAAGAGACTCCGGTTTTACAGGCAAGAAGCCACGTTTTTAGGTCAACGTGGAGGCCAATAGGCTTAGCGACAATTGAGAGTATGCTCCGTAAAATAACTCGTAAAGTTTTAATTGTAAATAATCTAATGTATCATTAAACAGTAATTTCATTCTAATCTGCCTATTTCTTTGAAATATCAAGATACCTAACATTACTTACCCCTAGACACTCCTACATTAATTTTAAAGAATGTGTGAATAATTACTTTTTTTAATATATAGTCTTTATGAATTTAAAATATTTGTTTTATGTGGTTTATAAAGTATATTAAAAGATGAACCTCTATATAACGAATTTTCCATATAACGAACTTTTTTTCCGGGATTTAGTGACTTCGTTATATAGAGGTCCGACTGATTTTTAATCCTGAAAATTTTTTTGACTTGCTAATGCGGTAAAAATCGTGCAAATGCATTTAATTGACCTTTAGAAGGCGGCTAGCTTTTTGAGGAAAAACTGCTTTTCTAGATCGGATTTGATTTGGTTCAATTTTAATTTAGGCTTTCTCTGAAGCAGCACGAAAGCTGTTGGTGATGAGCCTCGTAACTTTCAACCACGATTAAGTGATGAGGATGACACCTGAACTACTCGCCCCCACCTCTCAAACAAACGTAATCAGCATATCATGGCAGTATGGTTAAATAATAATAACTTTTCGTTGTTTTTAGTTATACAAAATACATTTAAATAAACTGGAAAGAGGGCGATAATTTTATATCGGTTCACTAATCATTTTGAGCGTGATTTTGAAATAGAACCCAATTGACCTTTGTGTCCATTCTAATGATATTTTTTGTTAATACTAACGCCCCACCATCGCGAAATTTTACAACTATTTGGCAGAAAAATCAGTAGCGTACTGATATCAAATTAATTATTTGGTAAAAATTTACTCGCAGCTTCTAAGTTTTCTCTAATGTTTATCGTACTTTGCTGGATATTCCGAGGTGCAACTCGTTTTTTGTCACTACATTTGGCGACATTCGGTGATCAATCTTTCAAAGTCACCTCTTCTCACTTACATTACTAAAGAATATTTATTTTCTCTTGTTATGAAAACGATCAAAGATGTCTTCCCTTAAAAGGCTTAATTGTACTTAGGTATTATCGCAACCTATTGGCGACATTATGTGAAACGAAGCACGTGGTGGTCGGTTAAGCACGTACGACACATAGGAAACAGGGTTTGTCAACTTGACGAGTTATTAATGGAGTTGGGGATTATTACGATAATACGTAAGTACCGGCTTAATTTCCTATGTCATTTATGGCATCAAGCTTCCAGACCCAGACCAATAAGAGAATCGCTCAACCAAGTGATACAATTAAGGAATCCGTCCCTAAGCAGACACCTGAAGGTTTTTACATTATAACAGGGAAGTGGGATGGAAAATATATCCACCCAGTTACGAACAACGTTCCACAATTCTAAAAAAAGACCGGGAAAATTCTTCTGGAACAGAAAAAAAGGGAAGGGAGAACAAATTGTCATAAAATCACTTGGTACAACAATTGCAGCGCAAGAGAAGTAAATGGGGGGGGACAGCAAGTGCAACATATGTATCACCGAGATTTAAAGGGTGTCGGAAAATCCCTAAAAATCCATTTTTTGGATACCAAAAGAAGTACACATTCGATTGCAAGAAATCAACATGAATTAATTGAACAGTTGTAACGTGCCTTCTCGTGGCAAAATTCAAGTACAGTGAAATACGTTTAACACATATCGGTTAATACGAAATAATACAACTGCATCGACGAATTGCTATGTATATTTTCATGTATTTTTCTATTAACACGAAGAGATTTCCCCTATGGGAATGACCAAAATACGGGATACATCAGTTCGTTGCAGTAGCTGATGATAACGTATGTTCAACTCAAATTATGGCTAAGACATTTTGGAGTCTGTTCAAAGCTCATAAAATCATAAAATAGCAGATTCGGACGACGAAGATGAAATGCAAAATGCAGCTCCTGTTCCCACGTCATCCAAAGTGAGAAATGTCATGAAAAATATGTGAAGTTATTCAGATGCACATTCCAATAGTGAAATGAATAACAAAACGGACGCCATCGAACGATTTGCTGACAACTGAATGCTAAAAAAGGCAATGGAAAGAACAATATCACACAATTTTTTAAAAACTCGATAAATGTTTCGTTTATCAAAATGAAATTCGTTTATCAAAATTGTAAATGTTTTTGTTTCAATGATTTTAATTAATTACATGCATATACACATATCTATTTAAAGAAAATAAACTGTAATAAATTTAATTTAGTTGGTATATGTTTTTGATTTCTTGCAATATCGTCTAATACGAACTGCTTTTAAGACTGAAAAATATTTCAGTTCTCTATGGTTCGTGTTAAGGCTGTCTTCGGTTAATGTTAAAGAATAGGCCCCGTATTTGGAAAATTTTTTCAGATATAAAAGAAAGGAAAAATTAATATGATATTTTGGCTTAACTATCCTTTAAAGAGCAGTATTTTTTATCATACTTCCTATATTTAACCGAGTTGATTCATTTTTTCTGCTATAAAATGTGTTTCGCTTTTTTTCTCCTATACTGTAATGTTAAAAGGGCTATATGCCATAACGTATTTAAAAAAAAAAGAAAATATTCATGAAATATCTTGCAATTTTTAAAAACACTATATTACACTGCTGGACAATTGCTAAGGACGGATCACAAATTGCTATGTAGCATAACATTAAGCGAGGCATGAGGCCTAGTAGGATAAAATATAGTTGCCACACTGTTCAGACATTAGAATAAAGAATATTTATTGTTCTGGAAAGTACAAAAGCTGTGAAACATCTGAAAGAAAAAAAAATGTTCATTTGATCTGCGTACGGAGAA
This sequence comes from Trichonephila clavipes, assembly GCA_019973935.1. Classification (NCBI taxonomy): domain Eukaryota; kingdom Metazoa; phylum Arthropoda; class Arachnida; order Araneae; family Nephilidae; genus Trichonephila; species Trichonephila clavipes. The sequence continues at coordinate 1,495,206 of BMAU01020256.1, read as the reverse complement.
ATGGAACAATGCATCTAAAAGTCAGAAGGCACCTTCAAGAAAGGTATCAGTACGGGATATGTCCACCGTGGAGTGTGATGCAACATTCCACACGTCGTACCATACTTTGCAAAACATTATCCAGCAGCTGTTGAGGTAATTTATCCCATTCCTCTGTGAGTGCACGGATGAGGGTGTTCTTGTTTGTCGGAGGATAGTTTCGACCAGCAACTTGCCTCCCCAAAGCACCCCACACATTTTCAATGGGGTTTAGATCTGGAGAACGCGCTGGCCATACGAGACGTTGAATACCCTCGCTGTCTAGACAATCCTGAACAGCGAGTGTTCGATGACATCTTACGTTGTCATCCATAAAAACAAATTTATCACCGACAGCTCCACGGAAAAGACGAACATGAGGAAGTAGAACTTCATCAATGCATCGTTGGCCCGTCATAGTCCCATTCGCAACCACATGTAGGCGCGTGCGGCCATTGATCATGATGCCGGCCCACACCATGATACTGCATGTCGGATATCGGTCCTTTTCCTGGATATTTTCTGGACGATAAGCAGTACCACTCTCGCGCCAGATCAGTTGGCGTCTACAATCCGATGACAGACTGAACCTACTCTCATCTGAGAATAGTACGCATGCCCTGTCCTGTTCAGTCCAATTGTGATGCTCACGACACCATTGCAAACGGGCAGTACGGTGCTGTCTGGTCAATGGGACACACACAACAGGACTGCGTGCGTATAGTCCTCCTCCCCTCAAACGTCTGACAACAGTTTTTCGGGAGATCTGCTTTCCTGAGGCAGCAAGAAACTGATTTGCCACCTGCTGAGCTGTGGTGCGCCGGTTCCTTTTTGCTGATAGGACGATATATCTGTCTTCTGCAGGCGTCGTACTTCTAACACGACCTCCCCGTGCCGTCTACTACACATTCCAGTAGTTTTAAATGACTTCCACAGCCGTGAAACAACGCTGTGAGCGATGTCGAACTCCCTGGCAACATCTGTTATTTTTCGCCCTTCTTCGATCTTTTAATAATTCGGCCACGCATAAAATCATCTATGTGATGTCGGGAAGACATGCCAAAAATTTTAAGTTCGTCTATTAAATCTTTCCTGTAAAACTTTGACTTGAAACAACAACTGTCCACACGCGTCAAAACCTTTAAAGCTCTTATGAACGCTATCACGTGATGAAGAGACGTGGAAAAAAAATTTGCATACTCATACTTCTTCTTACTAATATCCCGCACTTATTCTAATTTTCCACATTTGCTTCCTTTCATTTTGTGTTTGCTATGGATGATAGTGTTATCCGCCCTTAGCAATTGTCCAGCAGTGTATTAACAGTGATGTGATTGCAAATTTCCATGAAAATTGAGGCATTTTTCTGTCTGAAAATGTGCTTCGCGTTTAGTTCTAGCTCTCGTACTGTTACCGAAGACAGCCTTAAGCGATTGTCACTGTAGAGATCTAAGATATTGAGCTGATACATATTAGATCAAAACTGTAAATTTGATATATATTAATCGAAATATGTGTTTTGAAATGGTGTATTGATACCTTATTTAATATTTCTCTAGGGGAGGTTAACATTTGCTGTTCAACATTCTCAATATATTTTATTGTCTCTCATGGAAAAGCCGGGGTGACCATTGTTTACAGTCACGAACTCGTGGCTGGAGAATCACAGGTTCGAGTCCTGGTGCCACTGAAGACCCATTGCGTAGAGGGGCCGATGCACGTAAAATCTGTCGAGGCTCAATGCCCTTCCGTTGGTGTGGTTTTGTAGTTAGAGAGTTTTGTCCCTTGACCGAGGCTCCATCCAATTACGATGTCCGTCCCCAGGTGCCCTCGTATTGCTTTACAGTGCGACGACAGCGCTTCTCAATCATTGCATTGAATTCATTGATAACACCAAAGCTGCGATACGACCTGCCACCTGCCTATAGAAGCGGCTCGCTCAGCCAAAGCATTAATTGCCCCGTAAGTATAGATATGTCTTTCCGAAGTACAATCCGAAGGATTTCCTTTTATTTATTCCTCCCTCCCTCACACATCCCCTACGTGGCTTCGGGGAGTCAACTGCGTAACTTTTAATCGGACTGTGCCAATTCTCAAGAGGAGCGTTAGATTTGTGCATAATTTTATACGTGACATTTATGAAGGTCGCTGGTAACTTGTTCTTAACTTTGTATTGTTGAATTAATCATAAAATACAGTGTACAGAACTCATACATATTAACATGAGCAAATGTTTTTTATTATGTCACAATGTATTTTGTTTACTTTCAGTAAATTAATAATTTTTAAAATAATCTTTTGTTTTCAATTTTTCAATAGGGTCGCGCCTCCATCGTAGAGTTATCACGCCCCCTCAGGGGGTGCACCCATAGTTTGAGAAATGCTGTGATAAAGGATTTCTTAACAAGAGCAAAATTAGCGTGCAGAAATGTTTTCAACTACGCATGCGCATTGCACATAAACATAAAATTAAGTATCCGTCAAATGTAACCTAATAGAATCTTGAAGTATTTCGATGCTTACAGTAGGGCATTGGCAAATTCTATTCATCAAAATCTCAATCTACAACTTTAAATCAATTATACTAAAAGAGTTGGATTCACCCGAAGCCCCCGCAATCACAGTTATCTTTATTGTCCACTCTCAGTCAATTAGCAATCACTCTGGCCACTGAGTGAATGACCTGAACGGAACGAGTTAACCCAATGGTGAATCGATTCCAAGTGATAGAACGGATTGCCTTCTGAAGTGGACCATTCACTGCTCGCCCGACCGCACAAAGGTCAAAAGCTTTGCTTTTTCGTCCCATTGTGTCGTCGCTCGTCGTGTTCAGTGGCGCAGACGATTATGGAAGGGGCCCACTGACCCGCAAAGGTCCATTTCCCAGGTCGTTTGGTAAGACGATCGATCTGGGAATGAAAAAAGGATACTAGATAGAGTTGAGCCTTGAAAAATCCGACAAACGTTACATGCAACATTGTATATAGGGGAGAAAATACCGTATTTCCTTCTTTTTTTTCCATTTCTATTTGTGCAAATGGTAATCTTTGTAGATCATTCTACACATGCTTATGCATATTTGTAAAATGATACGTTTTAACTCTAATAGAATGAATACAAAATCTATTGAACGAGAAATGATACTGCATTTAAAAACGCTATATCATAAATTGTGAAAAAATACATTTAATACATGTATGGTTCTTAAAGAAATGATAATATGAGATATGTTTTTATAAATAAGTATATTTTGTAATAAAAAAGGACAACGTATTTCCCAATTTTATTTTTACATGAAATCCTGGACTTGAATACGTCCTTTAGCAACGACGCGCCTTTGTCCCACCCTCTGTGCTAAGAGTCTGCACAGCTCTCCGCGGCGCTAAAATTGAAACAAAGCACAAAATCCTTTAAAATTTGTTTATTTTACTTTAAATAATATAATAATTAATTTCAATTAATAACAATTCTCACTTACGAGTGAGTGAGTGAATATTAACGTCGCACTATTCAGCTACACGCGGGCTTTTGGTTTTGAACCATGGTCAAGTGACGTGGACGACACCTGAGTTGGCACCCACCCCCTCTCCTAACTACCACACCACACCAACGAGAGGACGTTGGAGCTCCTGGCAGATTTAACGTGTATCGTTCCCCAACACGGCGGATCTTTAATGGTACTGGGCTCGAACTCGCGACAAAGCCAGTCACGATCCGATACCTTGACCATTCGGCTACCACGGCCTTCTCACTTATGAGACTTGTCCCATTAGTATGGCAAGAGTCACAAGAACTTTTTTCAGCCCGGATACTGTCGAGTCAGTCAATTTCTCAATCTGTTTTATAATTTTATATTTAACAGCCCGTTGATGGCAAAAGTGTTTAATTGTCACCCATCCGGTACAGTGGTAAGTGACGTTGACTGCAGTGCCGTAGATCTGAGTTCGAATCCCGAAAGCATGGATGTTTCTGAATGTATAGTGGCATAGGGGTACCCTATACAGCCGTCGAGCCGCAAGTCCACTCGTGAGGTTCGTGGAAGGCAAGGAGATGTGGGAGGCCCCTGATTACCTCCAGTGTTGTTCTCCCTCAAAGTTGAGGTGGAACCGAGACAAATCATACTGTCACTTGTATGGTGGTCAAGGCTACGGCCAACGACAGGCGTACATCTAGAAGCCCAGCCTGCCTCAGGCTCCGGCAACTTTCCTTCCTTCTTATCGGGAAGGGCACGGCAACATCACCAATGAAAATCGCAATTCGACTTGTCATCGGTAAACATTGATTTCCTTATGAACGTCTCATTTTTGAAGTTATACAAGTGTTACTGGAGCTACAGATTCGGTCGAGTGACCAGGAATGTCTTAAGCCCTGGGCCATGACTACAAAGGGGTCTCGTCTCGTTCTTGACTCAGCCTTAAAAAGATGAATCAAATAATATAAAAGATCAAATGTTATTTCTGGTTTATTCTTCGAAAAATTGGGAACTTTGAACGATATGTCAACTGGCTACATGTGATGACCATCGTCCAGTTACAGGCCAAGGCCTATCACCCTACACCATCATCAATCATTCAGTCAAAAAGGTTTCAGTCAATCCAGCCCGTTTGTGCGATTGTAAGTCATGCACGTTTATTTGCTTGGGGTTATTGTTTACACGAGTTTTTTGGAAACGTATAGGGTCACAGGGTCTCAAGAAGTCCTTTGGCAACGTATGCTATTTTAGGATCACAGGTGTGGCCAACATTTATGTAGGGTCTCAAGAAGTCTTAAGAATTCCTGCATGTGATTACGACGACATTTGATCTAGTGCTGCAATCTCCAAACTTCCGGTCAGTCCGAGATTCTAAGCCTCAATAGATTTAACGTGCAACAGCTCTTCTGCACGGGCGAATCTTCAGCTGGCACCAGGACTCGAACCCATGTCTGGATAATGCCGGTGACGCGTTTGTTATCATAACCTCTCGGAAACCCTGGTTACATGCCCAACAGAGGGAATGTAACGCTTCCTCCTCGCAGCTGTAGGAAGAATGGCTTCCTTATGCAGATCAAATTACTACATCTACACTACCAATCCGTGTTCTCCCGAATATCTTTTCATCTGACACTCGGAAAACATCTGCATTGCACGTAGAAGCCGACCCTCAAGTGGAATTCGAAAGTAAAAAGAAACCGCACCTCTCCAAGAGGGTGAAACATGCGAGATTCACTAATTTTCCTCCAATCCAATGACCCAAAGCCCTTAGCTTTATCTCAATTATGGTTTGAATTTCTTTTACTCGAGGTGTTGCCGAATTCGACCGACAAATTCATTTAGAGAGGTGATAGTAGGTAGCTTTGGGACACCAAACCACCCTAGAACGTGGGTTAAAAAAGTTATGAATGATGTGATGTCGAGGGGCAATAACAGGTAAAAAATACATTTATTAGGCGTAAAGCATGTTTAATACGACAGCTTTCTTTGCCAAAAGAGGCTGCTCTGAGATTGCAACCACTGATTATGCACTCATATATCGAGATATTTACTCTTTAATGAAAATTAAGGACACGCATGTCTGGTTGGCCCCTCCCGACCATCCCGGGCTTAGTAAGAAAAGACCTGGGGGTGCTTTGGAATTTGACAGACACAGAAATGATAGAACGGCTGTGTCCAGATTGCTCAGTGGCATTTGAAATGCATTACCTTCGAATCTGGCCGTAAGGTATTCCAGACTTGTCCCCAAGTATCACCTTTTGCCGGCTTCCCCTAAACATATCCTCGATTGTTTGGGGTTCACTTTGGAAAATGTCCATGCGAGTCCACTTCTGGTGATGGACTTCGCTAGGGTTAATGGTCTCGTGGATCTATCTGATCTAGCTGCCGCTAGATTCTAAAGGATTGGGCACAACAGCAACAACAATAATACGACAACTCTACGTCAGCAATGCAACGACAAGTGATTCTCACAGGAATTGTTTGAAGCTGCAGCCACGTATGTCGTAGCACAACAGACGAAGGTTTGTCGGAGGTTTTCAAACACATCCAGTGAGCTGGTGATGTCAGTTGAAACGACGACTATTAGTGTCGTGAGATTCTCCACTGCATCCACAGACGTCTCTACAAAATCAATTTATGGTGGCCTCAGAAGGAGAAATTCAAGGGATTGAGGACTAGGGAGTGCAGAAGGCAAGCAACAAGTCCACCATGACCAATTTAAGTCCCAGAAGTTATAACAGGGCGATGGGAACGCACTGCAATCGAAAAATAAACCATCGTTTATGACAATTCTGTTCTGCCCACCTATGACAACTTACTCGCCGCTTTTATTCTCCCCACACGAGTAAGAAATTCGCAAATGTGCAGATTTTTTCAACCGTACCACGTCGTCAGGGACGTCTTAGACTACTTGAGGCCCTAGGACCCTACACAAATGCAGGCTCCACATGTGACTATTAAATTAGACAGGCTGTTGTTTTTGCTAATGCCACCTGTCTGACAGTGTCAGATCGAGACCCACGAAATTCATCTTGGTAATGGGCTAGAGGTAAGCCTGTCATTGACCTTAGCCTTGAGCACCATACAGGTGACAGTACAATTTAGCTCGGTGAAATTCCCGCCTGCGAGGACAGGTTGGAATTCATTACGAAAGATGGCAACACCACCAGTCTCCACCTCCACAGTTTTGGCATGGAACTGGAGGGGAAGGAAATATTCTCCAGCCCCCTGCACTCGTGGGTTCAGCTGTGACCACTCACACGACTTTCGGACCCGCTGATTTAACGAGCCCGTACTTCGGGTGTACTCAGAGGGTGTTTGGTGGCATCGGGCATTAAACCCAGGCCTTCCGGTCAGGAGTCCGATGCTCTAACCACTAGGCTACCAACGGCCAAATTAGACAGGACATATTATCAGTTGTCAAAAACTCTTACAAACAATAATCCGAAAGAAATAAATGTGCATGACTAACAATCGCACAAACCGGCTCGACTGACTGTCGCCTTTTGACTGAATGAGTAATAATAGTGTATGATGGTAGACCTAGGCCTATACAGGATCGACGGTCATAGCATGTAGCCGGTAGGCAGATCGTACGTAATTCCCAGTTTTTCAAAGAATACAACCGGAAATAACATTTGACCGTTGAAATTATTTGAATCATGACCTTACTAAGGCTGACTCGAGAACGACAGAAGATCGCCATTGTGGCTGAAGCCTTGGTTCCAGGCCCAGTTGGTCCATGCCTTAACAAGTCGCTGCACGTCGCTCCAAATGTTCGCATTCGTTTGGCCACTCAACTCGTCTGGCTCATCGTCCTCCCAATTTCCACCAACTAAACGTAGTTTGCAACTCCATGCTCTATGTTGATTTGTCATTCCCAAGCTGCCAACTATCTCCCATCTGAAATTCTCAGTCGAAATCGGCAACACCCTGTATCTATGTGTAAATATAGATGCGCGTGTAGATAAAAATAAATGATTTAATTAAATTATCTTTTTTACGCTAATCGTCATTTTTAACAAGTTTTTATAAGTTTCACTTGCATGCAACCAAATTTTTTGAATTCGATTTTTACCCTCTTAAAAAGGTCAGATTAATTCGAAATTTTGCACACTTGTCAAGGACCGATGCCAATACAATAATCTTATAATTTTGTTTCATTATCCTGATCATGGTGGTCAGGAATAAGGATTTTAAGGATTTCAGAGATTTTTAGCGACCAATTCATTATATCCTTTCCTGATTTGGCGACTAATTGCATAAAACATTTTAAGATTTGGTGACTAATTGAATATGCCGTTTCTAAATTTGGCGACTAAAAGATTTAGGAGCAGTCCTAAAACCGCAAATAGGCTTGCAGTTAATACAAATAAAACTAAAAAAGGGGTTTTTTTATGTGAAAAAAGGTAGGGTGGAAATAAAAAAAAGACTCGTGCATGTGAATAAAAATTTATGTTCTTACTGCTAAATTTTTTTTTAATATTTTTATAAAAAATATTTATACATTTAGAAGTTTAGAAGTGATGATACGAATTGACATTACAACAATACGTTTAAAAGGTGATGAATTTATGTTCTAACTGCTAAACATTTTTTTTTATTTTGATAAATGTTTTGATTGATATTTTGATAACATAATGTTTAAAAGTGATGATACGAATTAACATTATAACAATATGTTTAAAAGGAGATAATATGATTGACATTTAATATTTTTTCTTACTCACTTTTATTAGTTAGACCAGTATCTATAGACACGGAATCTTTGAAATATAAGGGTATGGGAGTCCTCCGAGGCCCCGTAAAAGGAGTGAATAAATATCCTTCAGGCCCATTAATTCATATCCATTGAAGAGCAAGACTAATTCCAGCAGCCACATATTTCTATCTTCAAATATCAAAAATAAGGATAGATTCAACAAAGAATGAACGCTAGTTTTAAAAACTAAAAAAAAAACAGTCTTATATTGTAAGTCGAACTAAAAAAATGAAAAATAAAGTTTAAAAAATAAACTAAAATACACGCTTTTATAGAAAATCAAGCTAAAAAGTTAAAAAAATTCTTAATCTATATGTATAAAGGAGAAAAGCGACTCACTCACTGACTAATCGCGATATCTCCGGAACTATTAAACCTACAGACTTGAAATTTGGTAGGTAGGTTCCTTTCATAGCGTAGACGTCAGCTAAGAACGGATTTTGCAAAGTTCGAACCCCAAGGGACGTTACGGGGGTTAAAGGGGCGTTATAGATCATTATTTCAATTACTCAACTATTAGATGTACAGTCGTGAAACTTGGCACACAGATTTCTTTCATAAAGTAGAGATTCCCTACATAAGGATTTTTACAAAAATCAACCTCCAATGGGCGTTGAGAGCGATTAAGGGGCATTATACATAATTATTTCCATTTTTAAGTTAGTTAGTTAATATTAACGTCGCACTGTTCAGCTAACGAGGGCTTTTGGTGACGGACCACGTAATTTTGAACCAAACGTGGACGACACCTGAGCTGGCACCCCCTCCCTAACTGGAGGACGTTTCAGCTCTCGACAGATTTAACGTGCATCGCTGCCCTACACAGCGGGTCTTTAGTGGTAGGGATCGAACCCATGACATGCCTGCCATGGTTGGATACCTTAACCACTTACCGCAGCCCCTATTTCCATTTTTAAACTATTAGACGTACGGTCTTGAAAAATTTGGTAAGCGGATTCCTTTCATAGAGTACAGATCCCTTACAGAATGGGTTTTGTGAAAAAGTACTCCCAAGTGGCGTTGTAGAGAATTAAGTGGCGTTATAGGCAATTGACTCCTTTTTTTAAAATATAAGACGTAAAATCTCCAAATTTAGTAATCTGATTCCATTAATTGAGTAGAGATCCGCTATAAGATGGTTTTTGTGAAAATCGTTTCCTAAGTGGCGTTGCGGGGGCTTAAAGGGCGTTATACATAATTATTTCCATTTTTAAACTAAAGGGTGTTTTTTAGAGGTATAGAACTTTAAATTGCAATAAAACAACGATGTATTATTCGATTGACATGATTTTTTTTTATTCGAAAGATAATCTTGTGGCATTACATTTTAAATATGAATTCTGGTATATGACTGCCACGGCTAGCTCGGATGTAGTCCAATCTGGACGTCCAATTTTCGATGACTTTTTCCAACATTTGTGGCCGTATATCGCCAATAACACGGCGAATGTTGTCTCTCAAATGGCCAAGCATTTGTGGCTTATCCGCATAGACCAATGACTTTACATAGCCCCACAGAAAATAGTCTAGCGGTGTTAAATCACAAGATCTTGGAGGCCAATTCACAGGTCCAAAACGTGAAATTAGGCGGTCACCAAACGTGTCTTTCAATAAATCGATTGTGGCACGAGCTGTGTGACATGTTGCGCCGTCTTGTTGGAACCACAGCTCCTGGACATCATGATTGTTCAATTCAGGAATGAAAAAGTTAGTAATCATGGCTCTATACCAATCACCATTGACTGTAACGTTGTGGCCTTCATCGTTTTTGAAGAAGTACGGACCAATGATTCCACCAGCCCATAAAGCGCACCAAACAGTCAGTTTTTCTGGATGTAATGGTGTTTCGACATACACTTGTGGATTAGCTTCACTCCAAATGCGGCAGTTTTGTTTGTTGACGTAGCCATTCAACCAGAAGTGCGCTTCATCGCTAAACAAAATTCGCGTATGAAAATCGGGAACAACGGCAATCTCGTTTTGGACCCATTCGACGAATCTAAAAGCGTTGTTCAGGCGTGAGTCTATTCATGATGAATTGCCAAACCAAACGGAGAATAAATCACTTGACAGCTGTTAAATCGGTCGCCATCTTAGAAAGAAATGCAAACAAACTTAAACTTCTATATATATATATATATATATATATATATATATATATATATATATATATATATATATATATATATACCTGGAAAAAAACCTTCTTTATTAGACGCACAGTCTTGAAATTTGATTGGCGGATTCCTTTCCTAGAGTACAGATCCGCTACAAAATAGGTTTTGTGAAAATCGACCCCAAGTGGCGTTGTGGAGAATTAAGGGGCGTTATATATGGGCAATTAACTCCTTTTATAACTATTAGACATTAAATCTTGAAATTGAGTTAGCAGATTCCATTCACTGAGTAGTGATCTGTCATAAGATGGGTTTTGTGAAAATCGATTCCTAAAGGGCGTTGCGGGGGCTTAAGGGGCGTTATAGATAATTATTTCCATTTTTAAATTATTAGACGTAGAGTCCTAAGCGAATTCCTTTCATTGTGTAGAGATGCGATACAAAATAGTTTTGGGGAAAATTGATCCCCAAGGGTCACTGAGGGGGATCAAGGGGCGAAATAGATAAATATTTCCGCTTTTCAACTAATAGAACCACCTGCTTGAAAATTTGAGGCAGTAGTTCCGTTCATGGAATAAAGTTCCTTTTACAAAGATTTTTGCGAAAACGGACCCCCAAAGGAGTGGAGTTGCGAGGGATTAAAGCGTGTTACAGAAAAATTCATGTTTTTGAATTTAACTCATTTACTTGAAATTTGTTGAGCACACCTTTCTTTAGTTGAATAGAGTTCCACTAAGAATGTATTTTACGGAAATAAACTAAAGGGGGAAGTGGGGAGAGTTATTGGGGCGTATTGATAGACAAACTTCCCGTTTTTGAACTGCTAAGACTATAATAATAAAATCTGGTTTGAATGCTTCTTTTGTTGAATTGGAATCCGCTAAGAATGCCGTCAACGAGGTTTGATGATAAGAATTCCGTTTTTGCTCTGTTGATTTAGACTTGAAATTTAGCACGAATGTTTATTTTATGGAGTAGAGATGCACTGAAAATTGCTTTGGTGGAAATTCTCTTGATTATTAGGTTAAGTGAGCGAAAAAATCTTTCTACTTCTATTTTAGATATAAATAGAAATATTAGATATTATAATTTAAGTTCTTTTTATATCAAGGGGCGAGAGTGTAATAGCTATAAATATATTTTTCTATACAATCGAATTCTTAATGCTAGATATCAATAATTAATATATATGTAAACAGTATACATATATACAACATCGTGAAATACCCAGTGAAGCGGGTGGGTAACGGCTAGTATAAGAATAAAATGATTAACGGGAAAATGAATGTCGTCTTGGTAAAAGCGTGGGATGCTTGTGCTACATTTTTACTCTCACTCAGTATTTCGGAATAGAACTAGAAAGAAATTATAAAGATTAATATAGAGCACACCACGCTTTTATCTCAATGACAGAAATTTTCTCGTTAATCATTTTTTTTTCTTTTGTTAAGAGTTTGTTAGTTTACCTTTTAGTTCGATTCACTATAAAAGCGTGTGTGTTTTTTAGTTTTTTAAAAAACTATAATTTATTCTCAATACGTTGCGGGAGCTTTAATCCAACCAAGTCTTGAAAATGGAAACTTTAGTATAAGGAACACACATGTTAATAAAGCTGCTTAAACATCAGGTTTCAACATAAAAACAATTATATAAAGTTCTTCAGTTCGAAGTAGAGTGCAACATTGTGTCAAGATAAAACAGAAGAGTTCCTTAGTAAGACATCAAATTCCGCTAAAAAGAATACATTTCTTTATTTTGGATTTCAGCCCACATAGGGAATGAAAAATAGAAGAAAAAGAATGGTTTTTTTTGGCTCAGCTGACCGTGAAAGACACAGATATGTGCTTGAACAAAGCACGATGAAATAAAAGAAATAATTTGAGAAGTGAAATTGGAAAAAAAAAGACGTAGAACAATAGACCGAAAACTCTCCATAAAAGAACTCGTCACATCGGATTTAAATAGATTTAAAAGAAAAAAAGATACGCATCATAAAACATCTTGCAGCTTTCAGGGGGAAATATTTCGTAACAATAAATGTTTTTGCGAGAAATTCAGATTATATTTTACAACACTGAATTGATAATTAGGTTAAACGAAGGAATGGTCTCAATACATGGGACGTCATAGTCACGTGATAATGATAATCACATTTATTTAGCCAATCAGTTCAAAAACTCATGTGACGTCAAAGTCGTACTATAAAAAAATCATGTGTTACCAGCTGACGAGATCATGCGCTTCGTTGATGCCAAATTTGATCTTTTCTGAAATTTTCTCTTAAAAAATACAAATTTGTCAACAGCAATAATGCAAATAGTTAGACAAAATGCAGTTTATTTAAAAGTATATGCATAAAATAAGATTTTTTTTTTAATTTGAAAACCTTTTGAAGAAATTCATTATAACATTGGAAATTTTATCCAAGTTTTACAAATAGAAGAACATGTACAATTAGTTTTGTGTCTGTTTTGAATTCAATGGAGAACAAGTGTTTGTCTTTATCATGTGGACGGCATGAATTGATCCCATTAAAATAAATGGCTTCAATGGAAATTGGATGCACAAAACATATCCTCTATCGATTTCTAGAATACACAAGATCGTTTGATTACTTTCTCCCAAATAAGGCTTCACGTATGTTATGTCACGAGTTCGAGCTTTGTACCCGAATTAGTTCGTCGCCAGCTTTGTGAACAGTGCGACGTTAAAAACAATCAATCGAGCTTTGGTGTAGAGATTACGTTCACGTTCTCTAAGAACGTTCAATAAATCTTCCAATTGGCGTGGTGTGGAAGTTCAGAGGGAGGGACAGGCGGCGTCCTCCTCCGTTCGTCGCCTACAGCTCTGGAGTAGCTAAATAGTGTGACGTTAATATAATTCTCACTCACTCATCTCAAATGAGACAATGATCGAAAGCTGATTACCTTTCAGTAAGCTTAAGAACCTAAACGTTCTTATATTCACCAAACAGAGAACAGTTTAACCTTTATTCACACGTGGTAGTTGGCACATCCGTGGTTACAAAACTGCGGTTTCAGTGAATCGCGATCCAGTTTTTCCCAACATAGGATCTCCTACGTTTTTGCATTTCTTATATTGCATTACATATTTATAAAAAAATAATTTGAAAATACCCAACTCTACAAAAAGAATTATAAATGAAATATATATTTCGTATTCAAAAGATTAAGAACATATACTAGTTTCCATAAAACTTCAGAAAACGGAAATCAACACTTAGTGGGACACATCTTGTTCTTTTTAGTGTTTTGGTACAACACGAACGGCAATGTCTGTATGTCCGGAAACTTACACAGGGGGTCCTCTAACCTGAAAATCGGTCGTAGTGCACAAAGCATAGGTGAAGAAACAGTTTCCCCTCGACAGTTAAAAATGGATAAAGTTGGTGGGAAGCATACTACCCACGACCTTATAAAGGACTAAAAAAGCTATGTGTAGTCTGCTGTGTCACATTATCATTTAAAATTTAAATATTTCTGAAAAAAATATACGAGGTGCCAAGCTTGTGATCGGCGATACTTCAATCGAACCTCTGAGGCACAAATTTCGAAGCAGTTTCAAGACAATTAAGCGACAATTGAGAGTATGCTACGTGAAATAACTCATAAAGTTTTAATTGTAAATAATCTAATGTTTCATTAAACAGTAATTTTATTCTAATCAGCTTATTTCTTTGAATATCAAGATCCTAGACATAATGACTTACCCCTAGACAACAAAAGGAAGCCACTTGTATAAATAAAATACACCCCTATATATATATATATATATATATATATATATATATATATATATATATATATATATATATATTGTACAAATTTTCAATTGTTTATAAAATACTTTCTATTCATCCATTCAAGTTCAAATACATTTTTTAAAATTTTTAGTGGATGACACTGGATGTTAATATAGTTTTTTCAAATAATAATTCATTAATTAAATTAAAAAATGAATAAATAATAACAAAAAATAATAATCCAACAGCACAAATAGAAAGGAAAATCGCTCGTTGTGTCCCTGTAGCGCAATGGATAGCGCGTTGGAATTCTCATCCAAAGGTTGTGGGTTCGAATCTCACCCGGGATTGCCTAATTTCTGAAAATGTGATTTTGTTTTTACTATACTATTTTATAAGAATAATTAAATTTAATTCATGAATAGACAGTAAAAAAAAACAGTCCAACACCTTATATAGAAAGGGAAATCGCTTTCTATTTGGTCACTTAATAGTGTGATTCTGTGTCCTATGTATTTATATTAATTGCAACTATTTAATAAAAAGTAACTAAAATAAGACTTCTTTGTTGAGTTAATTAGGTATCGACTTATTTTTTTTATATTACTTATTTATACAGTGCATTTTGATATAAATTTATACCATAGGTTCTCAAAATGGGTGATAACGCCCACTTAAGAGCGTTTGAGGCTTTCAAGGAGCAGTAAAAGACACAGAGAAAATTAGGGGGTGTTGAAATGGCACGGAGGGGGTAGAATAACCAAATATATTATAAAAAAGGGTTTAAAAAACACGCTGATTATATAACAAAGGTAAACTTTGATGCTGGTTACCTTATATTGATGCATGTATTTAAATCATTTTTATCACATGTACGAAAATTCACATATTTTAGTAGTTCGGGAAGTGGATGTAAAACTTAAAAGATAACTAAACATTTTTGAGACCTATATTAAATTGAATGATGTAAAGTAAATTTTAATTTCTGTAGTGTACGTGTTGTCTTTGTGTGCGAGCAGTAGGAAAAATGTTTCGCCCATGCATTTCATTACGTATATTATCTAAGAAATATAATTAAATACGTTAACCAGGAATTAATGTGGGATTCTTTAAAGGCTGAAACTTTCAATTTTTTTTTTTTTTTTTTTTGAAAGCGCTAGCTTATTGTCAATTACTTCATATCCTCAAAACCTTCTTTCAAATGCGTCTTTATAACATGTAAACAAAAACTTTTATTCCATTCTTTTAAATAAAGAAAAAATTAAATAGCGGTTCAATTCCAACAATATCCTATCTAAAACGAAAATATATAATACTACACAGTTAAATATATTTGTGGCAATAGCTATTTCAGATTCGCAAGTTAAAAAAAATTGGGGGCTTTAGAAAAAAAATTAAATTAGAAAAATATGTTCTATTAGTAATAGAATATTATTTTAAAATTAATTCTTGTTTTCACCATGTATTATGTACGCTCTTGAGTGTGAGGGGGTGGTATCGAAATATACAATAAAAAAGGAGGCGCCAGTTCAAAAACGGTTGGGAACCTATGATTTATACAAAGGGCAAGACACAAGAAGGCAAGAAAATAATCACTAGACAAAATACATATTCGATCTCTGCCTCTTCAAAAAAACTAACCCATTCCAAAAAATATCACAGCACAAACGATGATTCACCTACATATAAACAGAAGAAAGGGGATAAAAATTAGGAACTACTCTTCACAGGAAGTCGCAAGGCCATAAAAACAAAGCAAAAGAAAAAGAAAAGAAAGAAAGAAGACGGAAAGAGAGAGAGAGAGAGAGAGAGAGAACTAAAAATTATAATGTCAAAAAAAAAAATTTTTTACTGCTTTTCATTTTTAAAAGAAGTTTTCTGACGTCAAGTGCGGAGGTGCATGACATTCCGAAGTCGTCTGCTGAGAACAAAGAACTTGTTAAGAGTCAAGAGCTTTATCAAGCTTATAAAAAATGAAGCTTTATACGTTTCACTTATACGAAGTGCAGATAAAGAGTAAGATGCCGACTCACATGTCATTCTCGTCATTGGACTACAGTTTAAAATTAAATAGTGAACCTTTAAGTTGGCCCGAAATAAGGGCACATAAACAATTCCCCCCCCCCTGACTTACGGAGGCATCCCTCAATGAAAAAAATGCAAATACGCATTAAAGATTCATCTTGCACTAGTCTAGTGGTCACGGTAAGCTAGTGGTCGAGGAAATAGACTCGAGGCCGACATGTCATGAGTTCGAGCGTAGTAGTGCTGAAGACCCACCGTGCAGACATTGCTGATGCATGTTAAATACGTCGATTGATTGATTGAATATTAACGTCGCACTGTTCAGCTACACGAGGGCTTTTGGCGACGGACCACGTAATTTTGAACCAAGGTCAAGACGTGACGACACCGTGGGGAGGACGTTTCAGCTCTCGACAGATTTAACGTGCATCGCTGCCCTACACGGCGGGTCTTTAGTGGTACTGGGCTCGAACCTGTGACAAAGCAAGCCACAGTCCGATACCTATACCACTCGGCTACCGCGGCCACATTAAATACGTCGAGGCTCAAACGTTCTCCCGTGGTGTGGCGTGGAAGTTAGGAGAGAGGTCGTCCTCGTCACTTGACCATGGTTCAAAATGACGAGTTCCGTCACCAAACGCCATCGAGTAGCTGAATAGTGCGACGTTAATATTCACTCACCTTGCACTATATAAATGTTAAGATGAGTATTTTTTTTTATTGAGAACATTTATAGCCCTATGCACCACAAAGTATCCTACGGGGGGGGGCTTACATCACAATGAGAAGGATTACAATACAAATATCGATGCCTTATCTGGGATTCGAACCCAGTTCCTATGGCACCGCAGTCAGCGTCACTAACCACTGTACCGGATGAGCGGTTAGGATGAGTATTAATGGAGATAGTTGATGATACGATGAAATATATCCGAGGATATATTACAATCCTTTCAAACGCGAACCTTACACTAGAGAACATGATCCGATTCATTATCAAAACGACACATCTTTCTTTTATTAATAAGACATGAATTTTATATTATTTTTAAGTTACATTTATAGTGATATAGCTAAAGAACTTGTTCTTCGCACGGGTTATGATATTCGAACACGTTCAGAGTACTTTTTAACAAAATAACATATTTAAACATTATAAATGGTTTTTTAGGACTCGGTACATATAAAGGCAAGTATTTAATTAACAATATTTAAATAAATTACCTAAATTTTACTAAAAATACAATTATAT
Organism: Trichonephila clavipes; assembly: GCA_019973935.1. Lineage (NCBI taxonomy): Eukaryota > Metazoa > Arthropoda > Arachnida > Araneae > Nephilidae > Trichonephila > Trichonephila clavipes. The sequence goes on along the minus strand of BMAU01020256.1, from coordinate 1,477,797 downwards.
AATTGAAATTTTAGCAATATTTTTGAAAAACTTCAAAACAATTAGAGTAAAATGTAATAAACTTATGTTAGTAAAAGTATTATTAAAATAAATTAGATGCATTTATCGAGAAAATGTACTAAAATTTTAATATTTTATTAATATTTCAAAACTTTAGAGCTGATGAAGTAAACATAAGAAATGTGACATTTTTTTATAAGACCATTATTAAATAACGAGCCATAACTCGAAAAGTATTAATACAATGATAAATATTTTAGTCATTCTCCACAAAAAAGTATAAATATCAGGTACAAAAAGTTTAAGAGAAATAGATTTTGAGTTATATCAGACTCGCCATGATAGATTTTGAGCAATTTAAATGTCCACTTTTGGTAGATTAAAAACCCACTTCCGGTTTTTCTAACTTTATAAAATTGATTGTACCTTGGTCTCTCTAGGTAGCGTAAAAACTAAACAAAGTATGTTTTGTAAAGCCAAAAGATAATTCTATTCGATAAAATAAAAAACATAAATATCTGTTTTGATCGAATTTAGTCATTTTCAACGTGTTCGGAGAGAGATACCTTAATTTTTTAAAAATAAATTATATTTTTTCTGATATAATAGTTGAATTGTAAGGACAGTAAAACCCGGTAAAAAACAATGTATAGGAAAGTGTAAAATAATTTTTTAATGAGCGCACTTATATATTTTTAGAATGCCCCTTAAGCCTCGCAATACTCCTTGGGTCGATTTTTATAAAACCTATTTTGTATCGTATGCATTCTATAAAAGGAACGCACCTACTAAATTTCAAAACTGTAGGCTAATAATTCAGAAAACAGTAACATTTATCTGTAACGCCCCTTAAACCCTCGCAACGCTCCTTGGGGTTAATTTTCGCAAAATCCATTAGTGGATCTCTACTTAATGAAAGGAACATGCCTACAAAATTCTCTCCTAGTGTTTAGGTTTCATAGTTCAAAAAGATGTATTATTTTTAACGCCCTTTGAGGGTTAACTTTCGTAAAACCCCTTTAGTAGCGAATCTCTATTCCATGAAAGGAACATCCTTAGCAAATTTCAAGTCTCTGTGTGTGTAGGTCTAATATTTCAAAAACCGGAATATTTATCTATAAAGTTTCTTAAGCCCTAGCAACGCTCATTGAGGGTCAACTCGGCTAAAAACAGGAACCATGGACAGGTGCTAGAGGGCTACCACACCATAAAATCTATTGATCGGAGTTGTTTGTGCACTTTCTTTTATAATATATATTGATTAAAATTGAAGCCGCGTGGTTGAGTACATCCCGCTTCCCTGCCACAGGTCCGGGGATCAAATTCCGGGATGAGCAAGCCCTTAATCCCTTCAATGGTTTGATAAATGAGAACCAAGCTTCAGTGGAAACTGAACATTGGGGGGTTTGCGACAAAATGACCACTTGAGCGAAACATCTACATATGCACCCCAGTGCCTAAGGTCACGTAAATTAAAATAGGTCCTCATGGTCTGTTGTGCCACTGAGTTCAGTTGAGTATCGATTAAAATTATTTCGTTATAAAAAAAATTAAAGTCTCACGTGAGCAACACAGTTGGAGAAGTCCAAATGACAGATTGGAGGATGAAAACGCGAACGGATGTTTTCTGAGAACCGAACGGATCTTTTTCCACCTATCGTGGTCAGGGGGAAACGAACCGCTTGACCACGTGTTTCTCTAGGTCCAAAACGGAACTGAAGCATGTTCCCTCCATCCTTTCGCGCATTGTGTTCGAATTTTATGTGATGCAGCGCATTCATTCGAACGCCGCTACAAAAAGAAAAAGAGAAACAGAACCACTTCATTCAACCCATTAACTGGTGCATGATGACAATGGAATCGGAATCATTTGGAGGGCGGACATTCATTCCCTTTTTCACGTGCATTAAAAAAGCGCGGGAAAAACTGCCCCCTCTTTGTGAGGCAGCGAATCGCGAAAGGGGTTCTTGGACGGCTTCCAAGGGAACGATTTTGGCAACTTTTCGGGCTGGAGGCCAAGGCAGGTCAAAAGGATACTACTCACCCTCGATCCATCTCCTCGAATCTCCCTCTTAATGTGTTCTGTAACAGGCCCCCTCCACCCCCTCGTTTTCTTAAAAGGCGAGCGCCACTTTCTGTAATCGCGTTAGGGGATAGTTTCGTTTTCATTTGGCGTCTTCAGGGGCTGTGGACCCTTTTTTCCTCCCAGTCCTTTTAGCAGAGATGAAAATCGTTATAATTTTTTCCCTCGTTTCTTTCTCAGAAGGAAAGGGAGGAGGGAAAAAAGTATAAATGTTTTTTGATTTATGTCTCTCTTCAAGAAATGTAAGTGTTTTCAGTTAATCGGGCGTTGAGCATCACCTTAGAAGTGGTGATCCGGCCAAACCGATTTTCAGCTGTGGGGGCATTACGAGAGATGCCCGGTAAAACCTATCCCTAGAAACAAGACTTATCATCAAAACTTGGATTTTTATGTCTGATTGTGTAATCGATGGCATTTTCAACTGAAATCTCTCTAGGGGTTAGAAGGGATATTTTTTTTTCAAGTTGCGGAAATGGCAGGATTTTTTTTTAAAATTTATATGTTTTTAAGTAATGTTGAAGGAATCTCAATTCAGTGCACTTCTTTCACATTGATGATTGTTCCAGCATTAGTATTGAATTCTGATCGATATCATGTAGGAAAAAACACATTGTAATAGATTTCTACTTGAATTAATCTATCTTTTCCTGGTATAAAATGTATTCCGTGTGTATCGGTTTCCTAATCCATACTACTCTTTAGATAAAGGGTGGGCAGACTTTTTCAGGGTGCGATCTACTTCTAATTTTTTCCAGCTGTTGCGGTCCTCCCAATGTCAGTGACGTACAAAAGGAGGGGGCACTGGTCCAGACCATCCCCCAAAACCCGTGATTTTTTTTGTAACTGATTGAATTTAATTAAATGTATATTACTTAAAACTTAATTAAAAGTTATTGCTATTAATAATTTTTTATTACTTAATACTGAGTATTTATTCAGTAATTTATTTATTGCTGTTTTTGGGTTCTCAGACAAACTACAAAATTTTAAAAAAATATGCTTGGCTGCGCGTGGTATGGTACTCGAATGGTGGACTTTCGACCCTCTCCACCCCCCCCTTGAAAAATTCTTGTGTGTGCCACTTCCCAGTGTCGTAGGGGTAGTGAGGTAAGCAAAAGGTCTACAATATTTATTATAAACTCATAATAAATACGGGATATGTACTTACAGAACTAAAATAAAAAAATTAACACTTTTAAAATTGCTTTTAAAGCAAAACACAAAATACAATCAAAACAATAATAGCCCCCAATTATAAAAATATCAAATGATACATTTATTATCAAACAATTCGAAATCATAAAAAATGAAAACATTTTTTTTTATCTAAAGTTAGTTTTCGTTGTTATAGTCAGTAGAAGACATATATATATAGTCTGCATACTTCAGCCAATCTTGAATATATTTCCGTGTACAATTACTATAACTGCTAGAATCTTCAGGCAGTCCCCCCCCCCCAAAAGTCTCGGCAGTCTACCAGTCGATCGCGATCGACATCATGCCCACCCCGGCTTTAGATGCTAAAGCGATGATGCACATTTATGAAATTTCTTTAAATATTGAAAAAGTTGCATTATAAACATTGATAGGAGAAATGAACTTCACGCAATTTGAACACTACTCAGGATTTATATGTGTTCCGATTCTTGTTAAGATTTTTATAAGCGAAGATAGCTTTAAAAAAATAAAAATAATAATAATAATAAAAGATTTTATACCTTGATAGGAATTTTTAAAAATAGAATGCTTATCACACACCCACCCAAACGTTGCTTTAGAAACCACAAGGACAGTAATGACGACGGACTTCGCAATTCCAGACCCGCGATACTCAACCTGCCGTCCACGGACCGCATGTGGTCCGGAGAGCATTTCTCTTTGGCCCGGTCAGGGTCCATTGCACAAAAAAAAAATCATTTATTTAACCCTTAACTTCCCACAGTTGCATTTCTGCAACATATGATTAATTTTAATTTAACAGACTCAATATTGTTTTTAATTACCTACAGATCACTTATCTGAGAAAAAAAGATTACTGCAATGAAGTATATACTAATTTTGTCACTAGATAGCACCACATTGTTTTGAGAAATCACAACAATCATAAACATGTCTAATTTGGGTATAAAAAGAATCCATTATATTTTATGCTTCGTCTTGTTTACTGACGAAATAAATTACGTGGTAAGAAATTTAACAATTTATGTTCATTTAAATGTAATTTTGATTTTCTATTGGGAAAAGTTTGAAAGAAATTTGATTTTAATTATATGTTACACGTCTGCAACATTGGTCTTTGGTTACCATTTTGACATGACAAAAACGCGTATACTCTAACCCAAGATGAAATTGATAGATATATCAATAATTTGGACGAATTAAGTGAATAAAGTGAGGATGGTCTTCAATATTCTGATGATGATGTTGATTTTTTACCTGATTGTGTGTCCTCTATTGAAGATTCGGATAGCGACAGTGAAATTAGTGTTGGTTTACAAAATACAATTCAGAATATAAAAAAATCCGATGATGATGATGATAAATTAGAAATATTTCAGTCAGAGAACTTTTTTTAAATTTAAATTTTAAGAATAATAAAACATTGTCAAGGAATATTGTATGGAAAATTCAAAACATTTCATTGAATGAAGAAATAATAAAAGTCCATGGAGATGACACTATCCCAAGAAAAATTAAGGATTTGACCAATTTTTTAAATATTTATGGACTTACGAGATCGTAAGTAACATTTACGAAGAGAGCAAACGATATGTTATCCAAAGGAATCCAAGTAAGGTTTTGACTATATCAGAGAATTAAATAAATCAATATTTGGGTATTTGTATTTATGCATCTCCAGTTCACCTTCCAAACTATAGAACATACTGGTCAGAAGAGATTGCATTTGATCGAAATAAAGGAACAATGCCTCTTTAAAAATTTGAAACTATTAGACAGTATCTCCATTTTAATGATAATGATAAACATCTACCAAGAGATCATCCAAACCACGATAGGCTACAGAAAATTAGACACCTTTATGATGAACTAAATAAAAATTTTGCTAAAGTTCCCTTGGAAAGGCATCTATGGATCGATGTGTGAGCAAATATGCTTAACTAAAGTAAGATATTATATGAAACACACAATGCGTACCAATTAAGCCTCATAAATGAGGATTTAAATTCAGGCCAAGAAAATAATTAAAAGTATAGGCAGAAAGGTTAACCAGATTTAGAACAAACGTTTAAGACTAAAAGATGCAAAAGAACTGCCCAATCCGTTCCATGTAAGGACATTCGTAGAGATGGTATAAATCGTTGGCCAATCTGGTCAGAAAAGTGAATACGGTGCAAGTTTCCGAACTGCAAGGGATGCATTTAAACTGAGTGCGAAAAGTGTAAAGTAGGACTTTGTTACAACAAAGTCAATAACTGCTTTAAAAAATTTCATTGTATGTAAGACTAGGGAAATTTATAACAATGAATAATAAAATCCTCATATATATATATATATATATATAAAGAAGTTTTGTAATTTACATCACTATTGCGCAATGTTGCACTTCTGCAACGAACAAAAAAATTACTGAAATTCAATTCAAAACTTTGTAATATATTTATTTTTTTTTCATATTACTTGAGAACTAGCTGATATAATTTCTTTTTATAGAAATTTAAAAATTGCGAAGTTAAGGGTTAAGAGTCACATGAATTAAAAATTTAGAAGAGAAATGATATCAATCAAGCAATCAAATCTCTCAATTTTGTTGTCGATGTCGTGGGTATGAATAGCAAGATTTTTTTTCTATTTGTGACTGTAACGGTTAGTAATAACATGTAATAGTGAAGTAGTGAACTCAACTGGAGTAGGGAATATTTTATGGGTGAAAAAGGTTTTAATTATAAACAAATTGTACTGACTCAGTTAGGAATTCAATGAAAACTCTTTGCTTCCATCCTACACTAGATAAATAAATATTTGAAGTAAAAATAAAAGAGGCTTTGTGTCAACAGAAAAAGATAAAATTATCAAGTGGCATAGCAGCTTTGTTTACATGACAGTAGAACGTAAACTAGGGCTTGGTCATGGAGGAAAGTAGAGGCCGCGGTGGCCGAGTAGTCAAGGTATCGGATCGTGGATGGTCTTATTACGAGTTCCAGCCCAGTACTACTAAAGACCCGCCGTGTAGGGGAGCGATGCACGTTAAATATGTCGAGAGCTCAAACATCCTCCTGTTGGCGTGGTGTGGTAGGAGAGGGGGTGCCAGCTCAGTTGTCATCCACGTCATTTGACCATGATTCAAAATTACGTGGTCCGTCGCCAACAGCCCTCGTGTAGCTGAACAGTGCGACTTTAATATTCACTCACTCACTAATGGAGGAAAGTAAATCAAAAGTACTACATAACTCGGTAAAAAATGCATAAAACCGACAATTTTTGTGTATTCGATAGATATTAACATAGTATTAAAAGTCAAAAATGTCGTTTTAATATTTTAAATGCTTGCCATTAATCCTCTTGTTGCGGTTCGCTTGAAATATCTTTGATATGTGTGTGCCCGGAGGGAAAAAAGGTTGAGTACCCCTGGTCTAGACCATAGTCAAGTGACGAAAACGACATAATTTCATTCGAGCAAAGGTTTTGGGTCACAATTGCGAGATCATGCACAGTTTGCACTTTCAAATACTTCCAACAGATTCGCAACTTCACAGGATAAACTAACTCCGACTGATGACTTTTGATAAAAGCTACTGAAGTTCATTTCTGCCATTTTTCTAGTAAACGATGGAAGTGAGCAGACGAGATTGTAGAGCAATTTCTTATGATTACAAAAATGTGCAATAAAATGGTACAAAATGTCAAAAAACAACAATATAGTTAAAAAGTTAAGGGGGTTCACCCATGGGACATCCTGCTTTTTAAGCATATTTTTAGGGAATTTTTTTACAACCTGTAAAAAGATAGATTGATTGATTGAATATTAACGTCGCACTGTTCAGCTACACGAGGGCTTTTGGCGACGGACCACGTAATTTTGAACCATGGTCAAGTGACGTGGACGACACCTGAGCTGGCACCACCCTCTCCTAACTACCACACCACACCAACGGGAGGACGTTTCAGCTCTCGACAGATTTAACGTGCATCGCTGCCCTACATGGCGGGTCTTTAGTGGTAATGGGCGTAAAAAGATAGAACTTTATGTTTTTTTTATCATTTATTTATATGTATTTTAAGAGTATGTATATAAATTCTTATCCTAAAATACCCAATAGAACGTGAGTTATAGCGCTCTGAACACACCCGCCTCGAAAAAATGAACGCTCACTTCCTCCACGATTCCGGCTGATTGGCTTATCTGAAATTAACGGCTATTGGATTTTTGGTAGACTTCGAATATTTCATGTTTTTTTTATGTTTTTTGTAATAAAATAATAGACATGTTGAGAATTTTAGAATAATCGTAGTCCACCCATTCCGTGCGTCTATATGTACTGAGTTTACCTTATAAATTTCAAGTCATTCGGTCAAACCGTTCTAGAAATAGGATGGAGAAAAATTAGAAAAATAGTTTTGAGAAAGGCGCGCTGTAAGTTCCAAGTCTTGTTTAAACTATGAAAATCTTAACTTATCCTCAATCGGTCATGCCTGGTCCTTTCTCTTCCTCTTAGAATTCTTTCAAAGCAGATCGCTCAGTTCTTGTAACAATTTCTTTCTTGTTTAACGGCATCACTCGAGTACCGCTCAGAGCGCGAGATGTGCGTTTCATCACGTTTCTGTACACAAGTATGCGCTTCGTGGCCATCGGAGCATCCCATAATCGTCGTTACTTTTAATACTCCCACAAAACATTCGTTTAAGATAACTGCATGTTGCAATTTCAACGATCTCGGTTGATTGATTGATTGAATATTAACGTCGCACTGTTCAGCTACACGAGGGCTTTTGGCGACGGACCACGTAATTTTGAACCATGGTCAAGTGACGTGGACGACACCTGAGCTGGCACCCCCCTCTTACCACACCACACCAACGGGAGGACGTTTAACAGATTTAACGTGCATCGCTGCCCTACACGGCGGGTCTTTAGTGGTACTGGGCTCGAACCCGTGACAAAGCAAGCCACGTTCCGATACCAATACCACTCGGCTACCGCGGCCACTCAACGATCTCGGGCCAGAGTGTCGATGCTTTGAAACACAAGTCTAAATCAACCAATTTAAAGATTCGTTATTGTTTTGCATCTCTGCATCTTTTACAAGTCTTACGCATTACAGTTTCATAATACTGAAACAAACACCAAAATGCAAAGTTGGACCGATGGGAGCCTCCATGTCCATGCTGCTTTTTAGTTTTCTCGCAAAAGCTGATGTATAAATTCTGTATCATTTTCGGTGGTGAAACGGTTTCCACTCAACTTTTGATTTTTATTACGACCTGGATGACCAATTCCAGTCGTACTTCCTTTTCGACCACTCATTGCGAAAATAAATAATTTGTAGCTGTTGGGCTTTTCGAAGCTATAAACCAAGACTAAAACAAGTTCGATAAAATATTCACAACTATAGATATTTCCTTTTAAACCTGTACAAACTTCTCTATACTAGTACTATGTATGTATACTATAGGGTATCTCAGGTATCAAGCCGACTGTACACAATAGACCCAGCTTTCGACTGCCCTTTCAGAGCTCCGAACAGCTGTTTCTTCTAACTGCTGTATCTTTATAACGACTTCAAATTTTAAAAAAAATCCCTTTACCACCGTATTCTAAACGTGTTAAGGAAGCAATTTAAGAAAAAAAAATCAATTTTTTGAACCCATCCCATGGGTGCGCCCCCTTCAATTGCATTGGCAATAAAAGGAGGTAGAAATTCTCAACTAGGCGGAGAGAGAAGTCGAAAACTAAGACTACAAGGAAAGTTATTGTTGAAAATAACCGTACAGCGCTCGAAAACTTTAGCCTTTTCAAATTTTACACGCAGCATCCCCCTCTACACGACGAGTCTTCAGTGTTACGAGAATTTGAACCCGCGACACGTTAGCCATGAGTTCGAGAACATAATCACTATGATACCGCGGCTCATCTGCTCACAAACGAAGAAAAATTTTCTATTGTAATTTGGAACAAATTTATGCTAGCAAAATTCAGCTAAGGAAAAAGATAGAAATATCTATAAAATTATAATAGGTAATGGATTCTAAATTTACAACTTTTTCCAAAAAAATGCCACCATTCATGATTTGTACTTATAAAAATCAAACCAATTATATATTGTCCAACAAAGTGTTGGAAAACGTATATCGGTTATATTTTTAGCATTAGAGTAAATAAAGCTACTTTAAGTGTTACAATCCCCCCTCCAAACACTGTTCCGTATGAGTGACACAGTCGATAAAACATTACACTTTTTACATGTGCATCAAGAAGTTCCAATTCTCCTCTACATTTAGACACTCATACTTCTTTTCATTCCCTAAAATAAAATGATTTTTTTTTGTTGGTAGTTTATTAACCTAACATTTTTCGAAGATAAGCGAGAGCCAGTAGCACATACAAAAATTTTTTAGGGGGGTCAAAAGTCCATCATTTTGGTAAACTACTACAACTCGCCACACAATATATTCTTTTGATGTTGTCCATTTTCGGGAACAAAAACAACACAAAATTAATTATTGAATAAATAATTAGCATTGATTAAAAAATTAATTACTAATAACAAATACATAATTAAAATTTTTATGTAGTATATACATGGGATTATAACCAATCGAAAAAAATAAAGAGCTATGAAGTGTCCGGACCCCTAGGAAACCTTCTTTGTGTGCGCCACTGGCGAGGGCTATTTATTGGCTCAAATCTACGGACTGATGATGAAGTTGGCTAAGTATAAAAATCTTGGGAAGATTACCAAAAAAAAAAAAAAAAAAAAGGAGGAAAATGCGTTTCTAAAGTTGGCTTGAACGAATAAAGAAATGCAAAACTTATACTGAGAGCTAAGCAGAGACAGAGAGGGGGGGGAGCCGAGTCAACCGGAAGTTCCATTGACTCTCAAATTGACACTTTTCAGCTACACGAGGGCTTTTTTGGCGACGGGGTAATTTTGAACTATGGTCAAGTGACGTGGACGACACCTGAGCTGGCACCCCCTCCTAACTACCACACCACACCAACGGGAGGACGTTTCAGCTCGACAGATTTAGCGTGCATCGCTGCCCTACACGGCGGGTCTTTAGTGGGTACCTCGAACCCGTTCCGATACTATACCACTGGCTACCGCGGCCTCCCATTGACTCTCAGAGCAAAGAACATATTATTTGTGAGGTTAGTCGACGGGGAAGAGAGGCCCCTGACCCTCCCCCAGGGTATTCTCCCTCAAAATTGGGGTAGAACCGAGCTAAATCGTACCTTCACCTGCAGGGTGTTCAAGGCTGCGTCCAACGACAGACCTGCATCTAGCCCCTTGCCATAATGAATTCCATGGGCGTGAATCTGACGCAGTCCATATCAGGTGGTATAAGGAACAACCATAAGAAACATTGTATCCACATGCATTGGCAAATGTACTGCAGTGACGCAAAAAACCTTGGAAAGCCATGGGAAGCCCTGGACACAGTGGGTCCTATCCCGAGGCTGTTACCGCTTTCGCCTAACCACCGGATATGACTTTCTGGACTATACCTTCACTGGCTTGGCCTGGCTGCTGACGAGGCTTGTCCACTCTGGCCATGCCAGGATGGATGGCGACCACTCGCTCCAGTGGACTGCTTGATGAATACCCAACTGACGATATCGTCAGTCGGTACTGGGAGGCTCGGCGTCAAATGGTCAAGAAGCCAAGCCGAAGCGTTGGATAAATAAATAACCTGTAATGAAGAATATGTGCTGGGAAAATAGAACAATTTTGTTTTTATATTACATCAGATAAAAAGTCCATTAACATTTGAAACTTCAATAATTCACGGAATAATGTAGGAAGAGAGAGGTAAAAATGGATACACATACTGTAAATGACATTAGGTTTTTTTGAAACCAAAAAAGTGCAAAAGTGGCCAACAGTAAAACGCGTCAGTAACACCGCCTGCAAAGCATAAGTAAAATGAGCTGTAGTCATTACCAGCAATTGCAGCATTTCGACTTTACCAGAAAAAGGCATTGCTGATGCAGCTGTAGTATCAGAATGGAGAATCGGTTACTGCACTTTTACAAACCTATCGCTATAAGAAGGGTGTGGAGGACCTCTTCCGTACATTTTCGGGTGAGGATCGCGCAATAAACAGCGAATTTCGCCATGCTTGGCCTTCCAGCCCCATAATCTGTGTGATTATTAGTTATCTGAAGTCACAAGTCTAACCCGATCGTCAATAAGCATGCTATAAGAAAACATCTTCACTATACCTATAGATGTGTTGTAGAATGCTATTCTCGACATCATCCCCTCGACTAACGATACTGTTGATGAATGAGACCGACATGTTCAACATATGCTGTGAACAACATCGTTTATTGCTAAAATCAGTTGCTATGCTAATTAATGCTTTGTCACCCATACAGTAGAGTGGTTAGCGATGCTGACTGCTGTGCCGTAGGACCTGGGTTCGAATCCTTGAGATGGCATGGGTGTTTGTAAATGTATATTGCCTTTGCTGGATGGGGTACTCTAAACAGCTGTCGAGCCGCAAGTCATCGTGAAGTGGGTGGAAGGGGTAGATAGGAAAGAGGTTCCTGACCACCCCCAGGGTGCTTTCCCTCAAAATCGGGATGGAACTGAGCTGGAAAGTACTGTCACCTGTAAGGTGCTCAAGGCTACGGCTAACAACAGGCGTACATCAAGCCCCTTGCTATAATGAATTTCGCATACCTAGATCTGACATTCGAGATCAAGTGGCATAAGAAACAACAAGTATTGCTTTCGTTACATAAAACGCTATCTGTCGGCCAATCTTCGCACATTTTATTTTCAATGTTATTTCAAGCATGCGTGTTAATTTTTGAACTTTTTACCCACATTATTCCGTCAATTATTGAAATTTCAAATGTTAACTGACTATTAGGTCACATGGTATGTTTTTATTGAGAACATTTTCCCGGACCATCCCGTTCTCTCAACACCCAGTCGGGATCGTTTGGAAGGAGATTGCCTCTCTGAAGGCTACAAATCGGTTTGCTTTGTATTCAGAAGGAACGTCTGGGAAAAAAAAAGATCCTCGCGATACACAAGAAGCAACTTCTTCCCTCTATTACAAAATTGCTTCACTAATTACTCTTGTAAAGAGAGAAGAGGGAATGTTTCGGTAAATAGTTTTGACCCTTTCACAAAAGTTTCTCCTGCCCATTTTTTTTTCTTATTTTAACCTAATCGCTTGGGATGAGAGTGATAAGTCGATGTTATCCTCGAGAAGATTCTATTTTTCGTGATTCTATTTTTCCTTCTTTTTCTCGGATTCCATTTCCAAAGGCTTTTCATTCCCTGTTCCCTATACAAGGTCCCTCAACCGCGAAAAAAGAAAAATGTAGTATAGAAGAGAGATTACTATTTTTGAAAGAGACGAGAGAGAAATAAAGACGCTCTCTAGCGGGGTTCCGCAACCTATGGCACGCGTGCCACATGTGCCATTGCCATATTTAAAAAAACTCAAATAAATCTAATTGATTTTATCTGTTAAAGGATGCATGCTTAAAATTACTGGTTATAAATTAATGTATTTTTGAAATTACTTGTAGGCTTACAATTAGAAAACGTCGTTAAAAAATTCTCATTAATATAATATAAAATTATTTTTTAAAGTTGAAAATATATATATTACAGTGTACTTCTGAACAATGTCCCTCCCACCCCCTTTGTTTTCCTTCATGGATAAGATATAAAAATGAGCAAATATTAATTTATTAAAAATTGTTAATACTTACTTTTTTTAATAACATAAAGTGTCTATTAATTCACTATTTGTTTTATGTGTTGTATAAAGTATATTAAAAAAGATGAATATCTATTTAATAAATTTTCTATATAACACACACACACAAAATTTTCTGGATTTAGCGACTTCGTTAAATGGAAGTTCGTCTGTATATATACACTCATGGACAAAACAATTAGCGCCCCCACAAGGACTCGTCCAAATGAAACGAAAATTTACATACGCAATGACTAATTTGATATAAGTACATGATAAGAAAATCAAAGAAAAAGGATCATTTATTTCGGAGAAAAAGGCAAAAGAACGGAGGATTTCGAATCCTTTTGAACCCCCTCTGGCGCGAATGCACGATGTGATACGATCGGCCATCGATGCATAGAAGCTCTGTACGATGTCTTGAGACATTTCGTTCCATATTTGCTGTAACCTTGCCTCTAGTTAGTTGAAACTCGTGGGATGCACAACTCGCCATCCCAAATGATCCGAGATATGCTCGATTGGAGACAAATCTGGGGATCGGGCAGGCCAAGGAAGGGTAGTAACAGTGCGGAGACAGTCTTGTGACACCCTTGCAGTGTAAGGCCGAGCATTGTCTTGTTGAAAAATGCCTCCTGGGAGCCGTTGCATGAGTGGCAACACATATGGTTGCAGGATGTCATGGACATACCACTAGGCTGTCATGGTGCCACGGATCAATACTGGGGGTGACCATGTCTTGTACGCAATGGCACCCCATACCATCACACCAGCTGTGGGAGGGGTGTGTCGCTGTAAACAAAGTCAGGATTGAAGCGTTCACCACGGAGTCTCCACAGACGAACACGATCGTTATCAATGCTGAGATTTAATCTGGATTCATCGCTAAAGACGACCTGGTTGCATTCCGTTGCAGTCCAATTTCCTCGTGCGTGGCACCACACCAATCGGAGGCGTTGATGGGTGAGCGTCAAGTTCAGCACAAGTAATGGGCGCCACGATCCCAAATGTCGTTCAGCCAGGCGCCTTCGTATGGTACGAGAAGAAAAAGGGGCTCCTAATGAAAGTGCTACACGTGCCTGGATGTCGGCCGATAAAGCAGTTGGTTGTACGCGTGCATTTCTTACGATGTGGCGGTCTCCTCGACGACTGGTCTGTCGAGGGCGTCCTGAACCTGGTGTTCGTGTAAATGATATCTCTTGGATCCACTGGTCCTAACACCTCCTCACAACACAATCAGAGGGGTCTAATTGACGAGTTACTCGCCTAGCTGACCACCCAGCTTCCATCATGCCGATGATTCTCCACCTCTCAAACTACGAAAATTGCTCACATTGTCTTCCAAAACGGCGTAATGACATGTCTACCTTAGCTATTCCTTTGTAAACAATTCAGCACACTCAAACAAGCTTTGGTTTTACCTATTTTATACTCCACGAAGAACAACGTTAAACGCCCTCTACAGGCTATACGTAATGCGCCATCACGCTGCACTTCTAATTATTTGCATATCTCTCCGACATGTACCTTCATGCTAAGTTTCGTTATGATCTAGCAATTATTTCTTGGTGCACTAATTTTTTTGCCCATGAGTATATTTATATAACACGACATCTCTGAGCTTGCGAGAGGTTTTTCTGAATATCGACCACTAAACGAGTTGTGACGGATTAAATCGCGCTAAAATAAAAAAAAAATCCTGTTTTTAAATTACGAAACCCTCCTACTTGAAATCTGGTAAGCACGTTTTTTTTTTTTTTTTTTTTTTTGAGGAACTGAAATTCATTTAGATCGGGCCTTACGTAAATCGACTTTTAAAGGGACTTGAAGTTACGGAGCCTTTTGGGGAAAAAATTCTTAATTAGAACTGTTAGACTTAGACTTGAAATTTGGCAAACTTGTTTATTTTGTTGCGCAGAAATCCAATAAGAACGGGTTCTGCGAAAATCCACTTTGGGGAAGGGGGCGGAGTATAGAAGCAAAAAAAGATAATTACACTTCAATTTTAGAAGTTATTAGATGCTCTGTCCTTTTTAAATCAACATGTGAGAGTTCTAAGAAGGATTTTCAATAGAATAGAATGTTTAATTTTAAGACTGAGATATCAATAATTTATATAGACAGGGTGTCTCAGAATTATTGGGACAAACTTCAAGTGGAGGTAGGGGGACATCACAAGGATTCTGATTTGCAGAGCACCCCACAGTCGGAAATGTGATAGGAAAGTGGTATGACACATAGAAAAACGAAGAGACACGAGACTGAGATCCTCTGAAGTATGTATTGGTCAAAGCTGGATCAGGCTGGGAGTTGGAATCATTCGTGCTCCACCCTCGCAATGATCCATATGAATGCAACATGTGACATCCGTCGGACCGGTGCATCTCTCCTTGGATACCTTGCGTGATACAATTTTTCTGATGGGGTGCATTTCCTTCTTCAGATTGGTAAATAGGGTGCCTATCTGCCAGCTCGGTGTTCGTAAAACGTTCCATGTTGCTGTGGGGGTGATGGCAGCTCAAATGTTGTAGCAATGCAGGTCTATTTCCTCCAACGCTCTTGTGAACAACGCCACCTAGCACCGAAAGAAGACGTTTTGGATCATGGTTTGCTGTGCAAATCTGAATCCTTTTAATATCCCACACCTCCTTATAAAGTTTTTTCTCAATAATTCGAAGACATAGATTAACCTACATATTATAATAAAACATTATGAAAGACCCTGCGAAGCAGCTGAAATATATGACCTCGCTTCACTCCAACACCATTCAACCGATCACGATGAAAATTGCCATGTTTATGTATTTTTTTGTGCTACTCTCCCCACTAGGTGGCGCTACAGTATATCAACTTCAGCACCGTTCAATCACCAAGTTGCCAACAGGGTAGCCAAAAATGATGCTAACTCGGCACTGTTGCCAACATTTCGCTATGTTTCCATTGAATCGCCATTATAACGTAAGGAACGGCGTTGCTTGCGAATCTTACAATCTTCATATAAAATAAATGCAACAGAAAAAGCAATATTAACGTATTACGAATCCAAATATAAACTCTTTACACTATTTTAAGCGCTCATTACACAAAATGTGTTGCAATGTGTTACTTTTGCTGAGCGGAGATCAGCTTAGGAAGGCATTTTCAAAAAAAGACCCACAAGAGAGTTAAAGAGAGTTAAATAAAAAAAATCCTTTTAATCTGCTAATACATCTACAGACTTAAAATTTAACAAATATGTTTTTTTAGCTAAAAGATGCAAAAAGCTTCTTTTTTTTAAATTTGCAATCCACTTAAAATTAACTCATTAAAATTTTTTTATCCTTCAATATATATTGTTTAATTCATCTGTGCGAAGAACGGGTATATCAGCTAGTATATATATAGTCTGTTGTGGTTTCCAATCCTTCAGGATCTAGCGGCAACTAGATCAGATCCATGAGAACATTAACCCTAGCAAAGTCCAGCACCAGAAGTGGACTCGCATGGACATCTTCCAAAGTGAACCCCAAACAACCGAGGATATGTTCAGGGGAAGTCGGCAATAGGTGACACTTGGAACAAGTCTGGAAACCTTACGGCCAGATTCGAAGGTCATGCCTTTCAAACACCCACTGAGCAATCTGGACACAGCCGTTTGATCCTTTCTGTTTCCATCAAATTCCAAAGCACCTCCAAGGCTTTTCCTACTAGGCCTGGGAGGGTCGGGAGAGGCCATCCAGATTTTCGGGTCCTTGATTTTCATTAAAGAGTAAATCTCTTGATTTTCATTAAAGAGTAAATCTCTCGATATGTGAGTGCCTAATCAGTGGTCACAATCTCAGTCCAGCCTCTTTTGGCCAAGAAATCCGCGACTTTATTTCCAGGGACATTAACATGGGAAAGGATCTACTGAAAGTGGACGTCTTTATATTTTGCTATGGTTTTGAGTTTATGGATTATTCGAATGCTCACGAGGTCATCCACACGAGTCCAGTCCTGCAGGTGTTGAATGGTTCTACGGCTATCTGTGAGGATCCAAATGTTGCTAGAGTCAGTTATGTTGAGGATGGACTTTAAGCCCTCGTTTATAGCAATTAATTCACTTCTGAGGATTAAGCAGTTTTCTGGGTTGCCTCTAGAAAGCCTGATGGAAAGCTTCTCGATGAAGGCCCCATTCCCTGTGCGATTTCACTCGTCTTTACTATCGTCGGTGTGTATCAATATGGCATCACTTGGAATACCATTTGTGGCCCCGAGAGCAAGCTGTCGTAGGTATTCGGGCACGTCTGAGGTTTTATTTGTATGGGACAGAAGTTCAGGGTGGAAGTGAACTCCAGGCAAGCCCTCAACCGAATTGACACAGGGTCTCAGAGATGTATGCTCCACTGATTGGGAAATGATTTACATTTTATAGGCCAGACTAAATGAACTCTATTCTTTTTTAATCTCTGGTTGTTTTTCTATTTACATAAGTATTCGGAGGTTCGATTCTGGTTTTCATAACTTTTTCATTTATTAAAGTATTCAACCAAGTTTGAGTTTTTAACAAGACAGACAAAGAGGTGGAAGATTAGCTTCCTTTGGAAAGCTGTTTCTCAAGCCAGTTATTATGGCGCGCTTAATCGCACTCTTTCTAGTTGAAGGAGGTGAGATGGTGAGGCGCAGCAGGAAACCCATACTCTAGTATAGGCCTGATCAGTGCAATGTACGTTGTCCTGAGTGGCACCCCATTCTCTGCCTGAGATGAGATTCAGTCTCTTATGGCTCTTGTTGGCCACATTTTGAATACATGTAATTCTCTACAAATGAGAGAAAAGGAAGTCATGCATGCGAAATTATTCTATATATGTATTGAATAATTTATGTATGGGTGACTTCATTTTTTTTGTCTCCCTCACCATAACAACACAACCAGCAAAATATAAAACCTATTACGTGATTAAATCTTTGACGATTTTCGCATTTAAATGCATTGCCATAGCAGTAGAGTGGAGGTTTCTTTTCCGTTAAAGATGTTTTGCATCTTACTTTCACAAACAAATCTTTCATAAAAGGAAAAATTAAAAGAAAAATAGTTTTATGACTAATTTGTTTTATATACACAGTCGGACCTCTATTTAACGAAGTTACTAAATCCCGAAAAAAAGTTCGTTATAAGGAGGTTCATCTTTCAATATACTTTATAAACCAAATAAAATAAATTGAAAACTCATACACACTATATACTAAACAAAAATTATTATTCACTTGTTTTTGTAAATTAATATCTATTTATTCTATGTATCTTACACTAAAGAAAAAGAAAGAAAGAAAAGCTGCAAGAAAAACAAGAAAAAAGAATGTTAAGGAATGCATTATTTTTTCAACATTAAGAATATAATTTTATATTAAAATTAATGAATTTTATATATATATAAGGACATTTTCTAGTATAAAGCATACAAGTAATTTTAAGCATACATTATCTAATAACATAATTTTTATTGAAGATGTTTCAAGTGAACAGGACAATGTGGGTTAAGGATGGCACCTCTTTGATGAAAAACCCAGAAATCTATTGCTCTCGAAGAGTTAGGCACCTAATAAAGCCAGTTCAAAATTTATGTCCACCATAAAATGCGTTAAAAGAAAGAAGAGCGTGAAATGTCCAGAAATATTACAAAAACAGAGAAAAAAAATTTAATCACGCGCAAGCGAAAAAGTTCTTTACATAGAAAATGTTTCGCTATTGGGAGGTTGTTTTACGAAGAAAATCGGTAAATGCTCTCTGTTCCAAGTAAAAGCTCGCTCTGTAGAAATATTCGCAATTAAGAGGTTCGTAATATGGAGGGTTTCGACTGTATATGCATCAAAAACTTAATTTAAATCTCTTTTCCCCCATGCATGCAGCGGCGGCTCTAGGGCCAGACGAACCGGACCCCTACACGAGGCGGAAAATTTTAAGGGTGACATTTGGGTCAAATTTGGAAAATATTTTTTTATAACACAAAAAATTCAATATATTTTCTGAAATATTATCAGGTGGGAATTTGGTATTTCGCTTACGTATGTTAATTCCTTATTTTGTACTCTCTATATGTTTAATGTCAGTTTTCTTTTAATTGAAACTTGAAGGGTTCGAGGCGGAAGTATATGTTAAATCATGAAATCTGACATGTTTACACATCTTTCAATTGGTGACTTTCTCCCCATCCAGGAGTGAGGTCACAATGGACATTCCTTTCACCCATACGATGTCTGGTGCCAGCTTTTCTAAAAGAGACAGGAATAATACGAGTTTTTAGTAGATAGAGGAGCACATGAGATGTTTTATTTTAGTCTTGAGTGTAGGTACTATAAAATAAAAAAGGAAAGCTTGTTATCCCCACCATCAATAGACTCTTTTTCGAAGAAATTGGCCTGCTCAAATGGGCGATTCCTTCTCTTACATTTCACTCGTTTGAAACCACAACAGGGGCGTAGCTATCGTCGTATCAATGATACGGGGACCCCAAGTTTCAGGGGCCCCAAAATGTGTGAGGAAAACATTATAAACTATAAAGCCCCCCATAAAAAAGTCCCTAAGGAATTTGGACACAAGGCTCCCTCAGGACTAGCTACAGCAGTAAATCATAACGGGTAATTAAGTGCTTAGTTTCGACTTATTTTGTATTTTTAAGAACAATAGAGAGAGAATTTTATAATTTAACAATAGAACAACTTTAGAGTCGAACCTCTATATTGCGAACTTTATCCTGGAACCATGAACATTTCAATATTTTCTTCGTAAAATAACCTGTCTATAGTGAAGTACATTTTCTATAGAACGAACTTTTTCTCTTGTGATTCAATTATTTTTCTCCCTATTTTTGAAGTATTTCTGGACATTTCGAGTTATTCTCTATTTAACACATTTTATGGTGGTCATAAATTTTAACTGGTTTTATTAGATCCTAACTCGCCGACAGCAATATTCTTAACGTTTCATCCAAGAAGTGCACCCTTTAACCCCCTATTGTCCAATTCACTAGAAACATCTTTCCCCCACAGTGGAGTTGTCTCGTGTCTCAGTGTTCCATTTATAAAATAATGTATGATGAATTTTAATTTTATACTTTAAATTAGAAAATGCCCTTCAAATTCATTAATTTTAATGTAAAATTATTTCTTAATACTGAAAATACAGTGACATTCGACAGTAATTTTTCTTGTTTACCTTGCACACACAGTTTGTATTTTTTTATGGTTAAGATATATAAAACACAAACATATATTAATTTCAAAAAAATTGTGAATAATTACTTTTTTTAATATGCAGTGTTTATGAGTTTAAAATATTTGTTTTATGTGATTTATAAACTATATTGAAAGGTGAACCTCTAAGTAATGAATTTTCCATGAAACGAACTTTTGGGGGGAATTTAGCGACTGTTGATTGATTGACTTAATATTAACGTCACACTGTTCAGCTACACGAGGGCTTTTGGCGACGGACCACGTAATTTTGAACCATGGTCAAGTGACGTGGACGACACCTGAGCTTGCACCCCCGTCTCAGGGGATTTAGCGACATCGATATATAAAGGTCTGACTGTATATATATATATATATATATATATATATATATATATATATATATATAGCAGTAAATAAATGAAAAAGTAGACTAATAAATCTTAAAAACATCTGAAGAACAAACCGAAAGAACCAAAAACATGGAGCCTTTACAAACCAAAAAAGAGAAATATAGCTAGAGTGGGAAAAACTATTATGGTTTCCCGAGCTGTCACTGGCTTAGGACAGTGAAACAGGGTTAAACAGTGTTTTGCGAGATCTCAACCTTCCCCTTCAGCGGAAACTTTCGACATAATAGCATAGGAGATAAACCAAGGCAAAGGCCCAAAAACCCACGTGGGTGAATATAACATCAATAGAATAGAATTGGAAAATTAAATTACTATAGGAATCTGGACGAAATAGACAAATATAAATATGTATAAACATAAATAATTACAATAGAGGTTAATAATGATTATGACCAAAAGTAATAATAACGAAAATGTGCGAAAAACTAAAATCTTACCCGATGTATTCCGATTCTAATAGCATACTAACGCCAAGCGCAAAAAAACCGCATAACTAAAAATAATGGCGCCATCTATATATATTTATTTTAGTAACTAAATTTATTATATGAAAAATTAGAATAATATAATATAAACTAAATGGAACTGAATATATTAAATAAAATAATTAAATAGCTATAACTTTGAAGACATATTTATATATAAAATTAGCTGGATAATTATAGTCTAAGCAACTTTGAAAGAACTTTTTTTTATAATTATTAATTTTTAAAACTTCTTCAGATACTAAATCTTTATTTCTTTTTTATATAATTTAGAATAATATTTCTAAAAATTGAAATGTGAAGGGAACTATTCCAATATGGCATTTTTATAACATCAAAATCAAAAGAGTCTCTTTTATCAAAAATATTACTTTTTAGCATATTATTTTCAACTTTTAATTGGAGATCTAGGAAATTTGCTGACTCTAAATTGCAATTGGTTTTTATTAAATTCAAGTAGAGTGGATAATACTTTAAATTAGGAGTAAAGTCAACTTTATTGTTGAAAATAATTAAATCATCGATGTATCTGAAAAAGTAACAAGAGTCTGTATCAATTTTTGCATTCTCGTAATAGTGTAAATAAATATTAGCCAGACTATTAACTGCTGGGCCACCTTGTGGCAGACCATTTATTTGTTGATAATAATAGTTATTATGAAATATGTAATTTTCTTTCAAAACAAATTGTATAATAGTATTAAATTTATCATAATTAATCAAATTACTTAATGAATATTTAATATAGACATTTCTAAGTACTAAAATCATATCCTCTATATCAATAGAGTTGAATAAGTCTTCGAAGTCATAGCTATGCAAAGATTTAATACACTTGCCTTGCATGTTCTCAACGATATCATTACTGTTTTTTTTACAATAATGGAGTTTGAGATATTGTCTAGAGTGTGTTGTATAACTTTTTGCAACACCTTGCCTGGTTGTGTAATATAGGTATTAAAACCATTAGTAATAGTTCCAAATTTAATTGGACTCTTATGAAATTTTGGTGTTAGAAAAATAGAAGGAAAATTGATATTTTTTGTATATAAATCTAGTTTTTTATAAAAAGCTGAAATACGGTTAATGTTTTCTCTACTGCTGCCATTAGATTTAATAAACGCGCTATTGTTCTGAAACTGTTTGTCAAGTATAAAGTTATAAAACCATTTGCAAATGATTGCATAAGTTGCCCGGAACTTTATCTACATAAACAATAATGAAATCTTTTTGAAGATTTGATATTTGGTGTTTTATATCTTTGTACGTAATATTTTTATCGGTTTTATAGTTCAGCTTAAGTAATTCACATAAAACTTTGTATTTAAATCCATTAAAAGCTTCGAGAGGAAAGTTGTATTTAATTGCTATTTTTGTAATGAAGTTATTAATATCTTTAGAAACTTATGCTTTAATAGATTTATTATTATTAGAGCGCATTAATCTAAAGCCTGTAACCTTAACCATTATTTCTCTAAGAGTTTTATCTTTAATAATATTTAAATTACCACATATGACATGTTTATGATGTTCCTCAATGAAATCTACATAATTATGACAATTACAAACAATATTATTATTATTTTGCACAAATCAAAAGAACTGTAGTTAAAGATGGATCTACCAATTTTCTTATTATATTTAAAAGCCTTTTTAATTTTAATGTTCTTAACTGGGAAATAAGAAATATATTTCTCAAACACATTAGTAAAGTTTACGTGATTATAGGATTTATTCATGAAAAGGATGTTAGAGTATTCAGCTGTAGAATTTAAAACATTATCATTTATTGATATATTAAACTTACTAATTAAAAAATTACAAAAACCTTTCATAACATGTAAGGCTTGACAGTCTTTAAAGTTATCATAACTAAGTATATCGTTAATAAGTTTAATTTCCTTTTTGTTCAAACCAAACATGAAATTTTTTTATTTGATTAATATTATAAGCTGTTCAAAATCACTACATATTTTATTAATTTTAGCTGTAATATCCTTGGAATCTCTACTATTTCTTATATATATATATATTATAATTTTTTGCTTTGGACAGAGGGACGGCATTTTCCATTTTTATCCAGGAGCGGCAAAACTGCTACAGCCGATTCTCTGATGACCCCATGCATGATTTTTCATTTAAACCTACTACAGCGCTAGATTGCCTTCATCTTGATCAATAGTTACATGTACATTTCTTATTTTTACAGTCCCATTTTATTTTATTCTTCGAAGAAAAAGGTAGAAATCCATCACACAACACAGTAGAAAATGTTATGAGAGTCCCATGAGAGAGTAGATGCAATATCTGAATTCATAATTTCGCTACATCAACATACAGAATCCTTTTTATGTAATCCTCATCTTTAAAGTCACTAATAAATCTCTAGAGGCCCAATTTTTGAATTTTGTAAATCCGGATCTCGTTTTATAGGGGAAGACGGCTCGTAAAATTCTGTTCGCTTTTAGCACTGATGCATGTGCGTCGTAAAAAGGGCCAATGAGTGGATGGTAAAGGGGGAAAACCTTTCAGAAAGCATTAAAAAATATTGCCGTCGAATTAAGAGCATAGTGGACTTAGGGGCCCAGATGCAGAGAAATTGATTATTTCATACCCCTACAGAATTACATAACACTCAGTAATTCTCAAAAAATAATTTGGCAGTGGCAGTCAAATGCTCATACACGTGAGTTCATGGCCAGATTTGTAGTTTCGTGGTCGAATCTGAATTAACTCAAGGCTCTCATATTAGCGTGATGAGGAAGTCAGCAGAATATATTATCAGTTCAGGCATCGTTCTCGTCATTTGATTAAGCTCGCCATCTTTCAGTTGCGACATTAAGAAAATGCCAATTTGATATCGGAGTGCAACACACCAAGTTGTTTATGATCGCCAAGATGGGCGGTAACATTACAACAGGGTTACCTTGATATTTTTATTGTGTGACAATGTGATTGGCACGGGAATGACATATATTATAGTTAATTTTTAGTGTTTTCATTGAGCGGTAACCCTATTAATCTCATAAGGGGAGGGCACGACTAAGGAAATTCATTTGGGGAAGAAACTTTGTGCAATAGTAGTACTCCTTTAGGGTGTTCAACCCTCAATGTAATTCCGCCGAATGGGCAGTCAATCCGGAAAAAATAGCGTTCGAAATATTCGCGTGCTTAGCTTTCATACAATTATATTTAATCGCTTCCAACTACGCAGCGGCGTGGTTGGTAAAGTACCTGTTTAATACGCGGTCAGCCTCGGTTCGAATCGCGCAATCGTTTTTTTTTATTTTTAAATTCATTTAACTATTCTTACTATTAAATAAAATTATTTCTAAAAAAAGGTTTATTAAATATTAAATGATATTTTAGATAATTATTTTGTATTTTAAAAAGTAAAATAACTGTGGTGCAAGTCACCACAGACCTATAACTAGTTCAGTTTCTCGCCTCTCGTGAGTAAAAGTTATATTAACGAGACGACTCTAAAAAGCAAGGCGAACGAGTAAAGACACCCTTCCCCTCCCCAAAAAATTATTTAATCGAACAAAACTAAACTTGACCTTTCTACAATCCAATGCATTTTAATCCTTAATGAAAAATTAAGTAATTGCGGTAGGCGTTATATTTACAGCAAGCTGTTTTATAAACAAAATCGACAAAAATCTACTCAAATGACAATTTCCCTGACCTCCGTCAAACCACTGCCAAAGATCAGCAGTTCTGAAAGAGCGCTTCTACGACAGGGGATTGGATAAGCCGTTTCTAAAATTAAATCTCTTTGAGGATGTTCCGGAGAGCCCACTCGTGGAAGATAACGACCGAAATTCAATCGGCTACAGATGAGACGAGCCGAACGGAGCAGACGATTCAGCACAAAATCTCTCTTCATCCAATTGAAAAGCTGTGCCCCCTCACCCTCATTCGTTCAAAAGGATGGAAAAGTTTTCTATAGAGGACCCTTGCCACTGATAGGTTGTAGGAGTCTCCGCGGGGAATTGGAAGTATAATTCGCAGAGGCATCTACGATTTTTAGATA
Organism: Trichonephila clavipes; assembly: GCA_019973935.1. Classification (NCBI taxonomy): domain Eukaryota; kingdom Metazoa; phylum Arthropoda; class Arachnida; order Araneae; family Nephilidae; genus Trichonephila; species Trichonephila clavipes. Next base: position 1,452,687 of record BMAU01020256.1, on the reverse strand, counting down.
CATATATTCCATTCAAATGTTTATACACTAATGTTACTTTTTTAAAGACTGCATTGATGCAATGTTAAAGAACCCAAACCTAGATATATATTTTTACAGATGAAAAAAAAATGCTCTGCCTCAGCGATACTCAAACTGCGGCCCGAAGGGCAGCATGTGGGCAACCGAGCCTTTATAAGTGGCCCGGTCATGGCCGATTGTTCTGAGAAATTTACTTATTTAAGAACATTGTATTAAAAATTTAGTGGGAAACTCTTTGTCAATAAGTCAAATATATCAATTTTGCTTTTTGCTGTCGATGTCGTACGGGTACGAATTGATATTCTTTTTCTATTTGGAAAGGTTATGATTAGTGATAACAGACAACAGTGGAGTAACGACCATTTTATCGGTGGAACTCATTTTTAACTCTCTTTTATAACTTACAAGAGAAAAATATTCAAAGAAAATATATTGCTTCAAAACGATTACGGAGGTTGACTATTTTGTAGTGAAAAACAAACATGGAGTTGTTTGATTTGTCACGAAAGTGCTGTATTTAAAAAAAGACCAATAAACGGGAATCATCCAATAACATATTTCCTCGAATATCTCATTCAAGAGGTGATAAAAATAGGCCTTCTTGGATAATCTTTGCAGCAGCAACAAAGAGTTTTATCAGTGGTAATATCACAGCTGTAGCACAGACATCCTATGAAGTTTGTTATATTATTGGTAATTATATGAAACCGTTTACTGATGCAGAAATTATGAAGGACAGTTTCTTAAATACTTCTAATTTAGTGTTAGAGACAAAAATAAATATAAATAATAATAATAATTAAGAAAAGCAGTACAGGAATTATAATATTTTGATCAATTTTCCGCATTTTAAATTTCCAATATTACCTTGGTCTTAAAGCATTACTTCACCCTCCCTCACCCATTAATTCTCATCGTGTGGCTCGCGTGAAATAGCTTACATATGAGTGCAGAAGAAAAGGTTGAGTACACCGTATTAATGTTATACTCTTTGTTCTCTAGTCTAGAGAAGAATGCTTTATAAATTCTTTCCCCCTCCCCTTCCTGGAGAAATTGTGACCTGAACAGTGCTAGAAATTTAGACTCGGGACTCATGCAGTCAGCCAAGAAGTTCGCTTGTTCATTGGAGCTCTGTCAAGAAACTTCTATTTTGCTTCAACCTTTGTGCCCTTTGGATTATACTCATCTTGATATAAATCTTGAACTTCATGTGAAGGCATTACAGAGAGAAATGTCACCCGAACTGAAAGCTATAGGTTCGGAAACTATTGACAATCGATTTCCAACAAGTGAATGGTTACATGTTTTTACTGATGGCTCCATTCAAGATAGATATCATGATATTGGGGAGCCGGTATCTACTGTAAATTTGTTTAATTTTTACCTACCACTAGGTATTTTTACTACTGCCTTCGATGACGAGATTGAAGCTATTATAGTAGCGATCGAGAAACTATCACTAAGAAGCTCCATTTTTAACAAGGCCGTAAACTTGTCCGACTCTAAATCGACATTACAAGCTTTATATCCAAATTACCCTCAAAGAATTTTAAAATGCAAATCGTTCTTAAAATATTTTCCTCATAAAATGTCTTTTCAGTGGATACCGGCTCATTGTGACATTGCTGGGAATGAGCATGCTGACTTTCTTGTAAGAAAGGAGCCCGTGTAATCTAAAGACCCGCGAGAATTTCAACCTTCATTCCTTACGGCTTTTTACTAATATGGCCTTGAAGTAAAACGGAAGCTGCGGTGATGTCGAAAGACGAGAAATGGGCGATCTTGAATGAGAACCCTTCATGGGTTCTTGAGGCTCTGAAAAGAAGTTGCTGTAGCTCATATTAGACTTTTTCAGGGCATGACTGTCAGAGATCTCATCTCTATAGAATGAGTATTACCGACTCACTGGACTGTACTGTATGCGGCTCTGGTCAGTCTGTGACCGCTGAACATTTGGTTGTATGCCCTGCAATAATTAGTCTTAATTCAATTGTCAAAAAACATTAGAGAGCATGTGATTTAATGGCATAGGTGCTATTGTAGTGTGGGGCATTTGTAAAAGAAATAAAAAATAAATCTTTTATGTGAATCAATCAATTTTCCCTCTAACGAAAAATGAATTTTATATGACATCTTCTATAGCCACGGTTCTTAAGCTGTGGTCCACGGAGTTTCTCATGTAACATTCAGTTTTTCTGGTTTTAAAGACTCTGAAAGGTATGAAAAAATTGATAGATGTGCAATCCTAGACTAGATCACTTAATGGACCTAATGAAAAAACTCTACTAGAACATGTATTTCAATCAATAGTTTTAAGTCGGGGAGGAATGTTTAGAGTGTTGGGAGTCCGTGATTGTCAATCTATTACATAAAGGGTGTTCACGGTGATCGAAAAAAAAAGTTTAAGAATCACTGTTCAAACTGTTAATAATTAATTGAATAATTAAACAAATAATTATTCAAACTGTTTCTTCTTTTATTTATTTTTTTAAAGCTTACATGTTAAGATGGTAAACTATATATTATGCGATTTCTATGTTTTTAGGCGACGGTTCGGTAGCTTAGAGGTACCTCATAAGCCCAAGGTATATATATATATATATATATATATATATATATATATATATATACTAAATATTGCTTAAATCAGAAATACCCAATTAATTTTATTAATAGTTATATGAATAAAGCTATTCAAAATTGTAAGGATTAAAAATTCTCAGATTAATAATAGTTTTACACTATAAATTTACACATTTCAGAGTTACAGTTACCTCCATATTCTATTATTAGATACAATTACTTATTGTTATTTAATTCATATATACTCTAGTGTCACTAAAGTTATGGTATTTTGTAACTCTTTTATTAATTTTTGTTTCTATTCTTTTTATACTTGTGTTAAGTGCTACATTTCAGCCATTCACATGCTTTGAATCTGCATTAGAATCCAGAATCTGGCAATAACTTATTTATTGCACTCAGATTTAGCGTGCGCTCTGCATTTTCAAGTGCATTTATTAGGTAAGTTACCTCTATTTTGTAATGGATTTAGATATTCCTATCCATTACTTTCAATAGGTTTTTGCTCAGTTTTATTTACAAAAAAGGGGAACATTGGCTGGCCAAAAAACATGTTCAACCCCACTTTTATATAATTTATATAATAGCTGTCATAAGTCAGCAATGTTTATAATACTGCAGCATCCATTTTATAATTTTTAATCTAGTGTCCTTCTTTGTATGATCTCTTTACTGTCTTTGTGTTTTTTTTCGAATGTGATTGGTGTGAATGTTTATATCTTCTCTATAGAGAATTATCTATCTATCTATACATATATATATATATATATATATATATATATATATATATTCATTCATATATATAATATATATATAATATATTCATACAATATCATTTTACTATATTGTCAGGTGTATCATCCACGTGAAAAAATAGGCTTAACTTTTCAGCATGGCTCTATTTTTTCTTTTTTCTATTATGTCGAAAAATTATGCTGTATGGAGAAGATTGGATCCATAAAGCATTGCTAACCCTAAATCGCTGGCCTAATTCAGCGACAGCTTAAGAAATCAGAATAGGTCTACAGTTTAGTCCAAAGACTTTTTTGTATCTACATCTGTTGCGTCTAGTGAACTCCAATTTCTTCCTTCTTTAGTATTGTAGTTCCAGAACTTTTTCACTTTTATTTTATTATACTATATATATATATATATATATATATATATATATATATATATATATATACATATATATATATATATAATATATATATATATACTATATATATATATATATACTATATATATATACACTATATATATATATATATACACTATATATATTATACTATATATATATACTATATATATATATATATATATATATATATATATAGACCAAATGTTTGTCACAGTATAGAAAAAACTAGCTCTTGCGCTATAAAAAAATCAACACTCACTCCGTTCTCTACTTTTGATTTTTTTTTTTAGTATTGCCGTCTAAAATAACATGAGAACAATTGGAAACACACCTCGTAATTTAAAATCTGAGTAAAGTAAAAAGAACGGCATCTCTTCCGATCTCCAGTATCACTACAACGTGAGGATATTCAGGGGCATTAGAACTCTCAACTTACGAGTTGGTGTCCATAATCCCTCGGATTCTGCTCTTCTACTGGATTTCAATGACTTTTCATAGGTTACGCATGCGTTTGAGGATAAACCTTTTATTCTTAGACGCAATCAAGCGACGAGAACGACACCCAAGTTGGTACTCCAAACTCCCTCAACACGTCAGCATGAGGACTTTCAGTCCCCCTAAACGCCATGAGTTAATGCTATAATGAGGCCGCACACTGTAAAACGACACGAAGGTAATTGGCGACGGACCTCGTCATTTTGAACCATGGTCAAGTGACGAGGAAGACACGAGCTAACACCCTTCTCTTAACTTCCACATCAACGGGAGGACGTTTGAGTCATGACAGATTGAATATACATCAGCTTCACTGCACGATAGGTCATCAGCGGTACTGGGCTCGAACTTTTGACACGTCAGCCACGATTCCGTGAACTTGACCTCTAGGATATCACGGTCACCTCTATAAGTCGTATTTTTAGTGTTATCGGGGTCCTATTATAGGACTTGATGAAATTTTGTCAGCCATAAATTGGTGGAAATGGTCACTCGGCTACTGTGACCAAAACTCCAAAATTTTCGAAGTCAGAGATTCCCAAAGCGATCTAGGGTCTGTGATGACCTGCAAGGGGTTCGTCTACATCTGCGAAAATATAATTCGGGAATCTACGATAGTAGCTCTCATGAATGGAGATCTTATAGTAGATTTTAGAAATGTGTCAGCAATTCTGACTTTAAAAAGACCCGAATTTATTATCCCAGATTATGGAGTATTGTAAGAAAGTTACTTTTCCTAGTGAGAAGGAGTTTCAAAGCAGTTGCCAATCTCCAAACCTGAAACTGACAAAATGGATACTAAATGGTGAAAATACGACATTGAAGCACTTGATTTATCCTTCCCACTATAAAAGCATTTTTGTTGATCATTTAATATTTTATGTATTAATTAAATTTTAATTGAATTAACATATGTATTTTAAGTTTTAACTATGATACCGCACTACAGTAAAGCATTTAAAACTTTTAAAGTAAGTAGATATATACCAACAGTCAAAAAAAAATTGAAGTTGATAAATTCGCAAAAATCCACTACTAGGTAAGCAGGGACTACTCCAAACCGAAAAACATGGCAAGGAGTCCCTGAGACAAAACGCTTGGGAACGTCAGGTCTAAGTAAGCCTATCTCAAAATACAGTTATGAATCGGTTGAGGGTGAGTAGAGCTCACAAATAAAGCAGCGTAATCCCACTGACGACGGAAAAGGAACCAACATAAACAGAAATGAAACGATATTTTCTGTAAAAAGTTTCAATTTTTATACGGACCCACGCTCTGCGTCAAACAATCTCCATAGTAAGGAAATTTAAGGCACTTATTCCAGGGGGCCAAACGCGAGCGGAAATGGGTGTATTTTCCCTCCTAGGGTCGTAAGTGGAAGGAAATAAAATAGGGGAGAATCAATAACCCCGGAAAATGTCTTCTTTATGAATGGGGACCTCCTGTCTTCACCGCAAGTGCGCGTTCGGGGGAGGGTCACGGCTTGTGACATTCATTTCTCAGAATGACCTATATTTAGTTTATTCTTCACGAAAGAAATATTTTGAATTTTGGGTTGAGTGAATAAGTGAGAGTTGTATTATCATCACACAAAAACGAAACATGGGGTTATTGGCGTCTGACCTTATTATACTGAGCTTCAGTGAAGTGACGAGGACGACACCTGAACTAGCACTTCCCTCTCCTAAGTACCACACCAATGGGATGACATTGAGCCTCGACAGACTTAACGTGCATCGGGTCCCTGTGCACGGCGGGTCACCAGTGACACCATGACTCCAACCTGAGTCACCTCGGCATGTTTTGGTGGAAAGGTTATAAACAAATTGGAATTCACTTGTATTTAGCACCCAGTCTTTGACCTTTCAGGAAACAAATCTTTTTACTGAAAAAATTGCAACCCTTTGCGAAATTAAACTTGTCTCGGATCAAAACGATCGCGCCTTTGCAAACATTAAATATTTTTTCAATCACTCATCCGGTATAGGGGCTACTGACGCTTATTGATGTGCCATACGGCCTGGATTCTAATCTCAGAGAGTGAGAGAGTGAATATTAACGTCCCCCTGTTCAGCTACTCGAGTGTTTTTGGTGACGGACTTCGTAATTTTGAACCCTGGGCAAGTTAAGAGAACGTCACCTGAGCTGCCACCCTCTCCCACACCAATGGGAGGACGTTTGAGCGTTGACAGATTGAACGTACATCACTTCCCTACACGGCAGGTCTTCATTGATTCTAGGCTCGAACGCCGGCTACGAGTCCGTTGTGACGAATCTGTACGGAACCTTTCCACTAATCTTCTTAGGCGTCTTTTTGGGGAATATAAATTCGCGTTTATTTCCAATCAACTCCAAAAAGATGAACGGGATGTGCAAATTAGATAAGGTATTTAAGTCGAGCGTTGTAAGATAGCAATGTAGATGATGGAAGGCTATTGAGCCACCAACTTTAACCTCAATCTTAGAGGATTTCAGCATATTAAGATATTGAAGAAGTATTGCTGCAATTCTACGGAAGTATATACCAGAAAGCTGATATAGCCAGCGGTAAATATAATTTACGTACGCTTAAAATAAGCGTTAGTTTAGTCGAATTAGTTAGAGTTAATGAAAGTTAAGAATTCGAGTACGTGTATTTCTCGGACCACCTATTTTGGTAAACCTTACTTGATCTTGAGAATAATTATTAATTAGTTGTAAAATTCGTAATTTAATTTAGTACAAAGGTAAATCCCTTTTTTTGACGTAAAATAAAAGTATTATATGTTATTAGAGTTTTTTTAAGAAATTGAAAATAATAAATAAATATTATTATTCAAAATGGTTCTTAGTGGTTCTTTGCCTCAAATTAATCTCGGTGTCCAAGGTGAGACTCAGGGGGGTCTCCACACCGTTACCTTGACCACAAGGCTACCTCGGCCACCGAATCCCTGAGAAGGCATGGATATTTGTAAATGTATAGTGGCTTAGCGGCATGGGGATACTCCTCTCGTGAGGTTGATGGAAGGGGAACAGAAATAGGAGGCCCCCTGACCACCTCAAGGGTGTTCTCCCTCATAATTGGCGCGAAACTGAGCCAAGAGCTAATTCGTTCTATTACCAGTATGGTGCTCAAAGTTACAGTTAACGGCATGAGTACGCTTAGCTCTTTGCCTCGATTAATGTTGTGGGTCTTGATCTGATGTTACAGTCGTTAAACAACAAAAAATATTTTTAGAGTGTGTGAATTATGTGAATTACTTTTATTAAAATATGCACATCTTTTTGTGTGTGTGTTCTAAAATATACCCTCAAGTAAATACATTTTAACATGAAGTATGTTTGGATAGAACTTGAGTCCATCTAGAGATAGAGGGCTATGGGAGTCATGAGTCAGTTGCTGAAAAAAAATTAGGCAAATTCATAACTATAATTGAATTTTTTTTTATTTAGCATCGCATTTAATGGAGTGAGAGAGTTATATCGCCGTCACACTATTAAACACACGAGGACTATTGGGACCTTGGTTCACTGACCTTATCTTCTTCTCTAATAGAGCTGCGCATTAGTATTTAACCTTTGCAGACCTAGTACATTCCCCAGGAGCTGGTATTATTTTCTAATGCAGCCCCCTATAGGCGATGCCAATTACCGCCAGCACTTTTGATGCCCTGTCTCCTCCCCAGAGGGAGGCATCTGAGCTCTCGCGATGCGAAACCTTACTTAGGATTTTAAATTTGTCGAGAGCACCCAAGCTAAACAGGCACTTAATGGATTTTTTTCATGCGGTTAATCCTACGATATGGCCTCTGTCGATTTTCTGCATCGTGAAAATCCACCGAATAGAACAGGGGTCGAACCCGCAACCTTGGGTGTAGAAGGCCAACGCCAAACCAGCATTAAGTGGAGAGTGTTAAAAAAAAACATAATAAGGAAGGATCATTCCAAATGATTCGCGGTTGGACATTTTTTTTTTTAAGATTGTTAGTAGATTTCCAATAATCTCTCTGCCCTCGCGAGCAACTGAAAGAAAAAATCATTCCAAACCAAACCGGGTGACTCGAAAAAACCTAATTTGGAATTAAATTCGCTCCATCCTTCTACTTCAACACTGACGAGACATTTTCTTTTTCGACCCCATCCCCCCACTCCCTTGTCAATTTATCTCTTCCCTCAACTTAATTTAATTGCAATCCAAAATCATTAAGAGTCGATGCGGATCTGGGAAGCAACTTTTAAACGATCGTTTGCATTTATTCCGCCCACCCCATCTCCACCCTCACCGAAAATCGTTTGCATTTTCCACATCCACTCCTCTGGGTCATTGTGAGCTGTTTATTCGATTCGTTTGAAGGTGGGGGAGAGGTGTTGCAGGGAATAATGGATTTTGGCACCTTGACTTCTTTTCTTTTGGTGTTAATTGAATCAAAAATGAATATAAAGTAGACGAACTATTGGGAAAATTTCCTCGTTCTGAATTGCTTTCTCTCTCCTCTAGTTTGCATCAATTCATAATGTATGAGATATGCAGAGAGTAATTTTATTTAGAAAAGGGAAAAAAATGAGCTTTTTTTGTTGAATGAAATATTTTCTCAATACCTCAAGAGAAGAATATATTCAATATATTTGTTGTTTGTATTTGATTTTCGGCAAGTATGCATGCCGACGGACCATAACTTCGACACCTGAGGGGAAGCACACGTGTTCGTGCAAAAATTAAAAAGGAGAACAATTGGTTTTATAAGCTCCACTGCTCTTTTCTCTAAAAAAGTACTTTTGAAGTGAAACTTCTTTAAGCGCATGAGGGTAAAATTTTTACAGATGAAACGTCACGCCGGTATGCAACGGAAGTGTCGGAAAAGAGAGAGAGAGTGATCGAGACCGATTGAGAGAGAGTAAGACAGGGCGAGGTGAGAAAGATTGAACAAGAGAGAGAGAGAATACGGGATATCGAGAAAGAATACACGCATAGCGTAATATTTACAATATTATTAGACACTTCTACAGTGAATAAACAGTAAGTGAATTTTATAAATAAAAACTTTGTGAAAAACTTTGTGAAAAAACTTTGTGAATAAATTTGTAAGTTGTCCTGTATCAAGCAATTATTCGAAGTAAGTAATATATCTGTTATCTTTTTGTTTATTTACAATTTTTTATGATAATTGGTTTGAAGGTTAGGTAGTTTTAATATTTACAAATAACATGTGGTATTTCAACTTGCCACTCGTCATTTGATAATTTAATAAATCATTTACCATAAAATAAAAATATTTCATAAATTCGCTTTTCTAAATTTTGAATTCAAAAACAAAACTTAATTAATAATTTCTAATATTGACAAAAAACACGTTGCATTTTTATTTACAATTCGTCATTTGAGATTTCAATAAATCATTGTGCATAAAATACTAATAACAATATTTCATAAATTCTTTTGACGAAATTTTAATTTAAAAATTGGAATTTCTAGAGTTATCATTAATTTGCAAAAATTTTGTATATATTTAAATTGGATTAGGTATTTTTAATATTTACAAAAAATCACGAGAAATTTTAATTTAATATTCAACATCTGAGATTTGACTATATTATTTTTCAAACAATATAAAATAAATTTATTTTAATAATTCTCTTTAATTATTTTTATTATTAAATATTGATTTCAAATAACTTTTCATTTTCAGATTGCAATGCCAAAAATTGTGGTGCGAGAGTGTGAAACACTTAAAAATAAAATATCTATTAGACGGCCAGCTAAAACATCAACAGAACGTTCACGAGAATTTAGAGAGCGAAAAAAGGCTTTAAAAAATGCAGCTAGCCAAGAGTTGAATATCTCATCGTCCATCATTACAGAAACTACACCAAAAACTCCAGCAGAGCGTAGTCGTGACTACAGAGCTCGAAAAAGACAAAAATCTGAAGAAAATCAAGAGTCAAATGATTTGACGCGAATCACTGTTGAAGTACATCAAGAACAAGACAATTCTCAACCTTCGACTTTACCAATTAAAAGAAAAAAAACTTCAACAGAATGTGTTCGTGAGTTTAGAGCAAGAAAAAAATCATTGACAAGCCTTTCAGAAAACATCATTGAAGATTTTCCAACGTCATCAAATATTATTAATGCTAATAACAATAATAATAATAATAATAATAATAATAATGGTGATAATAATAATATTAATAATAATAATAACAATAATAATGGTGATAATAATATTATTAATAATAATAATAATATTAATAATAATAATATCGATGAGAATCATGTCAATATTACAAATAATACGAGACGTATTCAAGATAATGATTTACGAGTACCTTATCCTACTTTTCACAGGCATCAAAATGCTCACAAGGAATTTAAGGAAAAATTTATCAATAACTCGTTTGGGCATGTTTGCTCAGTATGTGAGAGATTGTGGTTTAAAGAAGATTTAAAATATGCATCTATTCAACACCAAGAGATATTAAATATAATTCTTCCTCATGTATCAAACGACAAAATTGCTTTATGCAACACATGTCTTAACGCATTAAACAAAAATAACATTCCAATAATGGCTGTATATAATGGGTTCAAATATCCACAGTTTCCAAGTCATTTACCACCACTAGATATTTTATCTGAAAGATTAATTTCACCTCGTATACCTTTCATGCAGATCAGAAGATTAAGACATGTCAACGGTCAATATGGAATTTTAGGGCAAATCATTAATGTGCCTGTTGATGTTGATACAATGATTAAAAGTCTACCACGAAACGTAGATGATGATTATTGTATTAATGTACATATCAAGCGAAAACAAATTCATAAATCAAGCTATTTGCAGGGCATAATTAATAAACGCTCAATAAAAACCTGGCTACAATTTTTATTAGCTACACCACTTAATACTATGTATGAAATTAAAATGGATCAATCATTTTTTGACAATAATTCAATTTCAACGGAAATTCCTTTAGAAGATATTAGTGAACATATACCTATTGAAGAAAGTCTAACTGCTCAACAACATACACTGTCATGGGATGAGGAACAATATCTTTGTATTGCACCTGGAGAACAAAATGTTCCACGGAGCTTACTGTTCGATGAACATGCAGAAGAGCTTTCATTTCCGTCAATTTATTTGGGTGAATTTCGGAGATTCAGAGAAGGAATTAAAGCAACACCATTCATGATGGCATCAAGTGAATTACGAAGATCTGATCGACGAGCTGTGACACCGCATCATCTTTTATACGTAGCAATGAAAATTATGAGATTGAGAGTTCGGGATTCCCTGACGATTGCTTTTAAACATGTTGGTAAAAATACAACGGTCACTCGACAACAAATTGAAGACGAACATTACATCAATAATTGTATTGAAACAAATCTTGCTTTTTACGATCAATTCCGAATTCAACATGGTATTGGTCGAATCGTAAAAAAGATCTTTTTGCTATGATAAGGCAACTAGGTAAACCAACAATTTTTTTAACATTAAGTGCAAATGAAATTGGTTGGACAGATCTAATACAAATATTATATACATTGAAACATAGTGGAGTTGAAATTTCAACGGAAGCTGCTGAAAACTTGCATTACCTTGAAAAAACTACTTTAATTAATGAAGACGCAGTAACGTGCGCGATTTACTTCAATAAATTAGTAAATGTTTTAATGTCTATCCTACAGTCGAAAAAATTAAGTCCGTTCGGAAAATATTACGTTGTCGAGTACTTCAAGAGGATTGAATTTCAGCATCGTGGAAGTCCACACGCTCATATCTTATTGTGGTTAAACAATGCTCCAATTGATGCCATGGGAAACCATAAAATTGATGCGATAACATTAATTGATAATTTAATTTCTGTTTCATCTGAAGAAGCATCAGGTAATATAAAACTTCAAACTCACAAACACACATTTACGTGTTACAAAAGAATAGGCGCAAACGGACCACAGAAGTGTAGATTCGAGGCGCCTTTCATGCCGTCTAGATCTACAATAATATTATCACCTATGCAAAAAGAGGAACCTGGTTTTCGCGATTACTTCAATCAATACAAAAGCATAAGGGTGAAACTAGAAAATAAAGATTATCTGGACATGGATGATTTTTATAAAGACAATAACATACTTTCAGATGACCATTATCATAATATTCTACGAGCTGGGATAAATAGACCGAGAGTATTTTTTAAACGCCAGCCACGTCAGAAATGGAACAATTCCTTTAATCCATTCATTTTAAATAAAATTAAATCTAACATGGATATTCAATTCATTACGGAGGAGTATTCTTGCGCTGCTTACGTTGCTGAGTATGTAAATAAAACAAATAGAGGAGTAAGTCATCTTCAACGTTTAATTATCGAAATTATGAATGAAAACCCTGAGTTTGATATTGTTGAGGTTACTAGAAAAATTGGAGTGAATATGTTAAATCACGTAGAAATTACAAGTCAGGAAGCTGCTTGGTACCTTCTACGAGAGCCAATGTCAAAATGTTCGACTGTTGTAACTACTATTCCCACAATGTGGCCTGTTGATCGACAAAGAATACGAAAAACTCAAAAGGCATTAGACGAAATGGGTATTGGAGAGGATTCAACTAATATTTGGCGTGATAATTGGTTTGACAAGTATGAAAAGCGACATCAAGATTTAAATGATGTCACACTTGCTCAATTTGTTGCAAATTACACAGTAAAGAACGACGGAAGTTATTCACTCAGAAAGAAACCACGCATCATACGTTATCGTAAATTTGATATGGCGCAAGATCTAAATGAATATAAAAAGAGAGATGGTATCTTTACATTTTCCGTTCCGTAACGAAGACGCAGAAATACTGTCTGAGCTAAAATTCATTCAGATATATGATGAGAATGAAAATTTGATTTTAAGTCGTCGAAAAGATTTTGAATCAAATCTAGACATTCGTAAGACTATTGAAATTTGTCGTTGCTTATGTCGTGATGATGATATTCTCGATAATGAAAATGACCAAGAAGCAGCAAACAGATACCCTGAGCCGGATCCATATCAAAATTTATTTCAAAAACGCGAATCCTGAAATTAATAATGCTGATATTCGTGCAGCTGTGTTAAACAAGCTTGGACCGATAGCAAAAAAAAAAAAAAAAAATTTAATGGAAAATGCCGAGTTTTGTAATGTAATGAGGATGTCGAATAATAAGCAGAGCGAGCTTTTACATCATGTATTATCGCATCTACTATATTCAAATGGAAATCCACTACAAATTTTCTTGACTGGTCCAGCTGGTTGTGGCAAAACATTTGTCATTAAGCTTATCATGGAAATTTATAATCGTTTTTCCAATACCGATGGTTTTTGCAATGCATACATAGCATGTGCTTCAACTGGTAAAGCCGCTGTGGCAATTGATGGTACCACTGTACATACAGCATTCAAGATCACACTTTCAAGGTTGCTTCCTTTAAGTATTGAAGTAGCTCATCAATATCGAGCACTTTTCAAATTTATAAAAGTTATAATCATCGACGAAGTTAGCATGATTAGTGCTGAATTACTTGGGCACATTGATTCACGATTAAAACAAATCACTGGAAACTATAATACTAATTTTGGAGGTTTGGATATGATTTTAATTGGTGATTTGCGTCAGTTACCACCAGTAAGGGCGACACCGATATATAAGCAACAAAAACAAAAAATATTCAGTCCACTTCTATGGAGAAATCTAAAATTCTACGAGTTAGAAGAAGTTATGAGGCAATCCAATCGAGTATTTTCTTCGATTCTGACAAAAATTGGTAATGGTGACCAATTAGCAAGCCAGGAAATAGAACTAATAGAATCACGATTATGTACTGTTCATGAAGCAGATACTCACTGTCCGCATGCAATACGGTTATTTAATACAAATCACGCTGTCAATGTTTATAATAAGAAAATTTTGGATGGAGCTATAGAAAAATATAACTCTACAGCTACAGATGGATGCACATCAGCAGAACAACAAGCGTTTGTACGCCAAAAATTACACAAAATGTCGATAATTGATACAGGAGGTTTACCATATGAAACAGTTTTTGTAAAAGATATATATTATATGATAACAACCAATATTGACGTCTCCGATGGTTTGGCAAATGGTGCCGTTGGAAAATTAGTTCATATCGAACGAGATGATTCAGGCCAAGTTAACTTTGTATGGCTTGAGTTTTCAGATTCACCAAAAACTGGTCAAAAAATTCGAAAAAAAAGTTGCTGGACATGTTGCGGCAAATAATATAAGTCGAACTGCCGTACCAATCGGTAGACGATCATCAACAATACCACTAAATAACAATAAAACAATAAATGTGAAAAGGTCCCATTTGCCATTAGTTTGTGCTTGTGCAACAACAATTCACAAGTCTCAAGGAAGTACGTACTCCGAAATTGTCTACGAATATGATAAAAAACAGTCACAATCATTGGTATATGTTGCATTGTCTCGTGTCACAACTATCGAAGGACTACGGATTACTACAAGCAACAATGATTTGACCTTTTACCATGGACGAAGACCATCAACAACAATGATACATTTACGAGATGAATTTAGAAGACTTTCATTAAATTGTGTAAAAACGGTTGATAGTGACATGCTATATTTCATACGACAAGAACAGGGATTAACTGTATATACTCTTAATTGTCAAAGTCTTCGAAGTCATTCTCAAGACTTATTAAAAAATCAAATTATACAAGAATCTAACATCATACTTTTATCTGAAACTTGGATAAATAACTCTGAAGAAATAAGTCTAATTAATTTTGACTGTATTGTTAACTTTAAACGACCGAACGTTCGAGCAGGTGGAGTGGGTATTTATTTCAATAAAAAAACAATACGACAAATATTGTTACGCCAAACGTTACAATGACAGCAATTAATTCATCATCACAGCAACTAGTATCAACATCAATTGGTGACATTTGCATGGTGTAATGTCAAACTCTTCATGGAAGAAAAATAATTTTCGCTGCTGTATACATATCAATTAATCAAAAAATTGAAGATATAATTAGTTTCTTGCATCACCAATTACTTCCATACAGCCACGGAGGTGCTGCTATTCTCGGTAATGAGAATGATAAAATACCACTTGTTTTGGGTGGTGACTTTAACATTAATTTTGCAGTTGATGATTCCAAACCATTAATTAACTTTCTAGAAGAAAAATTTAGTCTACAGCTAAATAATAATCCAAACACACCAACTACAAATTCAGGAACGACAATAGATGCTATTTTTACAAGATATTTAGATAATGTTGAAACACGAACTTATGTTGCATATTTTACCTATCATAATGCTTTAGTCACAATAATACCAATACAAACAACGTCAAACAATGTAAATATTGAAGAAATAAATTGAAAAAATTAAATTTATAATTTACATTAATCTTCAACATTTTTTTTTTATTTTAATGACAATTAAATTCCTAACCTATCTTCCTTTTTCCCTTCCTCTTAATCTTGGAAATTTAAAGTTTTAGATTTGTATAAATATAAACAAGATTTATAAATTAGTTCGCCAAAGAAGTTTCACTTCTGACATGTGTACTTTGTACGCACGCATGTTTTTTTTTATGTACTTCATCAATATATTCTTTAAATTGGATTTATACTCCAATGAGAATCCAAATATATAGACTATTTTTACTATTATTATTCAATTCCTACTATTTATAGCTCACACTACATTTATTTAATTGGTGGAATCTTGGTGGAATTTTCTATCGTTAATAAAATGCATTCTAATACGCTTCATTGAGTTGAAATTTTATATACATGATTATTTTGGATGACATTACAATAATTTAATTAATTAAAATGAATTGATTAAAACTAATTATTTAAAAAATTACAAATACAGCCACGTTGGCATCATTTTCGGCGACTTAACGACCCTTTTGGCGACTTGTGTCAAAACTTGAAAAGTTTTTTTTATTCACGTTTTAAAGCATTCAGTTGAACTGAAATTTTATAGACACGAAATTGTCTTGGATGACAGTACGATATTTTAATGATAATTAATATAAATTAATTATGAATATACATCTATATATTAATTGCAACTATTGAATAAAAAGTAGCTAAAATAAAAAAAAATTGTTGATTTAGGTAGAAAGTGACTTAATTTTTTTTATATTACTTGTTATTAATGACGAACAAGAGTTATTTTATGCAAAAAAATATAAAAAAAATCCTAACATTTTGGCGACCCCACTTCAGGTCGCCATCTCTAGTTTGAGAAACTCTGCTTTAACTCTTTAGTGAGTGACTATTAACTTCGACCTCTTGAGCTACACGAGGGCTTTTGGTGACACACCTCGCCATTTTGAACCACCTTCAAATGACGAGTAAGACGCCTGATTTGGCACCACTCTTTCCTAAACTTCCACACCACACCAACGGGAGGATGTTTGAGCACCGACAGATTTAACGCGCATCAGCCCCTCTATATGACGAATCTTCAGCGGCACTAGGCTGGAACTCATGCCACGACGGGCACGAGCCTGTGACCACCTGACTACCGCGGATACTGGGGGAGGGGAATAAAAGCAGAAACAGGCAAATTGTTTTCTGAAATAAGTTAATTCTCCGTTAACACTGTCAAGGTCATTTTATTGCATTTCAAAGTCTTTGCAATAGTTTTACTGAAGAAAAAATGGTATTTTGGAAGGACGTATATATCCATCCGGTGTGCATAACGCACCTATTGAGAAAGACGAATATATACACCGGAGGCAGAAAAAAGATTAAATGTCGAGATTAAAATTTTCAGCCATTTTCTTAGCAAATTATTGGAGGAAAAGGAATAATTTTTGTAAACTTTTATATCTCCGTCTTTGGAATGATAATTCTTTCTCCGTCTCAATCACATCAAGATAGAAAATTTTTGGAACGAATTTGTGATATCGCAGCGCTACGCACCAAGCAGCGCTTGTTTTCGAGTGATATGGAATCAAAGATGGCGGCCTAGCTGTAACAAAACGTCAGGAAAATAATTTTTAGGAACCGCTGTTTTCCTCACAAAAGTGTTTGAAATGCTGAAAAAAAACTCGATTTTAAATAATATTTTTAAAAAGGAAAGAATTAAAAATTTTACTTAATTTTTTGTGGAGAAATGCTTGGAAAAAGATGATTATCAGGATTTGAAAAAAAAAGAATTTGAGGAATTCAGAAATGGCGGAGAAAGTAAAAATAAGTAAAATATAGAAAAAGATAAAATTTTTAAAAAAAAACTTACCAGCAGGAAAAAATAATAATTATTAATCGAGAAATGAGAATTCAATTCAGCGAAATCTTAATTTTAAAAAAAAAGTCACCACTTTTAGAAAACAAACTAGACCCAAAGGGAGAATTTGGTCCAATATAATTAAAAACACAGCCCTCACATTATTTTTAAAAAAATATCCTAGTACTCACCCATAATATTAGAAACATCCATATTCAAAGCACAAAATAGAACAAACGACTGAAACAATGGCATGAAGAATAAATGCAATGTAAACGGTTACATTTTTAAAGAAACCGGATTAAAATAGTCTGAAACACAAATAAGGCTACCGCGGGAAAGAACAATCCAATAAAAATAAGTTATAGTTTTAAAAAAACTAAAACCACGCTTTGATAGTTAATTGAACTGAAATGTAAAACAAAAATTCTTCATAAGAATTAAATTATTAACGAGAAAATTGTCATTGTGGTAAAAGCGTGTGTGCATAGATGGGAGGGGGGTCGTACTTCATTTTTATCCAAACGCATCCAACGCTTTTATACCAATGACATTCATTTTCTCGTTAATAATTTGATTCTTATATTAGGAATTTTTTTTCTTTTTACTTTTTATTTAGATTAAATATAAAGCGTGATTTTAGTTTTTTTAAAATTATAATTTATTTTTCATTTTTTTAGTTAGATCTACAATAAAAGCATTTTTTTTTTAGTTTTTAGACTATCATTTATTTTGTTTGTTGTATCCGTACTAACCAAAAGCGTTTTCACTTTAAGGTTTTAATTTTATCTTTTAGTTGACAAATCTGGAAAAAGGATTTGGAATGAGTCGCCAAATCTGGAAATTGGAAATCAATAATCCTGATGATCCTGATCAGGATAATGGAACAAAATTATGAATTTATTTTATTGTCATCGGTCCTTGACAAGTGCGCAAATTTTCGAATGAATCTGACCTTTTAAAGTGAGTAAAAATCGAGTTCTCCGCTCCATAGAGGTGACGCTAATGAAAGCGTGTTGAAAAAAATTAATTATAATATGTATGTCAGTAGTGGTCTCCAGCCTCCCGGTCTGTGGATCAAATACAACTGGTTCGCACAAGAGAGAGAAACATTAGATTACTTCCATTTCATTTACTGCGGTATATTTTTCTTGAGTTTGGGCTACTTTTTATGGAAATATCACTTTATATTCCTTGTAAATCATTTTACATTGAATTTTGGTGTAGCTATATTTTATTCTGAGAAGTTACGATTAAATGCAATTAAATTAAAATTATGAAATCTCAAAACAGTCTAAAATATAAACAACCAATGTCTTCCCCTTCAGTGGGTCGCGATAAAATTATCCAACGTTGACCGGTTTGCTGCGATAAAATGGTTGGGGAACTCTGATATACGTCACCCCTATGAAAACTCCATCACCACATGATAAGAATACCAAATTAACCCTATTGTAATGCTTTCGTCCATCTTGGCGAACATAAACAACTTGGTGCGAAGCACTCTAATATCAAATTAGTAGTAAATCTTTTTACATGGATGACAAACATTGTATAGGGGTTATACAGAATGAGAAACGGATGAAAAACCCGTCGAGGAAAAGGAACAGGATGATAAACTTTCCGAGTGTAAAATCGACTTATCACTCCCATCCCTAGAGATTAGAGGAATAAAGAAATAAGAAGAGGGGGGGGGGCGAAAAACTCGTTAGACGAAACTTTTGTTGGGAAGCCAAACTATTTAGAGAAACAGCTCCTCTTCTTTTTCTACAAGAGTAATTAGCGAAGCAATTTGTAAGAAGACTAAGAAATAAGTTTTTTTTCTTATGTGTGTATGCACACCGAAAATCTGTTGCCCCCACACACCTTCGCACTTTCGGAAAGCAAAGCATATTGACTTCCCCTTTCGGAGCCAGAGGGGCTTAATGTAAAAAAATAACAGAAGGGGAGATGGTCCCGGAAGAAATCACTTCTCAGATTTTCTCTCACACCGTGATATATTTCGCAAAAAAACTTGCTAGTTTCCCAGAGTTTTAAACAAATGTGGTATCACAGGAAAGGTATTGTCTTGGGGAGCAAAACTTCCGCCCATGCGCTTTTGGAGTTAGTGACGCTGACTACTGTGCCGCAGGGACTGGGTTCGAATCCCGGAAAAAGCATGAATGATTGCAAATATTTCGTTTTTGAGCGGCATGGGGTTTTGCTGAGAGGTTTTGTTGAAGTGGAAGTGGTGGAAGGCCCTTGACCAATCCTTCAGGTGTTCTCCCTCAAAATTGTTGTGGGTGAGTAAGTTAATATTAACGTCACCATGTTCAGTTACACGAAGGCTTTAGGCGACGGACCTCGGTATTTTGAATTAAGGACGACGCGTGAGCTGGCACCCCCTCTAGGCTGCGGGAGGACGTTTGAGCCACAACAGATGTAACGTTTAACGGGTATCTCCCCCACACGGTGGATCTTCAGCGACTCTAAGCTCGAAATCATGACTTGCCGGCCACAAGTCCATAATCTTGAGCACTAAGCTACCACGGCCTCTCAAAATTGAAGTAGAACCGAGCCAAATAGCAAAACTAGCCCCTTGCCATGACAAATTTCGTGGGTTTGGATCTGACACCCTCTATTAGGTAGCATCAGAAGCAAAGCACATAAATTGAAACGGAATAACACGTCGGGACTGAACCATTTTCAAGGTATCAAGAAGAAAATTTGCTTTTCACCCGAAGAACTCTACCGTGACCGTGTTCGCAAACGGATAGCTTTGTCCTCATCAGTTGCTCCTTTTGACTGCCGAAACGGAACAGTAAGTAATCGGACAAAAGTTTAGCCATGACTGATTTGTCAATAATCACATTGTAGCTTAAAGGCTCATCAACTAGCTCGCCAAAATTAACCCCGATTTCGCATGTTATGTGAGAGCATCGGACTCCAGACCAGAAGGCCTAGGCTCGATGCCACCAAATACCCTCCGAGTACCCATGAAGTACGTGCTCGTTAAATCAGTGGGTCTGAAGTCTTGTGGGCTGATTCACAAGTGCAAAAGACTGGAGAACATTTCTCTAACCTTCAATTCCATGCCAAACTTGTGAAGATCGGTGGTATCGCCATCTATCGTCCCTTCGGGAATTTCACCGAGCTAATTCGTACTGTCACCTGTACTGCTCAAGGCCAACGACAGGCGTACATCCAGTCCCTTGCCCTGATGAATTCCGTGGGACTTGATAAGACTACGAAAAACAGAGGCATTAGAAACAACAGCAACTATAAAGCTATACGAAAGATATTAGCGATGGACCACGTCGTTTTGTACCTCGTCCACTGACGAGGACAGCATCTGTGCAAACTGCCATACAACACCATGGGAGAACTTGAAGCCTCAACAGAATTAACGTGCATCAACCCTTTCTGCACGGCGATCACGACACGCAGGCCACGAGTTCATGACTATAACCACTAAGATTAGAGCAACGTTTATTCGATCTCAACCATTTCGGCGAAGTGACGTGTTTGGAGTTGTTCAGTCCAGTAGCGATTCAGATGCAGTTCTCGTCTTTCGATCCTAACGCAGGGGTAGCAAACCTTTACGGATCAACGAGCCCTTTTTCTCTACAGAAGTGTTTCATGAGGCGTAGACGTGCCATCAAATGATTTTGATTTGGAATTATTGGGAAAATAATAAAACTAAAACTAAATACACTAAGAGCACAAAACTCTTTATTTACTAAGAAAAAACACCTTTTTTACACTGTATTGTTATAAATATTTTAGTTATACGTGTAATTCAAATTAAAGTAGCATTAGGTTTGAGTGTTTAGTTGCAGATTGGATGACAAATAACTTATATTATATAACACAACTTACAATACTTATAAAGATATTCCTCTTAGATATAACTTACATAAGATATTACTTTTAGATAGTATTCACAAGGTATTACTTTTAGTAGATTGCATGCAAAAATTAGTCATGTGACGAAGGCTTTTTAAGCAATTAATTATTTTTGCTGTGGCTCACTTTTTTGACAAGATTTGCTGTTTGTTTCAAAATGCCGTTTTACAGACTATTTTCTGCATACCCCTCTTCCAGGACGCACACCGCTTTGTCACTTTTACTATATATAATCATGCCATCTTTCTAGATTCACCCAATTTGAAATTCTCTGTTACACTTAAAATCTAGCTCATTTTGTTCTTTTGCTGAACTAGCCATGTTAAGTTGTAAGACATTTGCCCGTGGGTGATGTCTGATGCCTTACTACTAAGTTATCCTCGTGACCTAGGGGGGAAGGAGTGAATGAAGAACCAGGCGATGACATAATCTTAATATCACTTTATTAAGATCTTAACTTAAACACTATACAATGATAATATTTATATGTTAACTGAGAGGTTCCGAGGTGAAGAAACACACAATACGTATTACCAAATAAGCGCGATCCTGACCACTATATTTAAATTTACCTCTTATTCCTAACCTCTGTTTATACACAGTTCCTAGTATTTAATAGAACGACCCTACCTATGTATCTTGGGTAGCCGCAAATCTCTCGGATCCAAAATGGAGTTATGGTTTATCTCTTGTGGAATGGTATCTACCTTGACTGGAATGCACTGGCTCGGATAGTTGAACTCTGGAATATCGACTTAATTCATCTTACGCGCTTAAACTCCGACTAGCATAATCCCTTCCCAAAAGGCCACACAACTTACGCTAAACTTGTGCTATTTAAAAGGTTCTTATTTTGCATAATCACGCTTCGCTTCTGGATTTAGTTGGAAAGAATTTGCCTTTTTCGACCCGAAAGAACCCAAGAGGACAATTAATAGAAACCCGTCACAAAGTAACACTTAAAAATCGTAAACATACACAAATAAACTTGAACAAAATTGACTATGCTAAGACAAATTTTGTATCATAAGCATCTGTAGACCACGACAAAAGTAAGGCAAGACAATAACAAACGATTATACTCCCCGCCGCCTCGTGACCGATCACTCGCGTTTGTTAGTAATGCTTCTTGGCGAACTTGAAATAAAATGCAAACCATTTTGATCGCTGGCGTGCCCAAAATAGTGTGTCGACTGCCCTGAATGGCACGTGTGCTAATTGTTCACCATCCCTATCCTATTGTGTTTAAATGATACGGTTACAGTTAGGGTTTCTGATTTCCCGGTTTTTCTATTCCCGGGAATGAAATTGTCGTTCCCGAAATTCCAGGAAATACATCAAAATTTTAAAAAAATTAAAAATACAAGTTATTTTTAAATAAAATCAATAATAATATAAAAAATGATACATATAAATTCCAAAAATAATACTTATTTATATAATGTGCTTTTTAGCTCAAAAAATATTTAATAAAGTAATTATTCATTTTTAAAATAGGATTTCAGAAAGCATAAGCACAATTTATACTTTTATCACTCAGCCTAGTTCCAAGCTTTGTTACGAATAGTCTAGCCGCAGAAAATGCTCTCTCGGCGTCAACTGACATTAAAGGAATTGTTTTTATAGACTCACACAGTTTTATAATGTTTTGCGACGGATTTTTAATCATCTCTTGTTTCATGATTTTGTTGAGAAACTATTACTTTTTTTTTTGGTTGAACAAAATATAAAACTTTCGTTTTAGAGTAAATTACTTTCTTTAATTTTTCGTCCAATGTCAGAGGTTTTTTTTCAAAATCTCCATGATCTCTTCTTCTGAGTGCAAAGAGTTGGATATTGATTCCTCTTCCTCGCAGAAAAGCCTTGTCCCTATCTCTCATTTGGGATTGTCTAACCAAACGATTTTTACGAAGCAATCGTGAAATATTGACAGTAGCTGCAGCTGCTTCACATTTTCTCCCAAAATTCAGGTATTACATTAATCCTATTAAATTAACATTGCATCTCTCATTACTCTTTGGATTAGAAAATATTTCATATTTTTCCAAATTCTGAATTTTGTTCGTTCATTTCTCCAATAACGAAAGAAAATACGCCTTCTGCATTTAGCAAAGTTGCATTTCGACTGCAGAATTTTTCAAAGCCAATTTTTACTGGCTTTAAGCTTGCTACAATTGTAGTCACAGTTTCAAACTCTACATTGGCCATCATTTGTTCTTCTTTAATGTCAATTAATGCTTTTAAAATTGCTAACTTTATTTCTAAAAAATTTTCAAGTATTGCCAACAAACTATTCCAGCGTGTTTTGGTATCCAAACAAACCATCTTTTTATCAAACTATCGAAGTATAATTCCCAGGAATAGGAAAAGTACAGAAATCTTATGATTTCCCCGGAACCCGGATTCCCGGGAAAGATACCCTTGATACAGTGTCCGTCGAAGAAATGTAGTGAGATAAACAAACGGAATAAAGTAAATCGAGCCCCGGTTCCATTTCTCGTTGCCGGTCCTCTTCCCTTCCATCGGCTGTTTAAATATTTTGAGAAATTGATTTTAAGAGGGTCGCGTTTTCCATTCGTCCGACTCGGAATCCCTTCCTGTTCCCCGGTACTCCGGAAGAAGAGCGTAAATATTAATGCTCCGCTGCATCGGAAGCTGTGAGAAAAGCTTCTAATGCATTTCTTATGAAGCGAACGGAGAGTGAAAACAATCCGTTGTTTATTCCTTGGCAATCCCGTAGTCAAAGTAGAAAGAGAGCTGGTATTTTTAAAAAAGGAAAAAAAAACGAATGATTTTTTATATGTTGTTGTTGACATCGGGATTACGGAGGAAGTGTCTTCTTTCAAAGCTATTTTTTTCTTTCTTCATTCTTTTGTAAATGTTCTTATTCGTAATATACAGAGTACAGTAATACTTATGCTACCCCGCTTAACGCGAACCCAGAGTCACGCGATTTTCAAATCTCGTCGATTCATCTTTTGTTCGAACGCTACACAGCAACCTCTTTGTTAACCCGGGAGAATGTGCGCATTCAATACTAATGTTAATGTTGTTGTTGTGACTAATGCCACCTGCCTAACGAATTCAGTCCGAGGCCCGCAAAATTCATCGCGGATAGAATATTTACGCCTGTCGTTAGCCTTAGCTTTGAGCACCATGCATAAGACAGTACGATTTTGCTCGGTTCCACCCCTAGAGAGAGAAAACCATGGGGGTGGCCAGTGGCCTCCCACCTCTCTTCCCCTTCCACTCACCCCACGAGAGGACTTGAAGCTGGACGGCTATTTATAGTAACCCCATGCCGCAAAAGCATTATACATTTACAAACATCCATGCCATTAACACAAACCATCCATGCCATTAACCATATATGACCATTAACACAAACGTTAATGGTCAAGCGGAGTGACCCCTCAATGTTTTTTTTTAATTATTTTTATTGTACACGATAAAAAATCGTAATTCCAGTGAAAATTTTAATGAAGAAAAAGTATACTTACTGACTTTTAAGAACTTTTCAGTTTGTCTTGAATAATTTGAGTAAAAATATCAATCAAACTGAACCAAGAAGTTTCAAATGGGCGCGACTTTAATAAAGGACACACATCGCACACACTTTCCGTTCACATTACAGGAATGTTATTTGTAGGCAAAACTGCCCTGTGTTGTTCAAATTATTGTAGATTTACTGTCCTTTGATGATCGACAAATAGTCTGTTGAACATTTTCTTGCTTGTGGCTTTTTGATAGAGCGAAGTGATACACTAATGGATTCGTATTTTTCATGATGGAGTCCTTAAGGTAGCCTTTGAATTTTTTCCTTTTACTTCAAACGTTTCATGTTCATTGCTTTTCTGAAATTTACTTTCGCTGTTATGATTCATATGCATTATTTCAGCAGGTTCTTTCTCCCCTTGCTTGATTAGTTTCCACTTCCATTAATAGAGATCACAGAGATGCCATTTCTTTTTTTGCATTCTGCTGATTTACATTTATAAACCATCAACAACAATCAAAACCACTAAATAGTTCACAGGGGAAAAATATAGCAGCATGTTCATAGAAAATATTTTGGTACAAAAGTGGACCCGCGGGGAACTAAGTCACAACCAAGTACCTTAAGATTAAAAAAAGGTTGTCACTCTTAAAAAAGAGGGAGGTATGTGACAAATATATTTTCGTTCCCATGAAGACTGTCATAAGTATATGGTAATAAATGGTAGTTAATGGTCAATGGTAATAAATAAATAGTTATCCCAGAATGAACAACTTTGTGAGACTGGGTGTGATTCTGTGCTTCGCACGCCCGATCCCGGGTTAAAAACTTTTGGAAGTGAATCAATGTTTTAGATGCAGTGAGAATCATCAGACAATATTAGAATAAAGTTTCAGAAAAAACTTTAAATGGCATCTAAAAATATAAACCATGTCTTTTTTTCCGTCACTAAAAATCAAACGGTATCAGTGCCAGGGCTTGATTCGAAACCCGGAATAACGCAGCTCTTAAATCTCGTCGATTCATTTTTCATTTGAGGAAAAAAAATTGGCGAAATTGGTAATTTGATTGAAGAAGTTGTCGATTTTGTCAGGCAAATAAATTTAGAAGTGGAAAATAATGACGTTAATAAGAACTGCTAGATTTTCCCGCAATCCGAAGTTGAAAATGAATGAGCTCATAGAAATGCAAGAGCAAGACATTGAGGAACTTTAACCCTTTATCTATCGACGGTACTTATTAGTACCACCCACTTTAAAATTACATAGAATAACCATTTTTACGAATACTCTGACGATACTCAGCATGAATATTCTTTTAAAACCTCTTTTCCAAGGTATATAGCAACACGGGTTCTGTGATGGGTATTTTAGCGGGGAAGGCGAATTGTTATATGGCAGAAATTGCGTTTTCAAAGCATTGCGAAGATTGTCATTTTTGTTCCGAAAAAATAGTTAATGTCAAAATGTGTTCTATTTTTTGTATGTTAAGGAAGACCTTGGAAAACGATTTGACTGTTTATTTTAAGTGAACAGTGTTTATAATGAATTTTACAGTTGAATATCTTTAATTAATTAATTAGCTCTAACGGATTAAATTTCCCATAGTTGAGTATTTTGCTTAAAAAATTATTAAAAAAAATTATTGCATGAAAAAAACTGCAGTAAATCATAATGCGGTACATAAAGGGTTAAAGACCGAGTTCAATCAGAAGATCGAATGATGGTTGGGGCATTTAGAGAAGGCCTCAATATGATTGAAAAATGGTTACAACAAAAGTTAGAAAATACCGAATCCAACGAAGTTGATATTTTTTCAACAAAACGAGGGATGAAATAATTACTAAAGGGTGTTTTTTTTAGAGATATAATACTTTAAATTGCAATAAAACAACGATGTATTATTCGATTGACATGAATTTTTTTGTATTCGAAAGATAATCTTGTGGCATTACATTTTAAATATGATTTCTGGCATAGGACTGCCACGGTTGGCTCGGATGTAGTCCAATCTGGACGTCCAATTTTCGATGACTTTTTCCAACATTTGTGGCCATATATCGGCAATAACACGGCGAATGTTGTCTTCCTAAGGGTCAAGCGTTTATGGCTTATCCGCATAGACCAATGAATTTACATAGCCCCACAGAAAATAGTCTAGCGGTGTTAAATCACAAGATCTTGGAGGCCAATTCACTGGTCCAAAACGTGAAATTAGGCGGTCACCAAACGTGTCTTTCAATAAATCGATTGTGGCACGAGCTGTGTGACATGTTTCGCCGTCTTGTTGGAACCACGGCTCCTGGACATCATGATTGTTCAATTCAGGAATGAAAAAGTTAGTAATCATGGCTCTATACCGATCACCATTGACTGTAACGTTGTGGCCTTGATCGTTTTTGAAGAAGGATTCCACCAGCCCATAAAGCGCACCAAACAGTCAGTTTTTCTGGATGTAACGGTGTTTCGACATACACTTAGCTTCACTCCAAATGCGGCAGTTTTGTTTGTTGACGTAGCCATTCAACCAAAAGTGCGCTTCATCGCTAAACAAAATTCACTTATGAAAATCGGGAACAACGGCAATCTCGTTTTGGGCCCATTCGACGAATCTAAAAGCGTTGTTCAGGCGTGAGTCTATTCATGATGAATTGCCAAACCAAACTGAGAATAAATCACTTGACAGCTGTGAAATCGGTCGCCATCTTGGAAAGTAATGCCAACTTAAACTTCTATACCTGGTAAAAAAACACTCTTTAGCATATAACTAAGGAAATTTTGCGAGAGAGAAAAAAAACAACCTTAGAACCGGCAAACTACTTCGTTCGAATTCAGGAAACCTTCTACATGAAAATAATAAGGATATCATTTTTGCATATGTGTGTCACACACACACACAACTAAGATTTTATTAAACATATTTTTTTCTAAATTATTATTTTATCTTGTCTCTGGCCCTAACTAAAAATGATTTATACGTATTTCTATGCGAAATAATCCCCCGATTTACGCAGTTATCAATCGGTCCAACATATCACGTAAGTTCGGGGTATCCTTGTAGTACGTAATATTTTGCATTGTGTGTGTGTGGCCATGCTCTTACCTTTTTAATTTCTAAAAATAATACACATCCTTCCTAATTACAGGGATAATCAAAAAGGTGAAGTATAAAACATGTAAATTATTTTTTTTTGGTGCATAAAAGAATTATTTATATAATAAAGTTATAAATTAATATTAATTTATTTACCATAAACAATCATCCACTGAACGAAAAAAAGATGCAGAATAATATTTTATTAATATTATATTATTTACTGATTTCACATACTAATGTTTTCTTTAAAGCATATTTTGCAATTTTAATTATGTGTGTGTTGTGTCTGTTTAAATTACAATTTTTTCAGACTAACCTTTTTTTTTTATCTGGTGAATGATATCAAATTCTATTGTTAAAAATAAATAAACATTTACAAAAATATTGTATAAAATATTTTGCTTTTTCAAGTTTAATTATTTGGAATGTACTATGCATATTTTTAGTTCAATGTGTTTTCTGCAAGAGAGTGCGAATACAATTAACTATTATACGCTCACATTGGAAACATAATAAAATGGGGGCTACAACTATCTACAAAACTCCCAAAATCTATTTTTTAGACCTTACAACTCCGAGTTACGCGTTTGCGGTAGCCTGGTGGTCAAAGTAACGGACTCGTAGCCAGCATGTCTTGAGTTACCACAGAATACCCGCCGTGTAAGGCAGCTATGCACGTTAAATCTGTAGAGAGCTCAAACGTCCTCCCTTTGTTGTGGTGTGGGGGTGCCAGCTCAGGTGTCCTCCGCGTCACTTGACCATGGTTCAAAATGACGAGGTCCATTGCCAAATGCCCTCATGTCGCTGGCATTGCGACGTTAATATTCACTCACTCACTTGGAGCTTTCATCATTGCAAAATCCTGAATAACATCAATGCAATCAATTCTCATTGTAGTATTCTTTTGAGTACATAGCAACATGAAACTGCATTTAATATCAATAAGAATATTTTTCATTTTCTTTGGTAGATCTCCTTTAAGTAGTTATTCTCTTAAGGGGAAAAATGCTTCTCTCTCATGACTCGGTTGGACATCCTCTATAAAATCAATTTTATTTATCACCCACTAATTTTTTGCATCCAAAACCTTTCGGGCCCTAGCCATGTGCCTAAGTAGAAAATCGGTCCTGCCACAGAAATAAAACGGTGCTGATTCTCCAGTAATATGACTAAATCTCAGTTAAAAGTTGGCTGCGTTCATGGAAATGTAGTTCGCGATTGAAACAAAGTGCGATACGGTGTTTGCGTTCAAAGAGAAATTATCTGCGAAATTCATTAGCAATGGGTAGAAGAGTGCGGTACAAGCGTTACGTCACGAAGACAGGTGTGGTTTTGGTGCAAGATATTTGACACAGTCATAATCAGGTGTACAAGATGAAGAAAGAGCGTTTTCGTTGGATTATACTGGACCACCCTTTTTACAGATCCGACTTCGCACCAAGTGATTTCTTTCTCTTCGAACCTTTAAGGAAATGCTATGAAGTTGAGCATTACAGAGCCGTTGCTGAGGTTCCGCAAGCCATTTTGACATGGTTGCGCAACACCAAAAGACTAAACATGTTCTCTATATGTATCTTCTACTACAATGTTTCTCAAACTGTGAGGATAGCCTCTTAAGAGGGCGTGAGAGGAGGGTGTGAGATTATTGAAAAATCGAAAACAAAAGACTATTTTGAAATTCTGACGTAATAAAAAATAAAATTAACATTTGCACAGATATAAAATACTTATAAACGTATCAGAACCGTATAATGTATTTTATAATTAATTTAACAGTACTGAGTGAAGAACAAGATTCATAATTACCCATGGGCTTGTCATAAATAAAATTATATACAAAAATTAACACTTACATTGGTAATGTGTACGGTTTGTAATTAATTTCTAAACTGCCGATTAAAATTCACGCAATTCGCTCCCCAGTGCCACCGGTTTCCACGAAGACGAGCAGATGGGATGCATTGGGGGGAGAAGGAATAAATAAATCCTCTGAAATAAGTAAATTCTTCGCAAACACCGTCAAGGTTCTTTTATTGCATCACAAAGCCTTCGGAATAATTTCATGGATAGCAGTGCACAGAAAAGATCGGAAAGACATATTCCTACGTCTGGGTCAATAAACACTTTGGCTAAGCGAGACGTTTATATACGACGGTGGAACCTAAGAAAAAGTCGTTTTGCATCTTTAGTGTCGAAGTACAGTGGGACAAACAATTGAGGATACACCTTACTTTTACTTGATAAATCCAACTTTCAATAGAAATAACACATTAACTAGAAGTGCAAACGATTTCTATTTTCACACGTAACAAAAGGGTTAATTTACAGTAAAAATAACACAAATCAACAAAAAAATATCTAAAATTAAAAATTTCACAAGTATTTGAAATAAACATAGGCACATCTTTACCTCAAAAAATTGAGGATACACCAATGAAATGTTTGTTTAACTACCACTAGATTTTTTTCTGCTTGCTACTACAATAGTCTAAGTTTGGCCAATTTTATCTTAAACTTTTTCGACTGCTACTTTTGTCTTTTGAAGTTGCTTATGTGAATTTAAAGTCGCAATTTTAAATGGAAAATGGGTCCTCGGAGAGAGACCAGTATTGATGTAAGAAAATTTATATATTAAGGTTACTTAAGAAAGGAATATCTTATCGTGAAATAGCTAAAATTGTCGGTAGAAGCCACTCGTGTGTCCAGAAAATTATTGAAAGATTTAAAAGCGATGGATTAATTGAAAATAAAAGCGGAAGAGGAAGGAAAAGTATTCTGAGTGATGTAGCCAAAAGGAAAGTTTTGAAAGATATCAAGATTGATCCTAAACTAAGTGTAGTCAAACTAGCTGCAGAAACTTCTCGAATAATGGGCAGAAGTGTAAGTGCTGAAACTGTGAGAAATGTGATTAGACATGCTGGATATAGCAGTCGAGTAGCTAGAAAGAAACCTTTCATAAGCTTAAACAAATCAGAAAAAGCGTTTGGAGTTTACAAAAACTCATCAATTGAAGACAGATAACTTTTGGAAGAAAGTTATATTTAGTGACGAAAGTAAATTCAACATTTTTGGAAGTGATGGCCGTCGCACCGTTTGGAGAAAGCCGAACACCGTTTTGGATCCAAAAAATTTACGTCCTACAGTTAAACATGGTGGTGGTTCCGTCATGGTTTGGGGTTGTATGGCTTCTCTCTCTCAAATGGGGTAGGAAATTTAGTTTTTATTGATGGCATAATGGATCATAAGCTTTATATAGATATACACAACAACAATCTTAAAGAAAGTGCAAAAAAATTGGGTTTAGATGGAAATTTTATTTTCCAGCAAGACAACGCGCGACTCCAAACATACGGCACGTAATGTCAAAATGGGGTGTATTTTTCATTGTAAACAGCAATTGCACAGCCCCCACAGTCCCCTGACATCAATGTCATAGAAAATTTGTGGGCCACACTCGAACTAGCGGTCCAAAAACACCAAATTAGGAACAAAGCCCCTTTAAAGCAAGTGTTACAAGAAGAATGGGATAAAATATCACCAGATATTACCAAAAATTGGTCGAATCGGTACCAAGACGTTTGGAGGACATTATAAAAGCCAAAGGACATGCAACCAGATATTGACACTGTCTTTGTTCTTTGTATATGATATGTCACACAAGTTTCATTGGTGTATCCTCAATTTTTTGAGGTAAAGATCTGCCTATGTTTATTTCAAATACTTGTGAAATTTTTAATTTTAGGTATTTTTTGTTGATTTTCGTTATTTTTACTATAAATTAACCCTTTTGTTACGTGTGAAAATAAAAACACGTTTGCACTTCTAGTTAATGTGTTATTTCGATTGAAAGTTGGATTTATCAAGTAAAAGTAAGGTGTATCCTCAATTGTTTGTACCACTGTATATAGTATTGTTGAATTCAACACATTGTTATACGTATAAAGGGGAAGGGTATGACGAAAATTATGGTTGAATATTGGGTCGCAAAATGTTGAAAGTTTGAGAAGCACAACTGTAATAGTATAATGGCATCATGGCCGGAACGTCCTTAAATAATAAAACTGGTCCGATTTCAATTATTCAATGTATCAGCCAAGACCTTAAAATTTATAAGCACCTGCTCTAAACAATATATATATATTATAGAAAAAAAGACTTAGAGATTACCTCAACGCGGAAGAAAAAAAAATTCGAAACTCCAAACAGTCCCTGGAAGAAGAAAAAAAAGAATCCCTGGTATTTTTTGAGAAGAAAAACGAGTAAGACGAGAGGATTGCATTTGAATGAGCGAACGAATTGTCTCTCGTGTTTCTCTTCATAAGAAATGCATGAAAACCCTTTCTCCGAGATAAGTGCGCCCGAGCATTAATATTTACACCCCTTCGTCGGGACCCTCTCTCCGATCATCTTCCCGGTCGCTTTCTGAGATGTTTAAAACAGAATTGTTTGCTTCGCTTACTCAACAGCGTTGTCGAAAGAAGACTAAAACATACGGAATAAGCATGCACATACCTTACGACAGGGGTGTACGGGCTACTTCTAATGTTATTGAGGTGTTGCGGTCCATCCAGTGTTCTAAGTGTCCCCATTCTGCGTTCTTTTCTTAAGGGACATGCTGTTGTTTCTTATGCCACCTCATCTCAACTGTGTCAGATCCAGGCTCCCGAAATTCATCATGGCATATTATTTATCCATACAACCTTAAAATTTCCTTCGGAATTCAATAGCTAAAGCATTGAAAAAACTTCACATGTAAGCATATTTTTTTTTGTTTTTTTTTTACAAACAAATAGGTGTGTGGGGGCGAGGGGTATCCCTGTGAGCTTAACAGCAGTCCAACCCCAATTGTGCATCTTAAAATAGTTTAAATAACTTATATATCTAGATGTTGAATACGTTAATATATTACATATTATTTTCTGTTCCATTTATTTTATAATAAAAAATGTGTTGTTACTTATGCCACCTGATTGACAGTAACATCAGATCAAGGTCCACGAAATTTTCACCTCGGCTAAAAGCCAGTTTTTTACGCCTGTCGTCGGCCGTAGCCTTAAGCATCATACAGGTGACAGAACGATTTAGCTCGGTTCCAACCCAATTTAGAGGAAGACAAAAAAAAATTAATTTAAGGATTTTCAAAAAAATTTTAGTTGTCTCCTATGTGTGTATATACTATGTAGAACAGATTTCGTGCTCAACATTTCATAAAAAGCTTCATTCCATTCAATTTTTTAAGGAAAAAAAAATTGTGAAGTGATTTTAAAATGCTACTCCTTCTCTCTCTATAAAAACTTACGTACACGCATAAAATTTGATTCAAGTTCGCCAAACAATTTATAACAAGAGTTGGTTTGGGTTTTACTGTAATATGATTGGGGTATTAGTACAATGATTATTTTTAAGAATGCTTATTGAAAATTCCTTGAAAAATGTATAAACTATGAATTCAATTATTTCTTTAAAAAAATAAGTATTGCTTTGATTCAAAAATGCATACAAATATTTCTTACATGTATTATTGCAATAGGTAAAAAAAAATTCAAAGCATTACGCACAATAGAAAAAAAAAGCTTTAGCATTTTAAATGAAGATAAATTAGTTATTTTAATTTTCTGAGATAAAAAAAGTAAGTTTTAAAATTTTATTTGTGTGTGTTCCATACGGATGTGAAAAAAACGAACGTGAAAGCTACCATATTTCTGCTTATTTTAAGTTTAGAGCTTTCAAATTTTGTGATGTTATAGAAAAGTATATAAAGCATAATTTAGGCTAAAAAATTAGATTTTATTTTATGACCGATCTTTGTCGATTCAATTGTACTGTGTCCCCTTAACACTTATTTTCGACATCATACCCCTCTTTTAAAAAATGGCACATTTTTACTGCAAAAACACGAGAAACGCAAAATTGTCTTGCTGAATGCTTGAACAACTATGAACGACTGTTGGACCGCGGACGTATCCAATGCAACGAGCAGGGAACAAACGTCAATCTATGAATCTGAAACCAACGTGAGTACTTAATTTGTTAGCCGAGCCATAGTGTTCCACATGTAGCAGTGGAATGACAATCAACTAATCACCTAGTACTTTCGCTTATTGTATCGTATTCTCACTTTTAAAAGTGTATTTAACAATTAAGTGTAATGAAGGTTTTTACACGTGGTAGAATTAGATGATATCTGATAACTGTTAGCGCATTTCGCAGGAAGGTAGACTAATCCAAATCAGATATTTAAGATATTCGAACACTTTCAGGAGACTTTTTAAAAGTAGCAGCGAGCAGAAAGCATGCATGAACTGGTTAATCTGATTAATCTAAGACTGATGTACCTACCTACACAATTATTCGCTGCCTATTCCAACAGCATCACCGGACATGATACCAACACGAGAACCCAATCCCGCAGATGCGCGGTCAATGGAATGACGTTTCAATAGCCAATCCTGTGCTTTCACGGAAAGAGCTGACCGTCGACATTTATCCTCTCCTTCAGGCGGCGTGTGGGGAAACATTCCTTTATGCGGCCGGTATAGCAGTGATCGCTTTTTTCCATTATAGTGGCAGTGAACGTGTTAAGCGTCACCGTGTACTTCCAATGAAAGTACATGTGTCTTCCACACATTTATCGAATTATTTACTTTGTTATCACAGTGAAATTACATAATAATTGTGAAAAATCAACTTTCAGAGTAGCTGGCATCAGTGTTCCCTTAGGATCGGTGTAAAATATGTTTCCTCTTGCAGAAGCATCTTAGTAAAGGCAGTCGCCCCAAAATTCCTTAATGGTCCACCGGTCGATCGCAATCGACTTAATGCCCATTCCTACCCTACACGCAATATTACTAAGCACAATAAGACGTACCTAGGCACAGCAGGGCATGACAAAACTAGATGCAGGATGATGCATTATGACCCAAACATGCATAACTGGACACAACATTACATAACTTGGCACGGCGTACAATAAAATAGTATAGCACAGTGTTTCTCAAAGTGCAGGGCACGCCCCTTTAGGGGAGCGCGATAACCCTACAAGGGGGGGCGCGAGCATATGAAAAAATTTAAAGATTTTTAAAAAAATAACAGGAAAGAAGTAAAACAAAATACTTTCTTGCATAATAAAAAAATACACAACACTGATATGATTTATTTTTATCATCTGGCGTTTTTCCGTCATCAAATAGCTATCTTTGATCCCAAAACCAAATTAAAGAAAAAAAAACATTCTGTTTGATTTGCTGTATTTCCTCAATGAGAGATTTTTTATTACGTTTTAACATAAAATATTACTCGTTAAAAGAAAAACGAAACGCAGACCCTGAGAAAAATTCTAAGAAGATAAGCAATTCATCACTGTAATTATTACTGAGATAAAGTACATTAGTTGTAGAAAGAAAAGGAAGACATGATTCACTTTTCAGCCAGGCAGCATAATACATTTACTGATAATTTGATTGACTTTAAACTTACTGGTATGGTTAGTTCTGCATTAGTTCCATCCCATCTTTCCTGTGTTTGTTTTTTTGCTTAGGGAAATTGTAAATAATAAAGCGTTTTACGATATTTGGGAAAAAATTGATTGATTTGAAGGATTATTGGGCCAAGATTTATTTTTAGAGTATTCTTAAACATTTAAAGCATAGTGAAAAGAGTCATAATCCTTTTTAGAACAACCGTATTTTTTTCTGAATACACTTTTAACCCGGGAGCGGTGGCGTGGGGCTTTTGTGATCTCTATTGAAGGAAGTTGAAACTGATCAAGCAAAAGAAGAACCTGATGAAAGAAAGCATATTATTCATGATTGAGAAATGCGATGAACATGAAACGAAAGGAAATTTTTCAAATGCTTCCGAAAGAACTCCATCAAGTAAAATATGACGCCATAAATGTAGCACAAGGTTCAGTTCACCATGTCAAAAAGACACAAGAAAGAAAAAGTTGAACTTCCTATTTGTTGATCACCAAAGGTATCACGAGTTCGAGCCCAGTACCACTAAAGACCCGCCGTGTAGGGAAGAGATACACGTTAAATCTGTCGAGAGCTAAAACGCCCTCTTGTTGGAGTGGTGTGGTAGTTAAAAGAGGCCAGCTCAAGTATCGTCCTCGTCACTTGACCATGGTTAAAAATACGAGGTCCGTCTCCAAAGGCTCTCGTGTAGCTGAACAGTGGGACGTTAATATTCACTCACTCGATCATGAAAGCTCATTAAAACTACAATAACTTGAACAAAATATGACAGCTTTGCCAGCAAATAACATTTCTGTAATATTAGTGAAACGTGTCTCTGATTTGCGTCCTTTATAAAGGTCTTGCACTTTTGAATCATTTTAGTTCAGTTTTATTGGATTTTATCTCAAATCATCAAAGAAAAATTAAATAATCCTTTAAAGCCGCTAAGTATACTTTCTCTTGATTAAATTATTCACTGGAATTCCGATTTGAATCGTGTACAGTAAAAATAATTATAAACAAATGATCGGGGTGACTGAGTCCCCCCGCACTACCATTAGCGTTACTATCAAGTGCGCGCCTGCTCCCGGGTTAAAATATTTTGAAGTCTCTCTTCTCGCTTTAAATATTAAAAAGTAACACAATTATTCTTCATCGGAATTTTATATTCTTTTTCATTATTTAACATTAGTTATAAATGCTAATTCTGTGAGATTTAAAATTACAGTTTTTTTAAACAGTTATTTACAATTACAGCATTTATCTAAAAAAATCATTTTACACAATGTATACAATGTCGTGCACGCAGTTTTTTTTTCCCCTTACAGTTCAGCTATAATATCAAGAATAATGTTTTATTTTTTTTCAAAAAATTAACTCGTGCGATGAGCCGGTGTTTCAGCCAGTATACGTTTAATGTATCAGTACTGAAGAAGATATTTTATAAATAATTTCTTAACACTAAATTAAGAAAAAGTTTAATAATTATTAGGGACTTCCATGGGCTTGTCTTGTAGAGCAAAGTTTTTTAAAGGAATGTTTAATATCATAAATTGACACTCTGAGTTATTTTTCTATATTTAGCTGAGATCTATATTTTGTCTTCAAAGCAGCCACCGCAGAAAATCCGATTTAACAAAGGTAGGATGTTGAAAATGGTAATACTATACGAAGTTCTTTTGTTTTCAGTACAGAAAATTCATCATCCACCTCTACCCAAAATTTAAAGAGCGATTTATTACAAAATTGCTTTTTAATTTTTCACTGGATGTGAAGTCTATGAATATTTCTCCGGAAGTTGAGAGCCTTTCTGGAGTGTCTTGAAATAGATCCCTAATCCACTCGTAACTTGCTACCAAGTTGTCCTCATCCAGAAAATACTTTTTAAAATTTTTTGCCAACATTACTAAATGATTTTCCATAGTTTTAAAAACTACTTTCACATGTTGTTCTTCAGATTTGTAAGTTTTAACACATAGCGAGCTGGGGCTTTTTTCCCCATCATTTACTTCATTAGCCGTAAATCTAAAATATAAGTATTTTGGAGAATATTTCCTTGGTTTAATTTTCGGAACCAGGCTCGTCTGTGTACTTGTTGATCCTTTATTATCGTCGAATGTTTGCTTACGACTTAAAAATGTATGTATGATTTTGTTTTAATCTACTGCCGTAAATACTTAATTACCGTGAATTACAATTAAGGTGCAAATTATAAAAAAGGTACATTCAAGCTAGATTCGGTAGCTATAGAAATATCGAGTCGACCAAAACTGGCTGGAATTGTACGAGGAAAAGCATTTTTACATGTTTTGCGCAGACGTCCGATAGGTTGCCCAGACTCACGCAAACGTACCCGATAATGCCAGATGTGATGGATATGATAGAGAACAACATAGTCTTGACTACTTTTCTAATGACATTTGTACTTTGAGAAATGGATGCTGAAGGAAATAAATCTTTAATTAAATACATCATTTTGCGATCTGTTCCAATTTAAAAATTAGAGAAAGAAAAATAACATAATAATAATAAGTAAGTAGTATATATTTTAAGTAATTTTCTTAAAATATATATTACTTAAAAGTAACATAAACAAAATTTAATACTTATACAGTTTATAATTGAGATGGCAATGTAGCTTTAGCGTCAAAGTGCATTTTTATTGCAGTAAATACATTATTGTTGTACAGGGGGGCGACAAAAATTACGATTGAAAATTGGGTTGCCAGTATTGAAAGTTTGAGAAACACTGGTATAGCATATACAGATTGATTGCACAAAATATAAATGTTACGATTAGATGTAACACAATACATTCTATTGTTCTGAAAGTAATTTTGTTTTTTCACGACAGAGAATTTTAATTGTATTTTTACCACACAACTTCACACTTAAGCTGCATGAACATTATATAATTGGACAGCTGATATATATATAGAGAGAGAGCAAGGCTTGTTTAGGAAAAGGCCCAAGTGATTCCAGGCAATAGTTTTGGGTTGGTGGCCTTTCTAATATGAAGAGAGAAAAGCAGTATTTTCGACATATTTTACTTCTTTACTATGGATAAGGTAAAGATCCTGTTCAAGCAAGAAAAAATTAGCCGATGTGTAGAGAGAAAATGTATTGACATTGCGCAAGTGCCAAGACTGGTTTGCAAAATTTCGATCCGGCAGTTTTATGTTGAAGATGCACCACGTTCTGAAAGGCCAGTTGAAGTTGATAGTCACAATAAAGGCATTAATTGATGCAAATTGGAGAATAATATAATTCAAGAGGTTATATTTATCGAATTCAACTGTTCATGACCAAGTGAAGACGTAGGCTTAACCTCGAAGCTTGACATCCTCATACTTTCAAGGAAAGAAATTTGTAGCGTCGCGTTGATGTCTGTTGTTGATGATAAGAGAAAAATAATTTAGGGAAAAAAAGTGCTTAGTAAAATCTTAATTAACACGTATGAAAAACTGACATCCAAAATTATTTTGATGTAGAAGTATTTATAAAATCTAACAAGTAACTGCTGGATCAAAAATTTTTCTTAAACATTAAAAATATTATTCGTTTTAAAAAACCATCATAACTGAGGACCTGAAATGGGTTGTGTATAACACTGTTAAACGCAAAAGATCATGGAGTAAAAAAGATCAAAGCATTTCGAAAGCAGATATTCATCAAAAAAAGGTAAAGCTATCTATTTGGTGGAATTTAAAAAAAATGCCTTTTTTTTAAACTTATATCGGACAACACAAAGATTAATTCTCAAGCGTACTGCCATCAGCTGGACAAACCGAAAGATTCAATTAAGCGGCCAGAATGGATCAACAGAAAAGGTGTAATGTTCCACTAAGTTACCTCCTACAAGTTTCGTAACTCCCTAAAAGCTTGAATGGGACATATCGCCCCACCCACCCTATTCTCTAGATATGGCCCCTTCATATTATTTTTACTGGTCCCTACAAAAAATTTTAGATGGTAAAACCTTTACTTAAAAAAATCTCCTGTATCATTTTTTTGCCAGCAAAGAACCAAAATTTTATGAACGTGGAATCATGTTACAGCCAGAAAGATGGCAGAAGATATTGGACCAGAATGGACAATATATAATATAATAAAATATTTATTCACTTTATGAAAATGATCTTTCACAGCAATCAATACAGCAAATCTTCACAGCAAAACCAATTATTATTTCTTGGACACGATTTGTCATAATTAATAGAGACCGAAAAGTAATATTGTTTCTGCGCAAGTCGATGGGGATTATTCACACTGCATTAAGCATTCATTACACAACATTTGACACAATAATTATAAACGAGAAAGTGAAAAGAAAATAATCATTTTTAGTAGATTAACACGCTTTGATTAGCTTCACGTATGTATAACGGAATCTTTGAACTCTATTTTGACCCACTTTAAAAGGTCAGATTCATTCGAAATTTTGCACACTTGTCCAAGACCGATGACAATACAATAATTTCATAATTTTGTTTCATTGTCCTGATCAAGAGCATCAAGATTAACGATTTTCCATTTACAGATTTGGTGACTCATTCCAGATCCCATTTCCAGATTTGGTGACTAAAACATTAAGTTACAACCCTACAGCGAAAATGCTCATGGTTAATATAAATACATCCAGCAAACAAAAAGTGTTCCTGATATGGGCTTTCCCCAGGCCGTATCGGCACACTGACAGGATGCCAATGGGTATTTCAGATTCTAAGAAATGACGCATTTAAGATTCATTCATCAATAAATAAATGATAGCTTAAAAAACTAAAAAAAAAAACCCGCTTCTTTTGTAGATCGAACTAAAAATTGAAAGATAAATTATAGTTTAAAAAAACTAAAAAACAATCTTTTATATTGAATTGAACAGAAAAGTAAAAATTAATTTTTAATATAAGAACAGCATTCTTATATTAAAAAATGAATGTCATTCACGAGAAAATGAATGTCGATGGGGTAAAAGCGCACGAGGTGCTTTGTACTTGATTTTTACACTCCCTCTGCATTTCGGAATAGAACTAGTAAAATATTGTATTACATAACAATTAATGTCGAGCCCCCTCCCCCACGCTTTTACCCCAATGACATTATAGTTCTCTCTTAAATCATTTTATTCTTATATTAAGAATTCTTTTTTTTTTACTTTTTAGTTCTATTCACTATAAAAGCATGTTTTTCTTTTAGTTTTTTAAACTATAATTTATTTTAATAATTCATATAGCACCAAATGTGAAGAGCAGCAAACGTCTTTATAAAGCACTGACCCCTGGGTTTTCATTTCAACTCTAACGAGAGTAGAGAAGCCCTTCTCTCTATCTAACCTCTTTAACTATTCCCTACACCTTCAAGATTAGAAAAAAAAAGTAACAGAGACTCGTCTTTTTTGTACGATAAAATAAAATATTTCTCTCGGTCTAGACATGAGAAATGAGGAGTGACGAATAAATTTGGAGAGGCATCTTGAATTACATTTAAAATGTCATGACTTCAAATATAGTCGACAAAAATATGTTATGTTGCATCTTGGATTCAAACACAAAGAAAACTTTCGAAGCCTTTAGATGTTGATGGATGATATAAAACGCAAACAAGCAAATTCTAATTTTACAACCCCCGAGAGAAAAGTTTTATTTTTTTTACAGCAAAAGGGTATTATGGAGAAAAAAAATGTGTGAAAGAGAGAGGTAACTCTCTATTATATAAATTGATAAATATTTTTCAATAATAATTATAAATTATTAATGATATTCTACTACGTTACTGGCCAGTAGTGCACACAGGAATTTTTCAAGGGGTGGCCAGGGTCGAAAGTCTACTATTCTCGTATCATGCTCCAGTACGCCGCCCAAAATATTCTTTT
The DNA here is from genome assembly GCA_019973935.1 of Trichonephila clavipes. Taxonomy (NCBI): domain Eukaryota; kingdom Metazoa; phylum Arthropoda; class Arachnida; order Araneae; family Nephilidae; genus Trichonephila; species Trichonephila clavipes. Next base: position 1,411,381 of record BMAU01020256.1, on the reverse strand, counting down.
GATTTTGTCGATTTTGGAAAACAAAAAACAGTCAACAATTAATTATTGAATGAATAATTAGCATTCATTAATAAAATTAATTATTAATAACAAATGCTAAAAAACATTTTACGTGATATATGCATAGGATTCTAATCAATAAAAAAGATCAAGGTCTTTGGGGAAGGTAGGATGCAGACCCGAGGACCTCCCCCCCCCTTGTGTGTGCTGCAGTTACTGACAGATTATTCAATTAAAAATTTATTCTAAAAGAAATATATTAAAATGTAAGACGATTTATTTTTATATAACTTATTTTCTATAATAAAATCCTAAATAACATTAAATGGCAGGATTGATACAAAAATATTTTACAGAAAGTAAAACATTTTGTTACAAATATTACTATAAATAATGGGGGGACCCTTGTCCCCCTCACGGAGGATCAACCTCCATGGCACAAATTGTTCATACTCATTGCTGAAAGCCAAGTTAGCATAATTTTTGGTGACCCTATCGATGCTTCTGGAAATTACTGGAGAAATCTATAACATCAAGATCTTTGACAAAAGAGGATTTTTTAAGAAAGCGAAGGAAGGTAATGGGGACCCCTATCAAATCGTTCTCTTTACTTTAATTGACTTTTTCGACCTATTTTCACAAACTTTTTATTTTGAGACAGAAATGTTAATACATTTTGTTGCTGTTACTAGTGCCACCTGTCTGACGATGTCAGATCGAAGCCCACGAAACTCATCACGGCAAAGGGGTAGATGTATGCCTGTCGTTAGCCGCAGCTTTGATTCACGGTACGCTTTAGCTGGGTTCCACCCCAATTTTGAGGGAAAACACTCTAGGGGTGGTCTAAGGCCTCCCACCTCTCTTTCCCTTTTACCAACACCACGAGAGGACTTGCAGCTCGACGGTTATTTAGAGTACTCCCATGCCGCAAGGCCATTATACATTTACAAACATCCATGCCTTCTCCTGAATTTGAAACCAGGTTGTAACACACAAGTCAGTGTCGCTAACTTCTAATAATAATATAACGACGCACCCAGAAGTTATCAAAAGGGGACAAAAAATAGCAGATGTGATACACGTGTATTGAGAACAACACGTTAACAGGGATGTGTTATTCAGGAAATACAGCTGCAAGAACGATGGGGAAAAATCAAGAATGTTCAAAATCCAGCCCACACCAGGCTCTGCTGCAAGATGCTATTCAGCTGACACTGAAGCATAGATTTAGTTGATGATCTCATGTGGCAACACATGTCTTACACTTTTGGATTATGAAATAGATGTGATTTAATAATGCTCATCAAAACCCAAATGTGCTTCATTGGGGAGAGATCTGGCGATCACGCCATCTAAAGAAATGTTTGGGAAGCCGATTAAAAAGCAGAAGAAAGCATTATTTTCTTGAAATGTAAGATCAAAAACTCATGATTTGGTCATCCCATTGCCATAATTTTTAATGCGTCATTTTTTAACAGTTATAGAATATATAACATTGTTACGAATTTTGTATAAAATAGTGTAATTTGTATTCGGATATATAAATCATCTATGCTATATTTATTTTATGTGTTAAAGTGGTAATATTCACAAGAAACGCCGTCCCTTACTTTATAATGGTGATTCAAGGGAAAGGCGGCGAAATCTTGGTGATAGAGCCAAGTTGGCATCATTTTTGGTCACCAAGTTGGCGACTTGGCGATCAGGTTGGCGAACATTTTTGGCGAGTTAGAAACCCTCTGGATTCTTCAAGAAATTAGTGGAGAAATCCACGTATTTCAAAACCTATGACGCAAGTGGATATTTCTCGAATTTTCTAGGTGACGTCCTCGTCACGACCTTATTCAAAATAACGAGGTTTGTCGCACCAAAAGCCCTCATGTGGCCAAATATAAAAAACGTGACGTTAACATTCACTTACTCAGACCCATTAATGTGTTGTTGTTTCTGTTTCTTTGCCCCATATCTTGCAATTACAGCATTTACGACCCTGCATTCCTATATAATTCTGAGTCGTCTCTGTACCTCATCTGCACGCTTAAAGTGTTTCTCCCTGCATATTTGGGACAGTTACTGGGTAACGTAATTGTATAATCAACTCACAGTATCTTTTCTTCCAGAAATTAATTATTAATCATTTTCGATTATTTTTAGGTCATTCTCCCGTTTTGTTTTAGCAGATTTTAATGAAACTATTAAGAAGGCGTGATGAGAGAGAGTTGGAACGGTTTCAAAATCTATCGACCTTGACCATAGCCATGCAGCGTGAAATAGTGTGAGCAGCACGTATCTGAAAATGGATTCCGGAAAATTAGTGCTTTAAGATTCAATGCACCTGTTTGAGCGAAAAGGGGGAGAAGGAAAATACAATCTGACACCCTGTCAATGCTAGGCAATCGGGGACCATGGTTACAAAACAATGGGTTGAATAAGACGCGAATTACAACACAAATATATAAGATGTCCGAATCAAATATTTCCAGTTCTTGGACAGATCACATAAAATAATCTAAAGGCGGTATTAGGCAAAAAACTATGGCTGTAGAGTTTTTAGATTTCAACAATTATTATTTCCGCATCATACGCGAAAACGTTTATACCAGAACTTCGAGCCCCAACAAACTGCGCAAAAATAGATTACTGCACCTTAAATTCAATCTAACCTTGAAACTCGTCCTTAGTATGAAGTACAAGGCCAAAAAAGGGAGTGAATTAATATTAACGTCGCCCTGTTCAGCTACACGAGGGCTTTTGGCGACCAAGGTTAAGTGATGTGAACGACACCTGAGCTGGCACCCCCACTCCTCTTCTAACTACCAAACCACACCAACGGGAGGACGTTTGAGCTCTCGACAGATTTAACGTTCATCGCTCCCATACACGGCGAGTCTTTAGTAGTACTGGGCTCGAACTCATGACATGCCTGCTCTGATCCGATACCTTGACCACTGGGCTGCCGCAGCCCTGTCAAAAAAGGGAAATCCCGCGATTGAGGTGTTGACTTCGCCATTTGCGAGCTCAAAATTTACATCGGTATGTGCATGTTTCCACTGTATTGCAATGATAGCTGAAAGTTTATTTTGTTTAGTGGCAGTGTGTGAATATTTAAGTCATATTTTTCCGCTACTCGAGGGCTTTTGGCGACGGACATCGTCATTTGAACCATGGTCAAGTGACGAGGATGACACTTGAGCTAGCATCCTCCTCTATTAACTTCCATAACACACCAAAGGGAGGACGTTTGAGTATTGACATATTTAACTCACATCGGCCCCCTATACATTGGGTCTTTAACGGTACTAGGCTCGAACGATGACACGCCGGCCACGAGTCCATGACTTTGACCACTAGGCTACCGTGGCCACACGTTAACGAGACAGAAATGAGTTTTCACCGACAAACAAAACATTACGAAAAGGTAAAAAAAGGTTACTTTTTTAGGATAATTAGGGGTAATATTATGTTATTATTTCGGTCATAAAAAGTAATGGGATTACTATGGGTTTTTACGCAAACAGCACATTTTTTCATGCGTCTAAGTAGTAGAAATTTAAATATGTCAGCAAAAAGTAAAATATCTTATTATTATTAAAATTTTTACAGGTTCAATTAATTAGGTTATAGATATATAAAATAAACTAGCGTATCTTAAAATATATTTAATTGTAAGTAATTATTAAAGAATCAGTATTTTCTTAATGTGGTTTTTGAATTTGTAGTTTTTTTTACCAAGTTTTTACCAATTGACATTTTAACAATGAACATTGAAGATGCTAACAAAATTAGATTTTTTTAGGTATATATCTTTTAAGTTTGAGTGATATTTTGATTTCATTATGTTCATAATAAAATACAATGGAACCTGTTTTTGCGCGGTCCTTTTTATGCAATTTTATTTTTTGCGATTTATTTCTGTGCAATATTTTTTATGCGGTTATATGGTGCACTTGCTTGGTGCCACTGCAATGCTTTCAATCAATGTGCCAGTGGTGTAACAGAGAATGTTAGGTTCCCCCTGTAAAGTCAGGTTTTGATTTAAATATTTTATTAATTAGGTAAATACATACAAGGCGTCAGTCATGTATTGGGTCCCCTACAGTCTCGAGGCTTCGAGGCTGTAAGTTACGCCACTGCAATGTGCACATATATACACTTCAAGACGCTCTCTTCATTTGTTATAAACTGTCTCCCAACAATGCACGTTCAGTTGCTTTCTCTCAGCGCACCAACAGCCCCCGCTTGATTGAAGAAGAAACTTTCAATGACTGTGGCATTATCAATAATTTGATAGATTATGTAGATTGACAAGAAGAACCTGATTCTTTGAGAGTGGATAAAATATACAAGCATGCAGGGATCCAACTTTCAAACAAGCATTTTCTTAAAATGGACACCAATTCCGGAAGGAGTTTGAGAATTTCGATCCATCCTATCTGATGATCGTGACGTTTACAAGCAACTGACCCATCGACTTTCATCTCAAAAACTTGTCATTTATTTTATTGTGCTAAGAATCAAATCAATTTAAATTGTATCTTCAAGTTACAAAAGCGATTTTGAACTAATTCATCACAAGAAGATGAGGGATTTAGATTACGATGAGTAGCAGTGAATTATGCATGTGCATTTTGTGAAAACTTCTCTATGTATGCAATCAGAAACTAAATGTTTTTAAAATGTTTCCATGAGTAATTTAATTATTTATATTGTCATGGAAGTACTTTCTCATAAGTTCCGTAAATAATTGGTTTATTTTCCAAGTGAGACAATGCGGTTTTCTATGCGGTCCCTCTCCACCGCATAAAAAAATTCTGTGTATTCTGTGTTAATTTGTTTGTTATATGTAAGAACTTATGAAATTTTCGTACATTTTTTGTGCGGTTATTTTTATGCAGTCGCTATCGACCGCACAAAAACAGGCTCTACTTACTGTGGAGGGAATAATAGCCTTTGTTGTTCCATATCCTCCAAAAAACTGTTCACAAACACATGTTGATCCAAAGCTACAATAATATCTGACAACCAAAAAGTATAAATTTACAAAATTGCTTGTTGGTACGAAATTAAAAATAAGTTTGTTATATTTCCTTTTTAGTGTGATATGGCGCAGTAGGTCAGCAATTACGATTTGAATTTCAGGTGGGCAACAATTAACGCCTAGCAGAGAAATTGAAAAAGAACGTTTTTTTTTTTATCATGAAAATCATCCAACCTAGCATTGAATGAATCCTTCAGAATAAGCATTAAATTTTTAAGCTATCATAGCTCCAAGCAATATTATGTTTGTGGTAGACAATTCCTGCATTAATGTTATTGTGTTAATGTTTTTCTCACCAAATTCCAAACAAAAAACAAAGATTTATTCACAAAAAAAAGATATACGAACAATTAAGGTAAGCAAAATTTTCCTTCTAATCTTAAATTTAAATTACGTAAATGTCCCATAATATGGGTAAGCAAAGCTTAAATTCCATATCCAATCCTCATTCTTAGATAGCATACAATCATTGTTTTCTTCCAGATATTTTAAAACACATTCCCTCAAATTCCAAAATCTCGCGAGTGCACACAACAATAAAGGAGTAGCAATTGCATGAAATCTTTCCAATGTAGTTCAATTAAATGCAGTTAAAATAAATTTTGAAGGAGTTTTTTTCAATTCCTACTATAAGCTCACACTCTCTACATATTTATTTATCTTTCTGGAATTTTCGATCAATAAAATACATTTTAAAGCTATCCATTGAGCTGAAATTTTATATACATGACTATTTTCGATGACAATACAATAATTTAATAGAAATTAATAAAAGCTAATTGATTAAAACTAATTATTCATAGACTTACAAATACATCTACATTGGCATCATTTTTGGCGACTTGTGTCAAAACATGAAAAGGTTTTTTTTTCTCTCACATTTTACAGCGCTCATTTGAGGTGAAATTTTCTGTATACTATTGTTTTGGCTAAAAATACGATAATTTAATTATAATTAATTAAAATTAGTTGACTGAAACCAATTATTTAAAGAATTACAGATACAGCCCCACTTTGGTTTCATTTTTAGCAACTTGGGTCTAAACTTTAAAAGATTTTTTTATCTTATGTTTTAAAGTATTCAGCTGAACTGAAATTTTATATACACGATTGTTTTGGATGACAATACGATACTTTAATGATAATGAATAAAAATTAATTACCACTTAATGTTGTGATTCTGTTCTATGTATATACATATTTATATTAATTGTAACCATTTTTAAGTAGCTAAAATAAAATTTTTCTTTTGTTGATCTAAGTAGGAATTGACTTGAATTTCTTTTATATTACTTATTTTTATGTCTAAGACAACCACATTTTAATAAATTATAAAAAAAAATGTTTTTTATCATTATCTTTCCAAATTTTTAAAATTTTTCAATGTCTGCGTGTCACTGTGTTACAACTCGGTCGTGCTGTGCTATAGGTTTGCCCTCCTGCTCCAGGGTGACCAACTAAAAATGAAATCCGGATCTGCTGTTCGAGGAAGAGATATCACCCAACACTCAATATCCGGAAATGCAAACGATAGAAGCACCTTTTCATCAATCAGCTGCAGGAGCAGTGGATCCGATGTCGCAGATTCTCAGGAGAAACACTTTTTTATTTTGAATGAAAACATCTTTTACGTCATCCTTTTCGTAAAAGTTCTCTTTCGTAGGCGAGAAGCGAAATTTCTAAAGCGGATTTCAGTGTTCGACTTCAGAGAACAAGGCTACACCACTAGATTTTGTTGTCGACGGTGATGGTTTGTTTGGCAGACGATTTGTTACAGCATGCGCATATTCAGTCACCGGAAATCTCTAATCTGAGGAGGGGAAAGAGTTTTCGAAGTAGAACAGAACTATTCAATGGTTTGTTTTTCACAACACACAAAAAAAAAAAAAAAACGTGTTGGTTCACTTAGTTTATTAGTCACTTCCTACAGCAACGTACTTCATTATTTTTAATCACGAACAAACGACGAGGACAACGGCTGAGGTGTACAATAATATACCCCACGATAGTGTGAGGATTCTGGCATGTAATATGTAAGATGCCACGAAATAGGAAATATTTGAAAAAATACGATATCCAGAACATTGCATCCTGAGTTACGGAATAAAGATCAAGAATAAGATTTAGAGCTTTGTTATACACTGTCACAAAAAAATATATGCCCTCAGAAGAAATCGAGCTATTATCAAGAAGCTTGGCAGGAATGTAGTCCAGCGCTTCTCAAACTTTCAATATACGCAATTCAATCATCCTTTTCATCGCTCCATACAATGACAATTCAATAATAATACTCTGGCACTAGAAAGCTACAGTACGACTATAACCTCTTTTGTACCACCGACGTATACATAGGCGCGCCTCGCTCAGTCAAAGTATTAATTTTCTGAACGTATATATACGTCTTTCCGAAGTGCTGTCCATAAAATTATTCAGATGGCTTTGGAATGCAAGGAAAGGACCTTGACAGTGTTTGCGAAGGATTTACTTATTTCAGAGGATTTTTTTTTCTTTTGCTTATTTACTCTTTTCCCCCTGCCCTTCAAAGAAAAAAAAATTCAAAATACGCTCGTTCACATGGAAAACGGTGGCATTTGCGAGCGAATCACGTGACTTTTAATCGGCAGTTAAGAAATTAATTATAAACCGTACAAATTATCAAGATAAGTGTTAATGCAAACCCATGAGGTCACTAATAATTAGCAAATTTGTTCTCAATATTGTTTAGTTAATAATAAAATACTCTGTACAGTACTGATACATTTATAAGTGTATTACATCAGTGTAAATGTATATTTGTATTTTATTATTTTCGAAAGTATTTCGATTATTTAAAAAATTAATTCAATGAAAGTAAACAATCTTTTATTTTCGACTTTTCAATAGGCTCGAACCCCCATCGTAGAGTTATCACGCCCCCCAACGGGGGACGCACCCCACAGTTTGAGAAATGCTGATATAGTCTGATAATAAGAGATATTCAAATGATTAAAATTTCGATGCCAAAGAGAAAAGGATAATCGCGCTATGCGCACGCGAGATGCGCAGCTGGGAGAGTTTAAAAGCATGATTGCTTCTGTCATAAAGTTACTCAAATAAAAATGTCGATTTGGATATACGATATTGGGACTAGAGATACCTCGAAGACATAACCGGTGACAGTACGAACAATTAGAGAGGGAGTGTATATAATAGGCTTCAGAAAAGCGGGTTGGTAGAACAGGCGTATCGACCGGTACCTCGGTCGGGTGAATATTAACGTTGAACTGTTCAGCTACACGAGGGCTTTTGGCGACGGACCTCGTCATTTTGAACCATGGTCAAGTGACGAAGACGACACCTGAGTTGGCACACTCCTCTTCTAACTACCACACCACACCAAGCTACCACGTCAGAGCGATATGGTAGTTGCTTGGTGTTGGCAACAATGGATCATGGAAGTGCTAGTCTAACTTCGCGGAGGGAACACAAATACGCGCCGTGATCGCGCAGTCATAAAAGTGGCCACGTCCTCATCAACAAGGATTCGACGCCATTTATCACCTTCCAGGCATCCGGTAGTATCAAGTGAAACCATTCGGAGACAACTGGCCTACGTAGGTATAAAGAACAGATGAACATTAAGACGCCTACCACTGTTTCTATATCATAGGCAGTGTCGATTGGATTTTCGCTGACTCGGGCAAGCAGGAGAGTGACCGACTAGAGGCGTATGATCTTCACAGATCAATCTTAATTCATTCTCAATGCTGATGACCAGTGCATACGAATGTAGAAGGGATCAGATCATCGGTAAGATCTGGCATTTGCAGTCAAAGGCATACGGCGATAACACAAGGGAGGGGGGACAGTATGGGAAGATATTTATTGGGGCAGCAGTCTACATACAATTTTCTTCAAACAATTAAACCTCCATTAATAGCATCAACAATTTAAAATAGTTGACCATTTATTACTAGAACGTTTCCGTAATACTTTAAATTTTGCTTTCCATAATTCTAAAGGTGCCATCTACAGAAAAAATGACATTTTTAAGAGTGGTGTACTGTGTCAAAATGAGAATTATACCGTGTGCCAAATCTGGCACGTGTGCCACAAATCGGCAACACCTGGTTTGGAACTAGTTTGATATCAAGGGGCAAGGCGCGATAAAGAAATCACGCCAAGCATCGCTTGTTGTCGCTCGAAAGGAATTCATGATGGCGTCCTAGCGGTTTCAAATCATAAGGAAGTTAAATTTAAATAATTGTTTTGAAAAACATTGAACTATACATTTCAAATGAAGAATATAGGAAGAGATTGAGAATAACCAAGATCAATCAATAAATAATGAATATTATTATAATATAATAAAAAGGTACATGTACTAATAATAAAATATTATGCAGTATATAATAATAATCTTATAATATAATTTAATAGTAACTATATATAATATTCATATAATGTGTGATTTAACATTAATAATTATATATAATAATATTCATATAATAAATTTAATAGTAGTTATAAAAAGGAACAATAACCGTATTTTTTTGCAATATAATAAAAATTACACATAATAATACTCATATAACATTATAAAAAAAAAATTTTAATTGACAGCAAATTGATTGGAATGACAGAAAATTCAACATTTTTGGTTCCGATGGGCCTATAATAGCTTGTAAATGAAAAAAAAATGAGGAATTTAATCCCATGAATTTGCGTGAAACAAGAACTACATTTCCATGCTGAAGCATGGAATTAGGAGGTGATCTTCCGCGGGAGTGTAAATTGTCCTCATAATCAGGTAATTGGGTATTTTTATATGGTATTGTGAATCATGATCTATACTTAAATATTTTAAAGAGAAATTTTAAATTATCCGCCCAAAATTTGGATATTAGAAACGACTTCATTTTTAACAGAATAATGACGCCAAGCGCACTGCTCTCAATGTACGCCGCTGGTACCTCTATAACACTGTCCCCAAATTCTGAAAAACCTCCTCAATCACGCCCAGTAAAACGTATTTGGAGAGATTTTGATTTTAAAAAAAGAAAATATGACATATCAGCACATAATGTGAAGTAAAAACAATTTCAGAAGTATGGAGGAAAGTCGATGCAGAAATTACAAAAAACTGATTAAATCTATATCAAGACCCTTAAAATTTATTGTGAACACTAAAAGATATCCTACTAAGTACTAAATTAAGAAAGAAATACAATATTTAAAGCAATGTTGAGATTTTTGTTAAGTGTACGAAGACTTTTCTGGCGTATAATTTTTAGTATCTTTTTGTGATAATTAATTTTTTTTAAAAATAGTTATACTATTTTTAAAAAAATGATTATGTCATTCCATTACGAAGAAGTTCCAGATATAAAAAAATTACAATTCCAATATATTAATTTTTATTAGTCGAAAACATTAAATTTTATTGGAAATGCCAAGTGTACGAACACTCCACTATATAATAGTAATTGTATTTTTTAAATTTTATTATTAATAAAATAATTCAAATGCAATGAAAATGGTTACATTTTTAAAGAAATTGAATTAAAATCGTCTGAAATTAATAGGGTTACCACGGGAAAAAAAACAATAAAAATTCATTCTAATATACGTTATCCCCATAGCAACCACATCGTTAGACGATAAAAATATCAAGGTAACCCTATTGTAATGTTATCGCCCATCTTGAAGAAAATAAACAACTTGGCACGTGCCTCATGATATCAAACTAGCATATAACTCAGCCTCAAATCAAAGACATGTGGCGTTCATTTGCACTACAAATAGTTTGTTTAAAGCAGTTTTTTCATGTGAATGAATAAAAAACTGTTTTCTGAAAAGTTTCCGTGCTTCCTTCCAAGCATTACATGCATTGCACATTTGCCCTTTATAATAATTACTTAATGTCTGATTATTAAATGCAACTTTTTTTCTCATTTGCATTTATGAATACATTTAACAAGCAAACAAAAAAAGGAAATGAAATAACTTTGGAATCTACTCAAACGCTTCATCAAAATCGCATTTAATCTTCCACTCAAACAAGAAACGAAAGAAAAAAGAACGAATTTCATTCAATATTTAAAACTTTCAAACAGTTAGTTACCTGTACAAAAGAGAAGGAAACGTACTCCATTTTTCAAAAAGTCATATCGAAATGTAATTTCGCAGATGATTTTCCTTTCCACCTGAATTCCAAAAAAGAGCAGGAAGAAATCCGGAAAAATAATATCAATCATTCCGAAGTAGCTCCGGAATTTTTTATAGGTACAAAGAGTTCCCCCAAACAAAAAAGAAATGTTTTTAAAAAATAGAGCAGCCATTTTTTTTAAAGTTCCATCAAATAAAAGAAACAGAAGAAATCGATTGGTAAAAAGGTCTTCTCCAAATAAGTTGGTTATTTATCGTTTGGCTGTGATTAGATTTTGCTTCCCTACGATTGGTCGGAATCCTTCTCTATTATGATGCTTAGAAAAAGAACGACTGGAGACAGACATTTCAAGAAGTTCCCTTTACCTTCTTCTTTATTTATTGGTTTCATTCAAAACGGATAAAAAAGGAGATATGACACTACAAAATCTTTAACAAAAAAAAAAAAAGTTCCATCGAGACAGTGTGTATGTAACATACGAAAAAAGGAATCTTTAAAGTAGGGGTTGGCAACCTTTTAGCTGTAGCATGCCAAACCCCTCTACCAGTATATTTGAGCATGACACACAGTGAGACAGTTTTGAAACCCTTCAATACCTGCGATGATGCACACGGAGAAGAGAGGTCAACAATATAGATAGTTACAGTTTCATTATATATTCATTTTGCATCATTTAAACATATTTCTGCCACCCATGCGGTATAGTGGCTATTGATGCTAACTACAGTACCATAGGACCTGGGTTCGAATCCCGGAGAAGCCATGGATGTTTGCAAATGTATAGTGCCTTCACAGCATGGGGGTAATCTAAATAGCTGCGTCCTCCCCTGAGGCGAGTGGAAGGGGAAGAAAGGTGGAACGCCTCTGACCACCCTCAGGGTGTTCTCCCTCAAAATTGTGGTGGAACCGAGCCAAATCGTACTGTCACCTGTATGGTACTAAAAGCTACGGCTAACGACAGACGTCCAACTAGCCCCTTGCTATGATGAATTTCGTGAGCCTTGAACTGATGTTACTGCCGATCAGGCGTCATAAGTAAAAACAACAAACATATTTCTTAACAAAATGATATAAACAGTATAAAATATAACTATTTCTTCAACAAAAATAGAAATAATTAAAACTGAATACACATATTATGTATTTAATAAATAAGAAATAGACAAAATAAAATGTAAGCATTCCTTGTCATGACAATTAAATGAGAAAACAAATAAAAATCTTAATGCGAACCTAGCTGTGATCAATAAAAACTCTACTTTTTGTCGCAAGTCAAATAGACTGCTTTCATATCGGATCGTTCGAGTGCAGGGGTGACGAACCTTTATCGAGCAACGTGTCATTTTTTTCGAAGGAAATGCTTCATGAGATGTAGACGTGCCGTCAAATAATTTTGACTTGAGATTATTGGGAAAATATTAAAAATAAATGCTAACAACTTAAAGCTATTTACGACGAAAAAATACCCTTTACACTGTAAATGTTTTATTTATACGTGTAATTCAAACTATAAAGTAACATCAGTGTGACTTCTGATGTTGCATATTAAATGACAACTTATATACATTAGGATTGTAAGATGTTACTTTTAGCAGAATCAGTGGCGTAGCTACAGCCGTATAAATGATGCATGGCCCCAAAGTTACAGGGGCCCCAACATGTGTCACTACAGGGCTCGCCTATCTAAAAAAGAGGCTCGAAGGAATTTGGATACAGGACCCTCTCAGAGAGCAATGCATGCTGAATTGGAGGGATCTGCCAAAACGGTTTATAAGCGAGTCTTTTATGTTATTCATCTTTAAAAATAAGGATTCACAGGCATGTAGGCAGATGAAAATATGGTTGAAATAGTATATGCCACCTTCTGCAAACAGTTAAATGGGAGTGGAATCGAATTCCATATTTCGAACATTTCGTTATTGGCATTTTTTACTTATATTTCTTGTAAACTTTCTGTTTCAATCCACTCCAACTTTTTACTTGTTTATCTAAATTGCTGAATCGTAATACTTCATGGTGAATTAAAATGCAAACCATTTTGATCGGTGACGTGCCCAAAATATTGTGTCACGTGCCATCGGTTCGCCATCCCTGTTCTCGTGCCTAATAGAACATTATATTCCTGATTTTGCGATATGAAAGTAGGGTTTCCGTGCACTATTTTCCAGAGGTAGTAGGATGTGAACTGTTAATCACATTAAGAACTGATCCACGGTTGCACCAGGTACGTTACTCCAACAGACGTACTCCACAAAACACGATCTTTCCAAATGTAAATAGAAGGGGGCATCAGTCTGGTTAGTGTCGCAGGAATTTAAAGTACGAGTTTCAGTTGAAGACTGATCAGTCGAATATCTGTAACCATCGGAAGGATACATGACATGCAAAAAATTTTCGATAAAAGGAATTCCATGCAGTACCACTGTCAGGCTTGCAAGACGACTTCTGGTTGTAATTTTGAACATCTGTTTCAGTACAACCTAACAATAAAATGCTTTGTGTTCCATTAATGTGTTGCTGTTGCCATTCTTATTCTATGTTTCTTTACGCCATACCTCTCAACCACGGCACTTACGACCGTGTATCCCTATGTGATTCCGAGTCGCCTCTGTACCCCCTACGCACCCTGCAAGCTTGTCGGTATGGTAATGAATTATCTTGTATAAATAAAATTTATCGCGAATTCTTCAAATATTCGCCAATTTATAAGCAATTTAGCGCCAATTATTCAGCAGTGTGCCAATCTATATATATAAAAAGGATGTTTGTATCTATGAAATTGCTTGGCTCCAACACCGTTCAACTGCTCACTAAGAAAATTGCCATATATAAGTATTTTTTACGGAGAAGGTTTTTGTGCTATCCTCTTTGTTGCAGCTTCCCACCAGGTAGCACTACAATATATCTTCTGCACCATTCAATCAATTGCCAAGTTGTCTACAGGGTCACCAAAAATGATGCCAACTTGGCTCTATCACCAACATTTTGCAATGTGTCCATTGAATTGCCAATATAATATAAGGAACGACGTTGTGCTTGCAAATATTACAATTTTAACATAAAAAAAATATAACAGAAAGTAACATTAACGCATTACACATCCAGATATAAATTATTTATACTATTTTAAGCGTTCATTACACAAAATTTGTAACAATGTGTTACTTTTGCTGAGCAGAAGTTAGCTTAGGAAGGTGTTTTCAAAAATCGACTCGCAAGAGAGTTACGATGCGTTATAAATATAAAAGAGAATATCCCTTTAATCAGCTAGATCTGCAGACATAAAACTTAAAAATATTGCTCTTTTGTTCAGCTGAAATATGCAAAAAGCTTTTTTGTTATTTAATTTGCAATTCACGTAAAATTAACTCATTAAAAACTTCTTTATGGTTCAATCCGTATTGTTTAATTTATCAATTCTCCCTTGCGAAGAACGGGTATACCAGCTAGTTTATATATTCTAAAGGCAAATATGTAATCGTGTTGTACCTAAAGCGTATTTTCTAAAAAATAAATTAAAACTAAAAAACTCTTAAGAAATATTTGTTTTCAACCTTTCTTTTCTGGATTAACAAAAAATAAAAACGCGAGGAAAACATTATCGTAATTTAACAAGACGCTTCTGTTTTATTTTTTAAAGCTCAACTTCATTTCATTTTTCATTTTGACGGGTAGTAAAAAGATAAATATTAATTTTTCTCGTTCTCCGTGTTGAACGAGAAAATATTTCATTAATCACGTTTTCAGTTTTAAAGGGGGAAAAAACTTAATAAATTCGCGCAGTAATACATGACACCTGAACAGATGTTTGAGGTGATTGTTTGAGGAACTGTTGTTTGTGTGTGAGAGTGATCTACATCGAAAGAAAGTCGTTGTTTGAAAGAAAAACAATATTCGAATTATTTCCCACGATTTGCTCTTTATAGTTTCACGTTTAAACAAGAATCTAAAAATACTTGAATGAGAAAAAAAATAATAAAGCTATGAAAAGAATAATTATTGGGGCCCAACAGTAGCGCACACAGAAGTTTTCCAAGACGAGGGGGGTTCAGGGTTGAAAGTCCACAATTCTTGTGTCATGCTCCTTTTGATTTTGTCGATTTTGGGGGACAAAAAACAGTAAAAAACTAATTATTGAATTAATAATTAGTATTAATTAATAAAATTAATCATTAAAAACAAATATTTAATTAAATGTTACGTATTACTTAAAATTATAATCAATCGGGGAAAAACCAAGTGCTTTGGGGGGGTCTGGACCCCAGTACCCTTCCCCCCTCTTGTGTGCGCCACTGGTGCCTAAGAATACCACGCTATTGGCGAATTTCAACTAAATTTTGGCGAATTATGTGTAGATTTGAAAATATAGCCACAAGACTCATTATATTCTTTTAAATGGGGCTGCTGATTGGTATTTACCATTGCAGACCTTGTTCATTCGCCGAAAACTGCTATCATTTTTAAACATGTCACCATATAGGTGGATACCAATTGCTACAATGTGATTTTGACATCCAGTTTCGATCTTAGAGGGACCTGAGACAAAATTAAACTGGGAACTGAATTTTTCCGAAAGCACCCAAGCCAAACTAGTACTCTAAGGATTTTTAATATGCCGCATAATCATACGCGACAATCCAACCACGTAACCCAGCAGGTATATAAAATTATTGTGGCTACCTAGATTATGAATCTCATGCCATTGGCGATTTTTGGCAAATTCCAACTAAATGTTGACGAATTATGAGTAGACTGAAAAATATATCCACAAGACTCATTATATATTTTGCAAAATTCATGAAAGTCTTATGATAAATGTAGTCATGTATTCGCCATTGTATTCAAGGTTGGAATTAATCTCGCATTTGTTGTTTTACATGCAAAAACTTGGATACTTATTTGCAGTACTTGGATAAAAATATTTAAGTGTATTAAGATTCTCCAAAAAGTTTATAAAAATTTTAAAAAAATATAATTCTTATACTATGCGTGTTTTTTTTAATCGAGTGCATTTTGTTTACTAACAAGGTGATTCGCTACCAGACCGACAAACTTGTTGGGTGTGTAGAAGGTACTCAGAATAACATAGGAATGCAAGGTCTTAAATGCGAGCTATGAACATTCATGCGACAGAAAATAATTCATTGAAAAGCTGCACAAGAGCAGGTGTTCGAAACTACGGCCAGAAGTCGTCTGGTAGACCTGACAGTGAAGGTGCTTGGAATTCCTTACGTTTTTGAAGATTCCTGGCATGACATATATCATCGGCAGCTACATATTGGGTCCTCAAATGAAGGAACGAGCTCACCAAACTCTTTATGTGACCCCAGAAGAATAATTCCATACACTTTCGAACACCTGCTGTAGTATAAAATTTCAATACAATGTTTTCTTTCCCGTTAATGTGTTGTTGCTTTTCATCTTTTTCTCTGCTTCTTTGCACCATAGCTCGCAACTACGGCATTTGCGATCCTGCATTCCAATGGGATTCTGAGTCGACCCCCTACACACCCTGCAAGTTTGTCGGTCTTATAGTAAATCACCCTGCATGTGCGTTATTATAGACAAATGCGTACTCTTAAAAAAATTGTGCAAAAAGCAAAAGTAACAGCGACAAGTTTTCAATGTCCCTGTGATTCGACACCATCGTTCCCGCATTCGACTGTCAGCATTCTACTGCTATGGCCATAAAACAGTACAGCAGTGAAACATTTGACAGGGACTGTGTGTTTCATTTTTCTTTTGCAAAATTGTGATTACGTGAATTGTGCGTGTGTGATTTTTCAATTTGTGCTGTTGTGGATTTATTTATATTACTTTATGCTAAAAGGAAATTCTGTTGTAACACTGCGAGAAAGTCCCGGAATAAAATAAGATTTAATTCAAAAGGTTAACAGCGTAGACTTTTCCGGTACTGGAAAGGTAATCAACCAGACAACAATATATTTATAAATCTAGAAACATACAGGGTGTAACAGGTTCATAGGGACAAACTTCAAGGGGAGGTCGAGGACATCATAAGGATTCAGATTTGCATAGCAAAAACCTCTTCGTTCAGCCCAAGGTGGTGTGGTTCACAAGAAGCAGCCCTGCATTATCACAGTCATTTGAGCTGTCATCGCCCACAGAGGAGTATGGAATGTTTTACAAACACTTAGCTTGCAGATATGCATCTGATTTACGGATTGGCAGGAGAAAATCCAAGAGCAGCAGAAAGATTGTATCATCCACAAAGAGGTGCACCAGACCACCTGATCTTTGCTAATTTGCCTCTCAGTTTGTGTGAGTATCAATACGAAGTAAAAGTAGACGGGCCACGGTATCGAACACATTTTGCTTCTTGTATCGAACAAAATGTTTTGGATACCGTTCGAAGGAATCCTAGTACCATGTTAGGAGCTCGTGTCATTCGTGGCCCACCCTCATTTTGAGAGACAATCTTTATGCTGCTCGTGTGATTTCATCTGCCAATCCATAAATCAGGTGCATATCTGCCAACTAGTTTTGTTATACGTTCCATACTCCTCTACAAGAGATGACAGCTCAAATGACTGTGGTATTGCAGGTCTGTTTCCTTTAAGGCTCTTGTGAACAACGCCCCCTCACGCCGACCGAAGACGTTTCCAACCATGTTTTGCTTGGCAAATCTGAATCCCTGAGATGTCCCCTACCTCACCTCAAAGTCTGTCCCTATGAACCTAAGATACTATGTATATGTACGGATGACCAGTCTTACATTATTTTAAAGTAGTACTCTCAAATTTAAAGTTACAATTTCTTTTTTATAGCATTTCGCATAATAGTCTTACAAACACATAAACCGCAGAGAAATAAAAACGACGTAAAACGTTTCCCAAATGGAAACTGCTGTCAAATTGAAGTTTTCAGCATTTTGTGTGGGAAAACAAATTCCTTTTGATTCGTCTATCAGGAAATAAAATTCGCCTTTTTTTCCCTCACAACCTCTTCCGCTATTCTTATAAAATATACGTCGATGTTTTACGTTTTGTTTGTTCGATTCTGAAACAAATTCAAATGGGGGTGGGGGAAGGGAAGTTTAAATTCAGACTTCTTTGATTTCCGGACAAATTTTAAAATGCCAATAACATTTGTACTTTTCTTCGGGACTTGAAATATTCTTACGACTCCGGAGACGAGTGGTGTTGATCGCAAACTCGTGGCCGTCGTTATATCTCGATTCATGTCACTGAACACTCTCCATGTAAAGAGTGAGTGGGTATAAGTTATATTAACATTGCATTATTCAGCTGCACGAGGTCTATTGGCCATGGTCAAGTGACGAGGATGACACCTGAACTGGCATCCCCTTCTCCTAACTACCATACACAACACCAAAGGGAGAGCATTGAGCCTCGACAAGTTTAAGTGCATTAGCCCCCTCTACAAGGCGGGTCTCCAGCGGCACTAGACCCGAACTCATGACACGCAAGCCACGAGTCCACCAGGGTACCGCACCCACCAGTGGCATAGCTAGGTATCCAAAGACTCGGTGCTAAAAAAAATGAGGGCCCTATCTTGGTGGAATTTTATCAGGTAAGAAAGTAAAAAATAAACGAATATTTTAAATATACAAAAAAAATTGTTTACTGTCTTCTCTTTTTTGGCATTGTTTGGTCTTAAAGGCTCTACTGGGTTTCTTTTTTTCATTCCTAATTTAAGTTTTATAATTTATGCAAGATAAAATATTCGCATGTGTTCGAGTACTTATTGACGTTAAAAGGAATAAGAAACGTTAAATAACGCTGCAAAACGTCATTGGAGAATCTTTAGCTATTTATTTGGGATGAACGAACTCACTCAACAGAGGGCTTAGAGCAAGGCTGGCGAACCAGCTGCACGCGACGCAATATTTTGAGCAGGCCAGCGATCCAAATGGTTTGCATTTTATTTCAAAATTACAAAGTTTGCTATGCAGTATTACGAACAAGCGCAAGTGATCGGTCGGGGAGCACACTCGTTTGTTATTGTCTTGTCTTAGTTATGTCACAGACTACAATTTTTTTATGATATAAAGTCTGTCTACGCTCAGCATAGTGAATTTCATTGACACAACTGTATTTTAAAGTTTATCTCTGTTTTACTTACGATTTTTAACTGAATTTAACATGGCTAGTTCAGCAAAATAACAAAAATTAAACAAAAAACGTGCAAGATAGTAAGTTAAGCAGAGAATTTCAAATTTGGTGAATCTAGAAATATGGCGTCATGAGTAGAGGCGACGACGCGGTCTGCAGAACGTCGTCTGCAAAACAGCCTTTGGGAACAGATCATCTGGTCAACAAAAGCGGACCACGGCCAAAAGAATTCATTGCATCGAAACAGTTTGGCAAGTGACTCCAATGGAGCATGCATTCCACTAAAAATAGCGTCTTACAATCCTAATATAAAGTATTTGTCATCCAATCTGCAGTAACAGAAGTCACACTAATGTTTACTTGAATTTGAATTACAGGTTTATTAAACATTACTAAAACATTTACAACACTATATAGTACAAAAGATATGTTTTCGTAATAAATGAAGACTTTTGTGTTGTTAGCTTTTAGTTTTATTATTTGCTCAATAATCACAAGTAAAACTTATTTGACGGCACGTATATACCTCATTAAACACTTCCTCAGAAAAAATGGCAAGTTGATTCATAAAGGTTCACCACCCCTGGCTTAGAGCTTCAAAATGGTCCACCGAGATAAACAGGAAGTGATACAAACAATATACATGAACAAGAAAATGCAATACAATGTTATTATAATTATTTCTAAAAAAACACCTCTGTGCCCCCCAAAGATATGAGGAGGGGGGATGTACATATCAGTCTTTTGAAGATACGAGTAGATCGCGATATATTGAAACAGGAAACTAGCTTACTATATGAATCATATTGTTATAATAAAATAACTAGGAAGGAGAGAGAATTGTCTCTCTCTCTCTAGTGTTAGTTTTTTTAAAATGTAATAATAAGTATGGTAAGACTTTTCACGGAACTATGAAGTAACAGTTTATAGAAAAATGAAAAAAGAAAATTTAAAACAATGTAAACTTTTCTCAAAAAGTAAATTTCACAACACTAAACAAACAACGGAAAGAATTTAGGGGAAAATTCCCTACAAGCCTTAAATTGCTTTCAACTGAATTGAATGATTATAGTTATGTTGCAACTTTTTATATTTATATCTTAAATTTGGAAGAAATTATTGCAAGTTCGGCTTGTTTTGCGACCAGGGTCCGAGGGCCCCGGTGCGCGGCACAGCCCAGCCCATTAGTAGCTACGTCCCTGCCATCCACTCCATGTAGAGGGAATGATGCCCACTAAATCTGTCGAAGCTCTCTCCTTAAGTTGTCAGGGTGTAGAAGTCTGCAGAGAAAAACTCAAACTCAGATGCCGTACTCGTAACTTAGTCGCATTCCGGAGGTTGCAAGTGTAAGAGAGTTCGAAGAAGAAGCAGACGTAATTTTAAAAATAGTAACTTTTATTTTAGATGTAACCCTTTAGGTACAATTTACAACGTATTCCTTAAATTTGGGAGCAATCTTAAATTCGAATTCTTATTCTAACTTACCAGATCCCTCAAAAAGACTTTTCTTTGCTCCTTGTTTCTTAAACAACTTGTTCTCGAACAACAAGAGTTTGGTACAAATTCACTTCTATTTCCTTCTACTACTCCGGGTGGATGCTTGAAATGAATATTAACTTCAGCCGGCACGCCTTCCTCCTCACAAATCACTTTCTATATACTATTCCGAGATTTCGCGATTAACCTTACACCCTCAATACCAGAGTTTAAATAGCATTTATTAAGTCATCTCCACGGAAAGTGGTTTTTCAATTAAAATCACAGTTAAAGAATTGTTTCCCCCAAGAGAATTAGTAGAGGTTCCGCGGATACAATTCAAATTGACTGAGGTTAAGAATTACGACGTCCGTCACTAACATCCCAAATCTTAAGAGGATTCGAAAGGCGTACATGGAAAATTCATCAAATACTATTACAACGCACACAATGGCAACATAGGAATTAAAATTAGTAGTAGCTGCTGAAGAGAGAAAATAACGCATTCAACTCCAAATTCTGGCAAGGTTAGTCGCATGGAACAATGGCGACTGCTTCCGATTGTTGATTAACGCCTCACTCAGAAGTCAGACAAATATGTTGACGACGGACCTCGTCGGTTTGAACAACGAAGACGACATCTGTGAGCTCTTGTACTATATTCTCCAGAATTTTCAAACTACAATATTGTGTGTCGAAGGAAACACAACTTTTGTCCCAAACCTAAGAATTGTATTACTGTAACTAACCTCTATTTTACCTTTGTTTGTCTTGCTATATGAAGCTATATTCCTATATTTTGTTTAGCATGAAGTTATAATTTTTGCAATTTATAATGATTCAATATAATTCTTTTCTTTGCAAAACTTAGCGTAGTTTTCTTTTTAACGGGAGAAAAAAATATATAACACAAACATTGTTAAAGGCACGAAATAATGTTTAACACAGAACAGAAGTTGAAAACGATTTATAAAAATAAAAGGAAACACAGTATGTTGAAAAAACTTTCTTTAAAAAAAACTAGTAAAGGGAGGGGGGGTACCCCAGGGCTACTTTTCCGCGTAGACACTATAGGCAAATGCCTAGGGCACAGATATGGGGTCGCAAAAAAATTGAAGTTCGAAAAGGGGGGGGATCACTGCGAAAGTACCACCGTCTAGCAAATCATGAGGGAAGCATTCCTGCCCTAAAGAGAGTAAAGACTTCAATGAGATCTATTAGGGAAAGTGTGAAAAGCTGAACAGTGTTTGATGTCACTATGCACTCAAAATGGCATTACCATGCAAAATTAATTACAATTATGTTTTTAATGATCTTGCAATGAGCTAAGCTGGAAGAAAACTCCTTTGTTGTACAAGTACAGTGACTCAACAAAAAATAAGGATGTCTAAAAGTAAAAGATAGTAAAGCGATGAAAAAGATGATAATTAGTAGATTGAAAGCAATTCATACAGTAAAGTGATTGCAAAAAAAATACGCTTTCATTAATTTACTGTACTAATTTACAAAAGGGCAGGTGGGTGGTCCGTGATGTCCTAAGGTAAGAAATGAACAAGAGTGGCCAAAACATGTCATTATCCTTTCCTTACGGTTGCCAGTCCAGAACATGGCAGGTCTATATAGGTAGTGAATAACTGATACTCTTCACACAGCAAAAACAAAGAAAGGGGAAAGAGTTAGAGTTGTGGGAAAATCCTTATGGGGAAAAAATCTGAACCGTTACTGTCAAGGTAAGAGCTGAAGGAAGGGGTTGCTATGAAAATAATAAGAGGGCGGAACAATTTGAAGTGCTAGGGTGCCCGGGAGATTAAAAACGGCCCTGGGGTACCCCTGTCCGCCTAACGCCCTACCAAGTCTCATTGTACAAATTATACAACTGTTCATACACAAAAGTCAAGCTGCAATTTGCATGTGTTATGCAGTTCTTACAATTTCCAGCAGTCAGTAAGAATTTGTAGCTCAGTTTTTGTTTTGTCCTCTTTAAAAAAGATTTTTTTTTATTCCGTCTTTGCTTCTGCACCCCTTGACAAAACCACATACACTTACATTGATTATCGCTATCGCCCACGCCAAGAAAGAGGGAATAAAGTGGCATCATTTTTGACGATCACATTTGGCGATTTAGCAACCATTTTTGGTGACTTGGTGATCCTATGGACGCTTCTATAACATTATTAATGCAGATATCTAAAACATTTGATTACGTAAGCGGATTATTTGAGAAAGCGTTGGAAGGCAGGAGAGGACCCCCCTCGGAAAATCGTTCTTGGCGTTCCTCTTCAGTTAAATCCAACTTTTTACGACCCATTTTTACTAGCTGTACCTTATGAATAAATATATTTATTACAGCATCAGAAAAAAAACTCTTGTTGCTAATGGTACCCGAGTGACGTTATCAGATCAAGGTCCACAAAATTCATCGTAGTGAGGGCTAGATGTACGCCTGTCGTTAGCCGTATCTTTGAGCACCATGCAGGAGACATTTCGAAAATCTTTATAAATATTGAGAAAAAAAGTACAGACTGACTTTTATTTATAGAAATCCTTAAGTCTCGAAAAAAAGTTCTTCATAAGGAAAATTCGCTAAATATATATTCATTAACACGCTTATATTAGCTTCACCAGTATGTAGCGGAATCTTTGAACTCAATTTTCACCCTCTTCGAAAGGTCAGATTAATTCGAAATTTTGTACACTTGTGAAGGAACGATGACTATACAACAATTTAATAGTTTTGTTCCATTGTCCTAATCAAGATCATCAGGATTAACGATTTTCCATTTCCAGATTTGTCGGCTCATTCCAGATTCTATTTCCAGACTTGGTGACTAAAGTATTAAGTTACAACCCTAAAGCAAAAACATTCATGGTTAATACAAGTGCAACAAACAAAATAAATGATGCTCTAAATTTTTTTTAAAAAACAAACGCTTTTATTGTAGGTCAAACTAAAAAATGAAAAATAAATCATAGTTTTAAAAAAACTAAAAAACACGCTTTTATAGTGAATCGAATAAAAAAGTAAAAAATAATTCTTGATTCAAGAATGAAATGATTAACGAAAAAAGTAGTCATTGGAGTAAAAGCGTGGGGTGTATTTATGTCAATTGTGTTATAATTTCTTACTAGCTCTATTCCGAAGTGCAGAGTGAGTATAAAAATGTAGTACAAAGCACCCTACGCGCTTTTACCCCAATGACATTCATTTTCTTGTGAATCATTTTGCTCTTACATTAAAAATTATTTTTTGCTTTTGAATTCGATTAACTATAAAAGCGTGTTTTTTTAAGGTTTTTTTAAACTATAATTTATTTAAAATTTACTTCATGCGCTTGGATCCAGGAAAAAGTTCGCAAAATAGAGGTTCGAATGTATTACATTCAAAATCGCATCTTGAAATTAGAGTTAATTAAGCAACAATTTTTAACTCAGGAAACAATTTAATAATGCATAAATTCTATTAATAGTTAATTATTTACTATTTATTTGCGACGGAGAGAGTTTGTTAATCCAAAACTCGCGCTTGCTTCTGAGAAGTTGTTTTTGAATTACATTAAGTGGAAACGACTGAGCAGTTTGTGAAATTCAAAATGGAAGCACTTCGAATTAAACTAAAAGTAAAGAAAAAAGTAATCTAACATTTCGAATTCTACCTGAAAAATTCATGCGTTCTCAAATATCGAAACAAGTTTCTCCGTTTTTGCTTGCGTATTTAAAAAACAGAATCAAAAGACGAAAAAAATCATTCTAATTCAATTATTCTGATAAGGAGTTAGTTCTCTCTCTCTCCCTCCCCCCTTTAACAGTTGTAAAAAATAGCAGCAGGTTACAAAAAGAAAAGAAAAGAATAATAATTGATCGCAATATACGAGTACATTTTCCTTTTTGAACTGATATCTCAAGTAAAGAAAAAAAAACAGACTTAGCAAAGGAAAGATAATTTTAAAATAAGTGTTGGAAAAAATAGAATTATCCAAGCGAGAAGTTTCATCTTAAAAATCTTTTTCTTATCATGAATAATGAAACTTTTCATAGCTGACCCGTTGCCATATTCTATTAAAAAATAATATAATTCGTTTTTATTAATAATCCATATTTATCATTTTAAAAGAAATTTCACAGAGGAAAACTAACAAAAGAGTAAATTAAAATTAATTATCACTTAATACTGATTGTTATCAATTAATTAGAATCGTTTTTGGTGGAGAAATTTTGTTTCACGAGCAGAAATATGAAAAAATAATTTGTTAAAAAAATGTTAGAAAAACCACTTTTTGCAAACAGAAATTTTTTAGAAATAAAATAAGATGTATCAAAAGTATTAATTCTCTTTCATCGTATCTTACAAAAAGTATGTTGTAATAGACGTGAATTATATTGCTAATGTTGAATTTATAAAACCCATTTTTGCAAAATTTCTGAAATGAATTCGACAATTTAATTAAAGTTAAATTTGTCAAAAAACTATCAAGCATTGAGCTCGCGCCTTTCCAATATTTTCCTTTGGAGAGAATTATATAAACATCTCACAATAAAGTTGATCGACGGCTATTAACGACGAACCTTGTAATTTTGAACCATGATCAAGTGACGAGGACAAAACATGAGCTGGTATTTGTTCTTGGAAATATTTTTATGGTCATTGGACCCACCAGACTAATGAAAATCCTTTCCTTTAAGGTATCCGACTACTTTTGACAACTTTTTTTTTGAAAAAAATGTAGGTATTGGCATTTTTTGTGATTTTTAAATTTATTTAGTATATTTTAAGGAAAAATCCTAAAATTAAAAAGAGAAAAAAATTATAATTATTAAAATGGGAAAACTGCTGAAAATGTACAAAAAATAACATAAACGATAGCCGCTCTGTACAAAATTTTATGAACAAATTCTCAATTTTTCAATTTTGATGTGTTACTTTGTTATTCATGTTTGAAATGACCTTCACGATAAGAGATATTTTAATTTTTACAAAAACTAGAGCACTTTATCTTAGTGATTTATGAAACTGCTTGAAAAAACAGTGATTATATTCGCATAAAGGACTTTAAATTTTGAAATAAAACAGTGATTGATACATCTGAAAAGGTCAAAACTCTTCTACTATAATACAGAACATACACAAAAACAATTTCAGCAAATTATTTTGAAAAATTTTTGAGCCATCGCTGTTCCCGATGAGCTCTTCGAGTAAAACGCATTTTAAAGTTTGACTTCTTATGTAAAGTTATGACACCTGCTTTTACTAAAATACTTGTAGTTTTTGTTCTAATGCATGGAAAACAAAACACTTAGAATTTTTATTAAGCTAAAAAGATTGCCTATAAAATTAAATCAGAAAAAAATGTGTCAATTTTTGAAAAAAGTCACGATTTTGGGGTAATCGGATTACCTAAAGCACATAAAAAAATGTGATATCAGACATATATACTAAAGTGCGAATGATTCACTTTTTAAAAATCCAAGTTAAATATGAACTCAATAACATTTCGTTACATTTTCACAGCTGTGACTGTATATCTATATATATAAAGGAGAAAAGCGACTCACTCACTCGCTGACTGACTAATCACGATATCTCCGGAACTACTAAACCTACAGACTTGAAATTTGGTATAGGTAGGTTCCCTTCATGGAGTAGACATCAGCTAAGAACGGATTTTGCAAGGATCGAACCCCAAGAGGCGTTATAGATAATTATTTCCATTATTAAACTCTTAGATGTACAGTCTTGAAAAAAATTTGGTACACAGATTTCTTTCATAAAGTAGAGATTCCCTACATAATAATTTTTACGAAAATCGACCTCCAAGGGGCGTTGAGGGCGCTTAAGCGGCGGTTTGCATAATTATTTCCATTTTTAAACTATTAGAAGTATAGTTTTGAAATTTAGTTTGCGGGATTCCTTTCATAGAGTAGAGATCAGCTACAAAATGGGTTTTATCAAAATCGACTCCCAAGTGAAGTTATGGAGAATTAAGCGGAGATATAGGCAATTAACTCCATTTTTAAAATATTAGACGTAAAATCTTGAAATTGAGTAAGCAGATTCCCTTCATTAAGTAGAGATCTGCTATAAGATGGCTTTTGTGAAAATCGCTTCCTAAGTGCCGTTGCGGGGGCTTAAGGGGCGTTATTGATAAATATTTCCATTTTTAAACTGTTAGACGTACAGTCTTAAAATTTGGTAAGCGGATTCCTTTCATGGTGTAGAGATACGCTACAAAATAGTTTTAAGGAAATTTGATCCCCAAGGGTCACTGAGGAAGATTAAGGGGTGTAATAGATAAATATTTAACCCTTTTCAATTAATAGACCCACCTGCTTGAAAATTAGAAGGTATGTCCGTTCATGGAATAGAGTTCTACCAAAGAGTTTTGCGAAAACGGACCCCCAAAGGAGTGGGATTGTGAGGGATTAAGGCGTGTTGTAGAAAAATTCCTGTTTTTGAATTTAACCCATTTACCTGAAATTTGTTGAGCACGTTTCTTTAGTTGAAAAGAGTTCGACTAAGAATGAATTTTACGGAAATCAACTCCAGGGGGAAGCGGAGAGAGCGATTGGGGAGTATTGATAGACAAAATTCCCGTTTTCGAACTGCTAAGACTATAATAATAAAACTTGGTTTGCATGTTTCATTTGTTGAATTGGAATCCGCTAAGAATGCTCTCAATGAGGTATTGATGATAAAAATTCCGATTTTACTCGGTTAGATTTAGACTTGAAATTTAGCACGCAAGCTTATATTATGTAGTAGAGATCCACTGAAAGTTGCTTTGGCGGAAATCCACTTGATTATTAGGTTAAGTGAGCGTAAAAAATCTTTCTACTTCTATTTTAGATATAAAAAGAAAATTGATATTATAATTTATGTCCTTTTTATATCAAGAGGCGAGAGTTACAGCTATATAACAGCTATAAATTTATTTTTCAATACAATCGAATTCTTAATGCTAGATATCATTTATTCATATATATGTAAACAGTATACATTTATACAACATCCTGAAATACCCAGTGAAGCGGGCGGGTAACGGCTAGTCTATACATATAAATAAAAATGAAGTGTCTGTAATTTGAAATGAACAGCTTCTTACTAAATGCATTTAAAAGTATATACGATACTTATACGAAAAAATAAATTTTTAAAATTTTTTGTCTGTCTGTCTGTCTGTTTGTTTGTTTGGACTAATCTCTGAAACAGCTGGACCAATTTTGACGAAACTTTCACTGGCAGATAGCTAATGTTATAAGAAATATTTTAGGCTACTTTTATTTTAGAAAAAAAATTAGGATTACGGGGAAATAAAATTAAAACCAATGAAATACTGAGCAATATCCGATTAAAGTAGGGATTATTTATTTCAATAGGGACTATTTTTATTCAATAGGGATTATTTTTATTTAATAGGAACTATTTTACTTCGCGAGCCTTCTGTCTCAACGATTGCTAGCAGTTATATCAAACTTTTTTCTTTGATTAGGTTGCTGTCATCCGCCACATTTCCCATTCATGTCTTGATCCTAATGATTTTACAGTCGTTAACTGCATTGTCAAAGGTCATGCGTCTTTTTCATTCCCTTCCTTGCGGCTTCGTTTGTGTTCGCGTTTCACCCTACTTGCTACTTAGACCTATTTTGATCCTAAAGATTTTAGTCCTCACCCATCGACAGTGTCAAAGATTATGCAACCCTTTCACCCTTTGCTCAACAAAAAAGCAAAGAAAAAAACTAAAACAAAAAAGAAACATAGATTCACAAAGTAGAAGAAAAGTTTTCGTAAACTCTGCGAAGTGAATAAACACTTTTTTCTCTCTTAAATTCCACGTGGACGAAGTTGTGAGTAACAGCTATTTAACATAAAATAAATGCATCAGAAAGTAATATTAACGTATTACACATCCAGATAAAAATTATTTACACTATTTTTTAGTGTTTATTACAGAAAATTTGTAACAATGTGTTACTTTTGCTGAGCAGGTAGGTGTTTTAAAAAATCGACCCACAAGAAAGTTACGGGGCGTCATAAATAATAATAACAATAATAAAAAAATCAGCAATTATATCAAAAGACTTAAAATTTAGCAAACAAGTTTTTTTCGTTCAGCTGAGTTATGTAAAAAGCTTTTTTTTTGTTTAATTTATACAATTCACATAAAATTAACTCATTAAAAACTTCTTTATCCTTCAGTCTGTATTTTTTAATTTTTAAATTCACCCGTGCGAAGAACAGGTATACCAGCTAGTCAGAAATAAAATTAGAGATATTAGTCAAAATAATATATATTTATAAAGGAGAAAAGGGACTCACTGACAGACTGATTAATCACGATATCTCCGGAACTATTAAACCTACAGATTTGAAATTTGGTAGGCAGGATCCCTTCATGGAGTAGACATCAGCTAATAACGGATTTTGCAAGGATCGAACCCCAAGGGGCGTTACGGGGGGTTAAGTGTCGTTCTAGATAATTATTTCCATTATTAAACTATTAGATGTACAGTCTTGAAACTTAATACTCAGACTCCTTTAAAAAAGTAGCGATCCGAGGCAAAATGGGTTTTGTGAAATTCGATCACCAAGTGGCGTTGTGGAGAATTAAGGGGTGTTATAGGCAATTAACTCCTTTTTTAAACTATTAGACGTAAAATCTTGAAATTGAGTAAGCAGATTCCATTCATTGAGTAGAAATCCGCTATAAGATGAGTTTTGTGGAAATCGCTTCCTAAGTGGCGTTACGGAAGCTTAATAAGCGTTTTAGATAATTATTTCCTTTTTTAAACTGTTTGACGTACAGTCTTAAAATTGAGTAAGCGGATTCCTTTCATGGTGTAGAGATCCGCTACAAAGTATTCGTAGGTTTGTGGAAAATTGATCTCAAGTGTCACTGAGGGGAATTAAGGGGTGTAATAGATAAATATTTCCGCTTTTCAACTACTAGACCCACCTGCTTGAAAATTAGAAGGTATTTTCCGTTCATGGAATAGAGTTGCTTTTACAAAGAGTTTTGCGAAAACGGACCCCCAAAGGAATGGGATTGCGAGGGATTAAGGCGTGTAATAGAAAAATTCCTGTTTTTGAATTTAACCCATTTACTCAAAATTTGTTGAGCATGTTTCTTTAGTTGAATAGAGTTCCACTAAGAATGGATTTTACCGAAATCAACTCCAGGGGGGAGCGGGGAGAGTTATTGGGGCGTATGGATAGACAAAATTCCCGTTTTCGAACTGTTAAGGCTATAATAATAAAATTTGGTTTGCATGCTTCTTTTGTTGAATTGGAATCGGCTAAAAAGGCTCTCAACGAGGTATTGATGATAAAAATTCCGTTTTTGCTCTTTTAGTTTTAGGCTTGTAATTTAGCACGCATTTTATTTTATGGAGTAGAGATCCACTGAAATTTGCTTTGGTGGAAACCCACTTGATTATTAGGTTAAGTGAGCGCAAAAATTCTTTTTACTTCTATTTTAGATATAAATAGGAATTAGATATTTTAATTTATGTCCTTTTTTATATCAAGAGGTGAGAGTTACAGCTATAAATTTATTTTTCAATACAATCGAATAGATATCAATAATTCATATATATGTCAACAGTATACATTTATTCAACATCGTTAAATACCCAGTGAAGCCGGTGGGTAAAACGGCTAGTATATATGTAATATTTACCTGATTTATACGATTTTTTTAAAAAGAAATTGTGTGTCACGCATATTTTAACAAAATACAAGTAATTTCGTTTTGAAGTATATGTTATTTAGCAGCCAATAAGTCTCGCCACTCACAACCATTGTAGAGGAAATTTAACTCTTACCTTTTTACTTGGCAACTAATTTAATTTAAAATGGATTTTTTTTCCTACATATTTAAAAATATAATTAAAATTAACATAATTATTAGTTATTGATCTTCTGTAATTATTTTGTTTCTGTGCTAATAATTTAATAATAGTATAATTCTTAATTTCCTAATATTAATCTTTAGCAGACGATTTATTCTGTAATATCTTGGCTAATGTAAAATGTTTTCTGGCAATAGTACTGAATTTCAGTTAGTTAATGTGCTGTAAATAAAATGTTGGTTTGGAAGAGATTCTGAAGTAATATTTGTTTCATATTTAGTACTAAACAGATACCATTCGCTACTATAAAACTACACCACATTTAGATGACATCTGAACGGGCCCTCTATTCTTCCCATTCAAGCTACGATAAAAACAATATTTATTTTAGCCATTGAGAATGTATTGCCTGCAACTGTATTTTGATAATGAAGATAAAATAAAATCGAATCTCTATAGAATGAAGTCTCTAAATCCCGAAAAAAAGTTAGTTATGTGGAAAATTCATTCAATAGAAATTTATCTTTTAATATATTTTAAAAACCACTTAAAATAATTTTTAAATTCATAAACACAGTAAATAATTTTTTAAAAGTATACATTTACACTTTTTTTAAAAAATTAATATCAATTCATTTTATGTATCTCAACTATCAAAAAGAAATTTGCAAGGAAAACAAGAAATAAAAGGATATTGTCCAGGAATACACTGTATTTTTAACTTTAAAAGATAGCCTATTTTTCACACAATTCCTACTATTTTATAACTGACTCTCCATATATATATTTATTTATCTTCGTGGAATTTTCAGTCGTTAATAAAATACATTTTAAATCGCTCCATTGAGTTGAAATTTTATATACATAATTATTTTGAATGACAATACAGTAACATAATTATAATTAATAAAAATTAACGAACTAAAACTAATTATTTAAAGAATTACAAATACAGCCAGGTTTGCATCATTTTTGGCGACTTGTGTCGAAACTTGAAAAGGTTTTTTTTTCCCTCACGTTTTAAAGCATTCAGTTGAACTGAAATTTTATAGACACGATTGTTTTGGATGACAATACGATACTTTGATGATAATGAATAAAATTTAATTACCCCTTAATGCTGTGATTCTATCAATAAAAAGTAGTTAAAATAAAATTTTTCTTTGTTAATATAAGTAGGAATTGACTAAAAAAAATTTATATTACTTGTTATATTAAAACTAAAGAATTTTTTCGACATTTTCTAATTTTAAACGTACATTATTTTATTACAAGTAATTTTAAGCATACACTACCACACGCGTCCCTAAATTTAATCACTGATAAAATCTGTTTTATTTGAGTTTTTTTTTTTTTTTTTTTTTTTTTTGAAAAATTTATGTCCACTTCATTATTCTAGAAGAGTAAGGCACCTGGTAATACCACTTCAAGGTCATTAATGCTCATGAAATGTGGCTAAAAGAGCGAATAATTTGAAAAATGTCTAGAAATATTTGAAAAATATAAAAACAAAAAAAAATAATTACAAGAGAAAAAGTTCGTTCAATAGAAAATACACTTCACTATTTGGAGGTCATTTTACAAAGACAACAGTAAAATGGTTCGTTACATGAAGGTTCGACTGAGTACTTGTACTTGCTTTCGCTCTATCTGTCTTATTAATAATACGAAGTAACAAACATTTTCTTAATGGGTTAAGTTCACGTGACGTCATAGTCACACTATAACTGCAATCTCACGTAATTGCAGCTTATCAGTTCAGGCTCTTCGCTGTTGCCACCTTTGGCGTTTTGCTGAAACTTTTGCTTCTTACAGAAATTTTCTTATGTAGAGCACATAGGCGCCAACAATAATAACCTACTTAGATAAACATAATGCACTTGATTAAAATATATCAGTTTATTTTTTTTAATGATGAAAAATTCTCGAAAACATCAAAAATTATTTGAGAAATTCTATTTAAAAAAATTGACAGTAAATTATGCATTACGATAAGAAGCAAATAGTAATATTTGTAGCAAACTATATGTAAACTAGCTGGTATACCAGTTCTTCGCACGGGTAAATTGAAAAATTAAACAATACAGATTGAAGGAAAAAGCAAGTTTTTAATGAGTTAATTTTACGTGAATGGCAAATTATACAAAAAAAAAAAGCTCTTTGCATAACTCAGCTGAACAAAAAAAAAAATTTTTGTTAAATTTTAAGACTGTAGATCTAATAGCTAATAAAAGGAATTTTTATTTGTTTATAATTCCCTTTAACTCTCTTGTTAGTCGATTTTGAAAACACCTTCCTAAGCTGATTTCTGCTCAGCAAAAGTAACATAAACGTTAATATTACTTTCTGTTGTATTTATTTTATGTTAAAATCTTGCCACCACTTCTCCCTTTGAAATCCAGTTTTATTCTGAAATTAAAAAAAAATACTGATTACACTGATCGAAGGAATAAATTAAAAGCGAGCGCGCACTGAGGCATGGTTTCGAAAAACAAAAAGGGAAATTTTTGCCAAACACAAAAAAGATAGATATATGCTGTCGCGGGCTTTTTTGAAGATAGCAGAATTTTTTCCAACTTTCTTGACCATTATCGTTATATTTTGGACACTTCACACAATATCTTTATAAATTATGGCCTATGTGTTGTTCTGATGTATAAGCTATATTATTGTAAAAGTTTCATTTACATCCTTTCAGTTGTTTTTTTCGTGAAAGAGTAACAAACATCCTTACATACAAACTTTCGTGTTTATAATATTAGTAAGGTTTATCGTGACATTTTAAAGAAAATCTATTTTGAAGCAGAGACAAAATCAACAACTAAACTTAAAAAACTTAAATTTGATTTTTCTCCCAACAAAATTTAATATTCCGAGTCTAATCTGAGCATCAATCTATTTCCTTTCCGCCATTATTTAAACTTTTATATCCTTCACGAACTTCGAGAGCTTTTAAAAAAATCCAATCCATTCTTCAGCAGAGGATTTCGCTCTTTTCTTTCCGTTCCCACGCCTTCAACGGTTGGCAGTTAAAACAGATATTTGAAAATAAAGAAAATAATAATGAAAAATGTCACACCGAGCATACTTGAATAGATCCGCACCCCAAGAAACCTTACCGCCCTGCAGGGGAGACGATAACCATCTGCGTACTACGCCAGCTGTCGATAGCCGACCAGTCCCGAACTGACTTGATTTTTAAAACCTTTCGCGTATGCGCGTCGCCAATTAAAACGTCCCCGCGCACTGTTGAAGAACTGTACTTAAATTCGGCCAATGCGTTCCAGTTATGCATTTGCTATTGTATTTTTCAATTCTTCTGCTATTATACATAGTTCACACTCTCCCTATATATATATATATATATATATATATATATATATCTTGTCCAAATT
Organism: Trichonephila clavipes; assembly: GCA_019973935.1. NCBI lineage: Eukaryota > Metazoa > Arthropoda > Arachnida > Araneae > Nephilidae > Trichonephila > Trichonephila clavipes. Next base: position 1,377,385 of record BMAU01020256.1, on the reverse strand, counting down.
TTCAATCGTTAATGAAATACTTTTTATTCATCCACTTTAGTTCAAATACATTTTTTTAAACATGTAGTGGATGACACTTGATGCAGAGCTGCCTCTAGCAGTTTTGCCGCCCCATCCAAAGCAAAAAATTATAATTAAAAAAAATAAATAGTTGACATAGATACACACCTATACAAAATATTTCGAAACCTGTTATTATTTCCAACGAGTGAAATGTAAGAAAAGAAATAGCCCCTTTGGAGCAGGCCAATTTCTTCGAAAAAGAGTCTACTGATGGTGGGGATCACAAACGATTATCTTAACTTTTAGTCTAACTTCCCTCAAGACTAAAATAAAACATCTCCCTGTGTGGCTCTCTATCTATTAAAAAATCTTATTGCTCTTGTCCCCTTTTGGATAGCTGAAACCGGACATCGTAAGGGTGAGAGTTATAATCCTGGATGAGGAGAAGATGACTATTGAAATGTGTTATTTTATCAAATGTCCTGAGATTAACTCCTGTCTCGAACCCTTCAAGTTTCAACATAAAAGAAAAATGACATTAAACATACATAGTACAAAATATAAGGAAATAAGATGCATTAAATGAAATAACCAAGTCACACCCAATATTTTTGCGACATAATTCTTTTTTTCCAAAATCGATCCCCATGCCGAGCCGGGATGGGGTCCGGTTTGTTCGGCCCTAGAGCCTTGATGTGTTCATAGTTTTTCTACTATTAATGCATTCATTAATGAATAAATAGTAACAAACAAAAATAATAGTCCAACACCTACATAAAAAGGAGGGAGTGTGAATGAGTGAGTGAATATTAACGTCACATTATTCAGCTACACGAGCGCTTTTGGCGACGGACCACTTCCTTTTGAACCATGATCAAGAGACGTGGATGACACCTGAGCTGGCACCTCCCTCTCCTAACTACCACACCACACCAACGGGAGGACGTTTCAGCTCTCGACAGATTGACAGTGCATCGCTGCCCTACACGCGGGAGTCTTTAGCGGTACTGGAATCGAACTCATGACATGCCTGCTATGATCTGATACCTTGATCACTGGGCTGCCGCAGGCCCTACATAAGAAGAAAAATTGCTTCTTGTGTCCCTGTAGCGCAATGGATAGTACGTTGCACTTCTAATCCAAAGGTCGAGGGTTCGAATACTACCTGGGATGTCCTAATTTCTGAGAATGCGTTATTTCTATTTTTTTACTGTACTATTTTATTAGAATAATTAAATTTAATGAATGAATAAATAGTAAAAAACTAAAAATATAATAGCACAACACCCTATATAGAAAGAAAAATCGCTTTCTGTTTTGCAATTTAATAGGATAATTCTGTCATATGTATATCATTGCTAGCCCTTACCCACCCGCTTCACTGGGTATTTAACGATGTTGTATAAATGTATACTGTTTACATATATATGAATTATTAATATCTAGCATTAAGAATTCGATTGTATTGAAAAAAAAATTTATAGCTGTAACTCTCGCCTCTTGATATAAAAAGGACAAAAATTAAAATATCTAATTTCTATTTATATCTAAAATTGAAGTAGAAAGAATTTTTGCGCTCACTTAACCTAATAATCAAGTGGATTTCCACCAAAGCAACTTTCAGTGTATCTCTACTCCATAAAATAAACATGCGTGCTTAATTACAAGCCTAAAACTAAAAGAGCAAAAACGGAATTTTTATCATCAATACCTCGTTGAGAGCCTTTTTAGCCGATTCCAATTCAACAAAAGAAGCATGCAAACCAAATTTTATCATTATAGCCTTAGCAGTTCGAAAACGGAAATTTTGTCTATCCATACGCCCCAATAACTCTCCCCGCTCCCCTCTGGAGTTGATTTCCGTAAAATCCATTCTTAGGGGAATTCTATTCAATTAAAGAAACGTGCTCAACAAATTTTAAGTAAATGGGTTAAATTTAAAAACAGGAAATTTCCATAACACGCCTTAATCCCTCACAACCCCACTCCTTTGGGGGTCATTTTTCGCAAAACTCTTTGCAAAAGGAACTCTATTCCATGAACGGAACATACCTTCTAATTTTCAAGCAGGTGGGTCTAGTAGTTGAAAAGCGGAAATATTTATCTATTACGCCCCTTAATTCCCCTCAGTGACACTTGAGATCAATTTTCCCCAAGTTTATTTTGTAGCGGATCTCTACACCATGAAAGGAATCCGCTTACCCTATTTTAAGACTGCACGTCTAACAGTTTAAAAATGGAAATAATTATCTATAACGCCCCTTAAGTTCCCGCAACGCCACTTAGGAAGCGATTTCCACAAAACCCATCTTATAGCGGATCTCTACTCAATGAATGGAATCTGCTCACTCAATTTGAAGATTTTACGTCTAATAGTTTAAAAAAGGAGTTAATTGCCTATAGCGCCCCTTAATTCTTCACAACGCCACTTGGTGATCGAATTTCACAAAACCCATTTTGCAGTGGTTCTCTACTCGATGAAAGGAATCCGCTTATCAAATTTCAACGCTGTACGTCTAATAGTTAAAAATGGAAATAATGATGCATAACGCCCCTTAAGCGCCCTCAACGCCCATTGGAGGTCAATTTTTGTAAAAATCATTATGTAGGGAATCTACTTTATGAAAAAATCTGTGTACCATGTTTCAAGACTGTACATCTAATAGTTTAATAATGGAACTAATTATCTATAACGTCCCTTAACCCCCGTAACGTCCCTTGGGGTTCGAACTTTGCAAAATCCGTTCTTAGCTGATGTCGACTCCATGAAGGGAACCTACCTACCAAATTTCAAATCTGTAGGTTTAATAGTTCCAAAGATATCGTGTTTAGTCAGTCAGCGAGTGAGTGAGAGAGAGTCGCCTTTCTCCTTTATATATATAAATTTATATGAATTGTAATTACTATTTAATAAAAAGTAACTAAAATAAAATTTTTCTTTGTTGATCTAAGTAGGAATTGACTTAATTTATTTTTTATACTACGTGTGTGTGTTTTTTATGTTGATGACATCCTTTCTGAATTGTTTCAGATATTATTGCAGTAGATTCCCTAAAACTTGGTCCAATTTGGATCAAAGTGTGATGAAGTTTATTAAAATACTGAATTATCGAGAATATGATTAAAAAAAATAAAAGTACAAATGTTTTCTCAGAAAATATTCTATGTATTGCTTGCTTGAGAACACAACAGTAAATAAACGGTCAACAAAGGAAAAGTACGTACTTTATGAAGGCATAGAGCATTTACTACAAGAAAATAAGAATTATTAAATACATAGCAGTGGTACACTCAAGTGGTGGTCCCTGGGTCCGGAGCTCCCCCCTCCCTAAGCCCTTGATTTTTTTTCGATCCATTATAATCCTATGTATACAGTACGTAAAATTTAATTAAGTATTTGTGTTTTTTATAATTAATTTTATTATATATAACTAATGATATTTATTTATTCAATAACTAATTTTTTACCATTTTCTGTTCCCGGAAATCGACAAAATCAAAAAAATATGTTGAGCGGCGTATTGGAGCATAACAGAAGAATGGTGGACTTCCGACCCTCGACCCCCCTCCCCCCTTAGAAGCCGAGCTATCCGTACTGTAGGGTTATCGAAAGCTGAGTTTTTGGCTTCTACTGCATCACCCTTAATTTAGAAAATACAAATTCAATCAAACTAAATATTACCCCAGTTCTTTTTAGGTTTAATTTCGTTTTCCAGTCACGGCATCTCGAAATGTGATTGAAATGCATGTGCATAATTACATTACAAGCCCTTTTCTATTAAATATTAAGATAAAGTCCCCTGAAATTATTTTAATAAGATAATATTGTTGCGTTGATCGGGGTTCGAGGATTTTATGCAAATCAGTCACATGTACAAGACAGTTCTTCAAGAGTGATAATAATTTATTATCGGAAATCCAGTTCTTTAAATACAGGATTCAGCAGCAATATTCAAATTCTCAGAAGGTCTTCACACCTTCAACAGACCTCAGACACAATTATCAGTATGTAAAAGATTCTTCACAAGCACAGCCAAACTAATCGGTAATGACGGTTAGAACTGGTTGAATAAAAACTGAGTCTCGTTACGATGAGCATCTCTATTTATAGGTCCGGCGGAAGCTTCGAGAAAAATCCGCTTGCGTCATAGAGCGTGTAATGAGTGGATTTCTCCACAAGTTTCTAGAAGAACCCAGAGGGTAGCGAACTCACCACCATGCTCACCTGATTGGCCGCAAACTCGGTCCCCAAAAATGATGCCAAGATTTCGCTATGTTCTCATTGAATTGCTACTATATATTAAGGGACGGCGTTGCTTGTGAATATTACAATCTTAACGTAAATTAAATATAATTTAGAGTAAGATAAAAACATTAAATATCCAAATACAAATTATTTACGCTATTTTACATAAAATTAGTAACAATATGCGATAATAAAACTGCCAAAGAGTTCTGGGCCCAAACTTTCTGGATTCTCTCTAATTTAAAATCTCTCTTAAATAATTTTCCCAAGATCAAATGTATCCCGTAAATAATGAATAGCAGGAATATTAACTCTTAATATATTAAGAGTTATATGAATGTCACGCTCTAAAACAACAAGAGGACTATTAGCGACGGACCTCGTCATTTTGAACCTCTGTCAAATGACAAGGACGACACTTAAACTGAAATTCACCTCTCCTAACTTCCACAGCACACCGAGGGGAGGAAGTTTGAGCCTCAACGTATTTAACGTGCATCGCACATCTTCTCTGCGACACGCCGACCGATAGTTCTTGACTGTAACCACTAGGACAGCGTTTCTCAAACTGTGGGGCATCCCCCCTAAAGGGATGTGATAACTCAGCGAGGAGGGCGCAAACATATTGTGAAGTTGAAAACAAAAGATTATTTAGCAAAAATATCACGCCGAATTTTCCGAAATAAGCCAAGATTCCCTTCCCTCCTTCACACCAACCGGGGTTCCATCCGCTGTCATGGGGCAGGTCAGAATATTCACCAGCAGCTATTTCTTAAAGAAAAACGGAATTCAAACAAATAGTTTTATTTTTATTGTTTTTTTATGTTAATAATGATTTTTTTTTTTCACATAAAGTTTCTATTAAAGAAACTGATTTCATAAGATAATGAATTTCTTCATGATATCAATTTCATATTTTTTTGTGTGGTAATTTATTTAATTTTAGGAGAGCAAAAATTAAATATTTATATTATTTTATTTAATTTTAAAATTTGAAAACTAAAAAACTAAAAAACTAAAACACTTCGATATTGTTTTATTTAATTTTAGATAATTTTAATTTAAAATAAAATAAAACACCGATTCCACATTTTATTATTACATAGATCTCAAATTTTGTTATATAAAACAAACAAAATGTAAATGGCATGTAAAATTTTTAATTCATTAATGTACCAAATGCAAACCATTTTTAGATACATAATCAAAAAAAATAGTTGTTATATGCTACAAAAGTTGTAGTATATAAAACAACATTTGAAATACCTTTTAAAAAAACATTAGATATATTACTTGTAAAAGTAATTGCAATATAATGTAGTTACACAGTACATATTTATTATTTTTTACTACTTTTCAGACTATAATTACACTTGATACTAAGAGGCAAAATATTAAAATAAATAAATAAATAAATAAATAAAACCGTTCTAATATTTTTTTTTGTTTTACGTATTTCAATTTAAAAATAAATGAATAAGGATACAGTTGTGAAATTAATAACTTGAAGCATATTAAAAATAGCATCCACATGTTCGACAGCAACTGATGGGAGAATGATTGACCCGTGGCGGTGTGAAGGCAAATTTCTGCGCATTCGGAATCGCTGTGAATTGGAAAGACTCGGAATCGTTTGGTGTGAAGGAAGCCACGAAGGCGCGCGTATGGGACGCATTAGGCAAGGAATAAGTAAGGAAATCCTTCACAAACACTGTCAATGTCCTTTTCTTGCTTTCGGAATCATTTTATGGATAGTAGTGCATAGAAAAGATCGTACTTTGGGAAAACGTATATTTACGTCCGGGTCATCTAACACAGCGGTTGAGCGAGATGTATTTATACGCCGGTGGCACTTCAGGAGGTAAAAGTCGTATTGTAGCTTTAGCGTCAAAGTATTGAATTCAATGCATTGTTATTTGTAGGGAGGGGGGGCGATGAAAATTATGTTCGAAGAGTGGGTCACAAATACCGAAAGTGTGCAAAGCACTGCACTATGCAAAAGCGGGCACCAAGGCTCAACAGAAATAACCCCTTGTCTATAGCATGTTCCTTGCCTTACAGTAGTTAGAAAGCGTTGTAATTGAATACTTCGTCTGAAATTCGGGTTTCTTTTTATTTTGAAATACGAAAAGAAAAAAAAAAGAAAGAAATTCTGGCTTTTCATTAAGTTATTCCAGGAATTTCGCAACTTTTCAAAAGTCGCACCTCTTGTTTCGAATCAACGCGCAGCGAACCAGAAAAACACGGGAATCGTTGGCTTCTCTGGAAAATGGTTTTCATTTCGCGCCGTTTAAATAAAACGAAAGCGAGTGAAATTGACTCGAAGGAACGCTTTGTTCCAAAGGGCAAAATTTTATTGCCCGAAACATCTGAACCGTATGATGAGAAAAGGATGTCATTGACTAAAAAGGAACTGTAATTATGGAAGCATTTTTCATTTCAGAAATGATTTCATAAAAGATTCAGGTGTTCTTTTTCTCCAAAGTTGGCGGGAAGCATAAGTGAAACAAAAAGAACTTCCTTGCATTTGTCAACCATTTTTTTGACAACAATTCAGCGGGACTAGGCTCGAACCCATGACGCGCCAGTTAAGAGTTTGTCATCTTGAACACTAGGCTACCGTGGCATTATAATAATTATTAAAAACTGGGGTAATGTGAATTATAGAGAAGTAAAAACTACAGTTACTTTAGACAATTTTTATTTTACAATTAGTTGTGTATAAAAATTAAATTAACAAAATTAGCAAACTAGTGTAATGAAGAAAACCGACTGAAAGCCGGGCTTGAAAAGATCGATGCATTGAAAAATTTGAGAAGATCAAAATCTTACTATCTTCACTTGATTCTAATAGATCCTGGATAAGCAAACAGCGGCCTGCCAAGACAACCAGAAAACAAATAGGCCAATGCTTCTCAAGTTTTCAATATTCGCGACCTAATATTCAATCATCATTTTCATTGTGAACCCCCCTCAAAACAATAACAATGTATTGAATTCAATAATAATGTATTTGGACGCTACAACCACAATACGATTTTAACTTCTTAAGTGCCACCTGCGTATATAAGCGTCTTGCTCAGCCAAAACGTTAATTGTCTTGGATGTATATATACGTCTTTCCGAAGTACGATCTTTTCTGTGCAATGATATCCATAAAATTATTGCGAATGGCTTAGAATGCAACAAAAAAACCTTGACAGTGTTTGCAAAGGATTCAGTTATATATATATTACCGATTATATATATATATACTACAGGACGTTGTCCTGTACACACATCTTAAATTCAAAAATTCGAAATTTTTATGAATAAGCTTTAACAATCCGGACCATTTTGAGTAAAATTTGAGTAAAATTGAGTAAAAATTCAAACGCTAATTACATCTGAATATAATAATTTAATTAACACACGATTTATTTCAACAAAATAATAACACGAAGTGACAAAATATTTTCCTGAAATGATCACAGCACCAACTGTTGGGACAAACTTGAATTATAATAAAAGATTTTTGAATATTCGATACTGAAATCGTAGCGCAGTCTGCCGGATCCAATGTAAAGCATTCCAAGATCAACAATTTATAAATAAAAAATTAATTAAATAAACATTTCTAAACCGAATTATAAATCTACACTATTCTCAAGTCTACTGGAACAGACAAAAACTTTCATCAAAATCGGTCCAGCCGATTAGGAGGAGTTCAGTTACATACACACGCATAGAAGAATTACATATATAAAGATTATATGAAAATATATTAATTAAAAACGCTAAAAAGCGTGAATCGTCTGCATTTTCGTAACAATAAAGTTCAGGTTTGGCCAGTTTGGCTGAAAATCAATTTTCGACGCCAACTTAAGTCTTTTACAATTCCTACTATTAGCTCACGATCTCTATACATATTTTATTTGTTTGTTTGTTTATTTATTTATTTATCTTGGTGGAATTTTCAATCGTTAATAAAATATATTTAAAGCTCTCAATTGAGCTGAAATGTAATGTGCAGAATTATTTTGGATGACAATACAATAATTTAATTATAATTAATAAAAATTAATTTTGATTAAAACTAATTATTTAAAAAATTACAAATACAGCCACGTTGGCGACTTAGCGATCCTTTTGTCGACTTATGTCAACATTTGAAAAGGTTTTTTTCTCACGTGTTAAAGCATTCTGTTGAAAGGAAATTTTATATACACGATTGTTTTGGATGACAATACGATACTTTAATGATAATTAATAAAAATTAATTACCGCTTAATGTTGTGATTCTGTCCTATGTATATACATATTTATATTAATTGCAACTATTTAATAAAAAGCAGCTAAAATAAATTTTTTCTTGGTTGATCTAAGTAGGAATTGATTTAAATTTTTTTTATATTACTTGTGTGTGTGTGTGTGTGTGTGTGTGCGTGTTTATAACAATAGCGTTGTTACAACAATGCAGGTGAATGTTGAGTTGTATTTTTGAAGGTTTTTAATTAATATCTTTTTAACTAATTGCGATATCGGACCGAATTGTGAATCTAAACCATTCTCGAACTTACTTGAACCCACAGAAAAAATTTCATCGAAATCGGTCCAGCCGTTTAGGAGGAGTTTAGTGACAAACACGCACAGAAGATTTTTATGTATAAAGATACTTTTTTTATTTATTCCTATTCTCGCACCCTCGCCAAATACATCACATTCGCGCGCGTACGTAAAAAACGGTGCTACGCTACTGGAAAGCGAATCACGTGACTTTTAATCGATAGTTACGGGATAAATGAAAAAAGTACAAATTATGAAGATATGTGTGTTAAATTTTGTATATAATTTTATGTGACAAGCCCATGGGGTTACTGGCAATTATTAACTATTTCTTAACTTAGTATTGTTAAACTATTTATAAAATACATTGTGCAGTACTGATACATCTATATCATTATAAATGTGTATTTTGTTTATATATATATATACTTTCAATAAATTAATATTTTTTAAAAATAATCTTTTGTTTTCGACATTTCAATAGGCTCGCGCCCCCTCGTAGTGTTATCACACCCCTGCAGTTTGAAAAACGCTGAAATAGACGCAAAATTTCCTTAATGTTTGGGACAACTTACAGGGGGGAAATCAAAAAATGTAATACATGTCAATACATTGCTATAAGTTTGAAATCCCATTGGCTGTAAGATTAAGTTATAAGAATTGGTATTAACAGTAGGCATTGGTGTTTCGATGTGTTCAACAATACTTCAGCGACAAATGACGCTAGTGTTTTAGTAGGGAACGTGAGAACACGACATAAGTACATCTGATTTTTGAGCAACGAAAAAGTATTTTGAAACGGCATCGGAAGTTCTAGAATATCAGTGAAGTGCAACGATATTGGATGCAACAATATGGAATGGTACCACCAACACGATTAAGCATTGCTCGCCTTTGTGATAAGTTTGAAACTGAAGGAACGATAAAGGATATGCATAAGAGACGATCACGTCGGCATCAACAAGCGAAGTGTCTTCTGTTTGTAGGTCGCCACACAAATCGACGTCACATTGTTCACGTGAAACAGGCGTCAGTAGGACTGGCGTAGGTCTTATTTTGCAAAGAACAAAATGGAACAATGGTTACACACACTGAACGAGGTGGGCCCTGACAGAACTCAATCTTGTGAATGGTACTTCGCGCCAGTTGAAAATGATGCAAATCTTGTTTTCCAAGTATTTTATGTTTCCAAGTAACCTCGAGGATGTGGTGTACAGCAAGAAATCGCGCACAGTAGAGAAAAAGCGCTTTGAAATCGAAGCGGTTAGTCAGGCAATTCCTGTAGCTACTGTGAGAGATATCACGAACAATGTACGCCTCATCGTGGGTGGGTTACAGTTTGAACACTTATTGTCACTTTTGTTCACTTATGATCATAAGTGCGGTTTTCTTCATCAAAAGGAGGACTCTCGACAGATCGCTTCTCTACCCGAAGCTTCAGCGATAGTAGGCTCGAATTCATGACACGCCGGCCACGATTTATCAATTCATTTTAAACAACGATCAAAAGGCTGGCGCTTCATTTTCCACACCCCGCCAACACCAGGACTTTAAACCTAAGCGAATTTAACGTATATCAACACTTCCAGATGGAAAGGTCTTGATACATACAGAAAGTCTCGTTCGCACTTTATAGAAACGATGTTGTAATTTATTTTCTCGTTTCCATTTTGAGATAAAGGTTTGGCAATTTCAGAATAATTTTCTTTTGATCGGAATGTAAAATAAAAGATTTTGAAAAGGCCTCCTAAATGTGATAGATTGCTCCAAAGCTACGTAACTGCGCTTTCCCAAGAGAAATATTCGTTTCAACAAATTAAATTTTAGTTATTGCATTTCCAAAAAAGCTATTTGTGATGTATTGAATTGGAAAGGGGAAAAAATGTCTATCTGAAAGTAAAAATGAAAATACAAGAAAAAAAGATGCTTAAATCTAATGTTCATCGGCTTTTGCCAAAACATATTGCTGAAAGAAAATATATATATATAAATAAATTATAGAAAATTATATAAAAAACACCTAGCTGCTGAAAAAGGGAAATTTATGGTAACACTCGACGAATCATAGGTATAATTAAGTGACCGTGATAAAAGAAGATCAATTTTCTATGGCTCAACTGACGTTAATGACTTTACGAAATAGGTTCGTAAGAGTACAGAAAAATTCCCAAAGGGGTACATAATAGCTGCAGGATTTTGTTACAAAGGCAAATTAAAAATCAAAAAGTCACAAATAAAGACAATAACAATTCACTCTATTATCAGTAAAATATTTTAGAATCAATTTTTGAAAAATAAATTCCGGCCTTATAGGGAAAGGACATAGATAAAGTAGAGTCTCATGTGGACAAAGCCTCTAGTCACCCGTCTTAGTCAACTGCCACTTATTTATCAAAGAAACAAGAATCAAGTGCATTTTAGTTGACGAAATACTTGAAATGTGCATTTCCAGTGAATTTTTGTGCTTTCGAATTATTAAAACGAGCCTCAGGAAAACACCATCCAACAAAAAGAAAGAAGAAAGCTTGACATCTGGGAAATGGAACGCGAAACGTTCCTCCATCCCATATCGAAATGTATTTGGGCCTTGAAGTGGAGAGGCCTGGATTAAGAGGGAGATTCCTGATGAGTGGACTAAAAGGAGCAGTGAGCTAAAACTCTATTCGCTGCCTTGAAGTTATGGAACAGAAATTGATTGGAAAAAAAGTGATTGCCTGTGTGGGTTGCAGATTGAGAATAGTTTAAAATTAAGAAAGGAAACATGAAAGTAAAATGAATAATTAGAAAATAGTCATTCGCCACGAGGGGAATGACGCAATTAATTACTAGGGAGGATTATACGAGTCTAGAAGAATTCTTCTGGGCCTCTTAATATTGATATTGGGATTGTAATGTTCAAGATTTAAGGCATTAAAGTTATTAGAATTTGGAAGATTATCAAAAAATTTAATTACCATTTTTTGAATATATTTTTTAAAAGGATAAATGTCACAATAGCTTTGTAAATATCTATTTTTAGTGTATCTACATGCCTTAGTTATATTCTTGATTAAAAAAATTTGGGGCATTTTCTAAAAGTTTAATGCTTGAAATAGCTGCATAGACCCAAAAAGGACAAACGTAAGTTAAGATGGGCCGCAAAATAGCAGTGTAGAGAAGTACTTTGTTGTAAAGATTCATTCGAGAATTCCTGCAAATTAAGGGGTAAATTGAGCGCAAGGCGTTCCGAATTTTTCACGCGCGTGTAGGATGTGTTGTTTTCATGATAAATTTTTGCCTAGGAGTACTCCTAGGTACTTCGTGCTCTGCGACCAGTGTAGTTGTGTGGAATAGAAGGTTGGCGCGGTGTGACTGATTTTCTTTTCCTGGTAAAATGTACAGCTATTGTTTTATCTATATTTATTTTTAGTTTCCATGTGTTAAAGTTTTCAAAAAGGTGTAGGTGTGAGTTGAGTGCACGGGTGATAGTGTTGTGATTTTTATAACTAGTCAGGATATCAGTATCATCAGCGTAAATATTAGTACCGGTTTGAGGGTGAGTAGGCATATTATAAATATATGTGTGGAATAGTAGGGGCCCAAGGAGACGTCATCCAAGAACACTGAACGGACTTTTTAAAAAGGCTCTGACTGAGGAATGGAGTAAAATTAGCATGGCAGAACTCAGAAAAAGTTTACTTTCAGGCAAAATTCAAACTACAGATATTGCCAAGAGGCTATGAAATAGAAACCAATTGCCACAAAAAGTACGACATTTATATAGAGAAAAATTAACTTTTTAAATCATTTCCATAAAGTGCGAACGACCTTTTGTGTGTGTGTAATATATATAGAGAGAGGGAGAGAGAGTGGTACCCAGATTGTTATTGCTGTCACCTAATGGTCCGCCTCTTGGCAAACTGATCATTCAGTGCAGTAGCTCTCCTTGGCAGTAAAACTACTAGTTCTAATCTCAAGGTCAGAGTGATATTAACGTCGCACTCTAAAGCAACACTGGCGACGGACCTCATAATTTCAAACTTTGGTCAGGCAATGAGGACGATACCAGCACCAATTCTCCCAACTTCCATATCACAGCAAAGAGAGGACTTTGAGCTCGATAGATTTAACACCCATCATCCCCTCTACTCGGCGAGTCTTCAGTGTCACCAGGACTCCAACCTGCGACACTTCGATCACGAATTCATGACCATAACTACTAGGCTACCCTTCCTCGGCTTGGTAGGGTTAACTAGTTATGACTTCGAGATCAGAACCTCTTCGCTTCCACGGCCTTAAGTGGCCGTGGTAATCTAGTGGTCGACGTAACTGATTCGTGTCCGGCAAATCACGAGTTTGAGCATAGTACTGCTGAAGACCCGCCGTGTAGGGAGGGGGCGAGGCATGTTAGATTTGTCGAGGCTCAAAATGAGCGAGTGAATATTAACGTTGCACTGTTCAGGTACACGAGGGCTTTTGGCAACGGACCTCGTCATCTTAAACCATGGTCAACTTACGAGGACACCTGAAGTGGCACTCCTTGTCTTAACTACCACACCACATCAACGAGAGGATGTTTGCGCTCTCGAAAGATTTAACGTGCATCGCTACCCTACACGGCGGGTCTTCAGTAGTAGAAGGCTCGAACTCATGACACGCCGGGAATGAGTCCATTACCTTGACCACTTGGCTACCATGGTCTCGTCCAGACTTGAACGTCCTCCCGTTTGTGTGATGTGGAAATTAGGAGAAAGAGTGTACCAGCTCAGGTGTCGTTCTCGTCACTTGACCATGGTTTGAAATTACGAGGTCCATCGCTAAAAGCCCTCGAGTAGCTGAATAGTGCGACGTTAATATTTACTCACTCACTCTAAGGCCTTAAGCCGTATTCACACCAAGGCAGTCAGCGTCGAGCGTCTAGCCAATCAGAGACATTATCTCGCCCGAGATGAATTTTCTGTTTGGCTAGACGCTGACTGTCTTAGTGTGAATTCAGCTTTAAGTAAATCGTGAGTGAAAAAACATTTGACAGGATATTTTATGCATTTTTGTTCTGGATTCATGTTTTTCTTGTCAAATACTCGTAAATTCCCCAATATTCCTTCAAATAAAATCTTTGAAGTTATCAAACATTGTCATGTTTTGATCTCTTATAAAAGGAATCGTAAAACAATATTCCTCCTCCCATTTTTCGAATATTCCAAAAACGTGAGGGAGAAAAAAGAAAAGAAAAACACGTTTTTCGCATGTAACTTTGTTCCTGTTCTCAGATAAAGATGAGAACTCTTTCATGCATTTCTCGTCTACTCAACTTCAACAGCAATTTTGCACTCGCATGTCAATGTTTTTGAAAGGTAGCACTCTGGACGTCAACCAGTTTTTGTACACGTGGCGAAAAAAAATGAGGGGAAATATATATTTTTTCTTTATTCTTCGGTTGTTTAGCAAACAATACATTTCCGGCGATGCTTTCGAGAACGAGAGAGGCACTTCCACGAATCCCTCCTGGAATCGAACCAGAAATGATTCTCGCTAAAAAAGAATCCAACCGATTCAGTTCCATTCCGTGAACGGATGAAAAGATTTAAGATAGGAAGAAAGTGAAGTGCAAGTCTTTTTTTTTCTTTACCCAATGGACACGTGCTCATAAAATTATGTGCGCTCGAATCCGGAAGTAGACTGAAAAATATGATTTATGTAAAGGGCGTGGTGGTGACGATATGGTTCCCAGACTTTTAGTCTCATAGACCCCTTTCCAAATTTTTCGGCTTGGGGTAGACCCTGCTTACTCAGTTGCGTGGTAGTTGCGGACGCGGTATTTGCGGACAAATTTTTCCTCCATCTTAGAACAGATAAAGGGTGCAGATAAATAAAGAAATAAATACTTTTAAAAATCACAAATATAATTCGAAACATCGAACAATCTTTTCTTCTCATTAGAAGATAGCACCTGTATGTGTTCGTCTCTGTGTTTGTTGTGTGTGTGTGGGGTTTTTTTTTTTTTTTGTATTTGCATTGTAATTGTGAAGCGTTATTTCTGTATTCTTCCCCCAGTTCTCAAGAATTTTGGGGAAGGGACCTTTTTGTATATGTTTTTTGTTTAATTTGAAAATAAAATACTTCTCGGAGGGTCAGATGTAGCTCTAAACCCTTTGGGTGAGCTCGATTCTCTGGAGTAAGTAGGTAAGTAAACTGAAAACAATTATAACAACCTTAATAAATTTATTTTCAAAGAAGTGTCAAAATATATTATTTTTCAATGAAATTACATAATTGAAATTTTAGTTGAGGTCAGATTTCTTTTTTCGATTGTGATACGAAATTTTTATATTGATATAGTCAAAATATATCCATACATAATGAAATTAAGGTATCCGACTACCAAAAAATCATTATTTTTTTAAAATTTGACACATTTTTTTATAGGTCATTTTATTAGCTTTATAAAAATACCAAGTTTTTTATTTTCCATTCACTAGAGTGAGTGAGTGAATTTTAACGCCGCACTGTTCACGAGGGCTTTTGGCAACGGACAACGTAATTTTGAACCATGGTCAAATGACGTGGACGACACCTGAGCTGGCACCACCCTCTCCTAACTACCCCACCACATCAATGGGAGGACGTTTCAGCTCTCGACAGGTTTAACGTGCATCGCTGCCCTACACGGCGGGTCTATAGTGAGTGATACTGGGCTCGAACTCATGACATGCCCGCCATGATCCGATACCTTGACCACTGGGCTACCGCAGCCCTTTCCATTCACTAGAACAAAAACTACAAGTGTTTTGGTAAAAGCAGATGCCATAGCTTTGCATAAGATGTCAAACGGTAAAATGCGTTTTACTCAAAATGTGTTGGGTTTTTTTTTTCCTAAAAGTTCAAACGGGGACAGCGATGGCTCAAAAAGTTTTAAAAATTTGCTAAAAATTTTTTTGTGTTTGTTCTGTATAACAGTAAAAGTGTTTTTACCTTCAGATGCATCAATCACTGTTTTATTACAAAATTTACAGTTCTTTATGTAAATGTAATCACTGTTTTTTAGGCAATTTCATATAAGAGCTAACATAAAGTTCTCTAGTTTTTGTAAAAATTGAAATATCTCTTATCCTGAAGGTCATTTCAAAAAGGAATAGCAAAGTAATACATCAAAATTGAGAAATGCCCATTTATTATTTTTACAGAGCCTCTTACAGGGCCCCTTTTTTGTAATTTTTCGTCAATTTTTACCCATTTTTTCCCCTTATTTTAGTAGAAATAATTTATTTTTGTGTTAATTTTAGTGGCTTTTTTTAAATGTGTGTGTACTAAAATCTAAAAACTACCAAAAAACATTTCTCCATATCTACATTTTTTATAAAAAAACAGCTGTCGCAAGTAGTCGGATACCTTAAAAATATTACTTATATAGAACATTAAATTGTCCTTCATCATCATCACTTGTAAATAAAACCTAACCCCTAAAAATAACAAAAATATCCGCAAAAATTTCTTTTACATTTTTCCATGGCCCATATATTTGAAAGCAAAATTTCAGATTTGAAAACCGATTAGTTTTTAAGACAGTTGAAGTTTTCTGAATAGAGCTTTTAGTTTCGGTTTCATTTTAAAAAGCATTTTTGCATTTCTAAATTGAATTAGTTAAAAAATATTTTTGAAGCCAATCCATTTTTTTCATTGTGAAATGGCTGTTAACTGCAATTTTAAATACTAAAACCAATTCTGGTTTTCGTATGTTTTGAATTCTCTCATTCTCTCTTGCGTAATTAAGATTAATTTCAAGACCAATATTTACTTTTATTCATATTTTATATAATTTAGAAACTTTAATTTCCATTAACTTTTTCCAGCCAAATGGTACTGAAGTTGCTGTAAGAAATAATATTTGGAAGAAGTAGAATCCGACTGAAAAGGATTAACTAGCCTTGAGCTGATGCCACCGTGAGAATTCAGAATACAAATGCAATGAATGAAAATGTTTTAGAAAAAACTGAATATGCCCATGAGATGTACTAAACAACATTATAGTAAACATATTGTAATTCGATATTGTAGTATTTCAAAGTCGTGTAACCAAATCTTAAACTTACTAAACTGTCCCGATTTAAAACTGAAAAGAATTAAATTTTATGTACAAGCCTGGAGATTTTTAGCTTAAGTTAGTATCATTTTTTGCATAGTGTAACATATTCAAAAATTAGAGCATTGTGGGCATCAAATGTTTTCTGAGATTTTTAATTTTGAAAGTGCAGTGTATTCTAATCCCCTAGGCTTTTTTTCTACTCAACATGGAGTCTTGAAAGTTTTTGCAAATACTCCCAAATGTATGTTCTACAAAAATTAGTATGGAATTAGGTCTGAGAGCTTTCATTTTTTAAAAAAAAATACTTAAGTTAATAATTAAAAAATGTTCGTGCTTTTTCTCAGGTTTAGCTAGAAAAATAATTGTTAAAAAAGAAAGCGTGTATCAGTGAGAACACACGTTAGAAGTTAACTTCTTTGGCTTACATGTATTGAATTGTATAATAAAGTTTTATTTTGTGGTAGTCTTATATA
This sequence comes from Trichonephila clavipes, assembly GCA_019973935.1. Classification (NCBI taxonomy): domain Eukaryota; kingdom Metazoa; phylum Arthropoda; class Arachnida; order Araneae; family Nephilidae; genus Trichonephila; species Trichonephila clavipes. The sequence goes on along the minus strand of BMAU01020256.1, from coordinate 1,360,056 downwards.
TAATTAACAAATTTATTATTATCATTATTATTTCAAACTGTATTTAAAAAAAATAATTAGGATGTAAAAGGTATAAGTATAGACAAAATTTTCATGTTCAATACATAATACTAAAAAAAATTTTATTGTATGTATTTTGAGAAAAGTATCATCATTATTAGTCTATTTCCATTATGCTTATGGGTGCTTCAGTAAATACTTTTGTTATCAAAGACTTGTGGTAACTGAAGTAAGAAATGTAGGTTTTGCACTCAATATCGAACACAGTATCTCACAGTATCTCGAAAAGACTGCATCAATTGTAGTCTTTGATTTTGTCGTTGATATTATTCTGTTGTTTTGTAAAGATAAGGTGGAATGGTCTTAAAAATTCAATCAATTCTAGAGATTTGTCTAAAGCAAAATTGACATTAAAATCTCCACTTAAAATCATAGGTATTTTATCATAATAATTTTTATTAATTAAAGCAGAACCTCTTGATGTGTATGGTAATAATGATCGATGAAGGAACTCGATAATGTCATCCAACTTTTTGTTCGGAGTAATATATACTGCTCCAATTATAATTTTTTGTCCATTATCTATTACGCATTCAGCCAAGCATAAATCCCATTGACTGACAGAACATTCCATGGATGGAGTTATAATGTTAACAGCATCGCTAGAATTTTGATATATTGCAACTCCTGCTCTCGTATTTGGTCGTTTATACTTCACAATGCAGTTGAAATTTGGAATAGATATATCATTTTCATTGCCCAGCCAAGTTTATGATAAAACTAAAATATTTGAATTTCTTATTACTGAATCTTGTAAGTCTACAGCGTGAGCTGTAAGACTTTGGCAATTAAAAGTAAAAATCGATAAACCTTGTCTATTCGTTATGAAATTAATCAAATCTTCATTGATAGTTTGTAGTTTGTTCAATGAATGTCATTTAAATTCCTCTTGCAAATCAATTGTTGATTACGATCGTCTTCGATAATGGTAAAATGTTTTATTATTTTTTGTCGTAATATATAATCCTTCAATACTCGTTACACGTGATAAAGCAACGTATAATAATGATTGAGAGTGACGTCGATCGTATTCGTAAACAATTTCTGAGTATGTGTTGCCTTGAGATTTATGAATTGTTATAGCACATGCACACAACAATGAAACGTGCGTACGCTTAACAAATATTGTTTTGTTATTGTTGAGTGGAATATTGGAAGATCTCAGTACGATTGGTACAGCCATTCTACTGACGTTAATTTCTGCCGCGTAACCTGCTGCTTTGCGTCTTAATGTTTTCCCTATTTGAGGAAAATCTGGAAACTCAAGCCACATTGTCTTAACTAATCCGTCACCATTTGTTTCTACATGAACTAGCTTTCCAACTGCACCATTTGGAAATCCATCTGTCACATCAATATTTGTAGTAATCATGTAAGAAATATTTTTCACATAAACTGTTTGATAAGGCAACCCATTTGTATCAATTAATGACATCTTATGTAATTTTTGACGCATGAAAGTTTCTTGTTCTTTTGAAGTACAAACAATATGTACATCTTTTGCGACTGAAGTTACTCTGTCCGCATATGCATTCAATATTTTATTATTATACCCATTGACGGAATTGTTAGTGTTGAATAATGGTATACCTTGATTATTAGAATGTTCTTGCTTACTTCAATTTTTATCACTATATATATTACATGTAAATGTGACTGTTATAATAAATATTGCGGAATCTTATATATATATATTCTGCATCTATCTTATATTTTTGTATGATATTAGTGTTTTTCAATTTCAAGTTTATATCTTTAATTTTTTTTTATAAAAAAACTGTTTTTCATATTTCAAGTTTATATTTATATCTTTAATTTTTTTTATAAAAAAACTACGTTAATTTCCCTTAAAATGAAAAAAGATGTTTTTCTCAGAATCAAAAATTTGTCTCGGAACAAAAATTCAAAATTTTCCATGCGTTGCAATTTTTGTCGAATTATAACAAAACAAACTTTCCAGAAGTATTCATCTAATGTATAGTTATAAATTGTTGGATGCATTGTAATAATAGTGATAGGGTGAAAGAAATTAAAATTTTTTTATGTATAGGAAATCATTAAAATTCTTGAAATTTTTATATAAAAATTTGCGTTTACCCATATTTTGTAAATTATCATATAAAACATTACATTGCATGCATACATTTGTAAAGAATTGCTTAAAGAAGTTAAATCAGGTGAAAATATGAATTTTAAAAAAAATCAAAACACATGGAACGTTTTTAAATTTTTTAAAAACTAGACTCATATTTTTTTCTCACGAATTTTTTTTATATGATTTTAGTTCTAAGTTACATAGAGCCAGCAAAAATTTGGGGCATGTTTGTAAAAAATTTTACTGCCCACTGCAGTCTTAAAATACAAATTAATGAAGCACTATATAACACTTTCACAACAATCAAATTAATTACACTAAAGCATATATATATGATTTAAAAACTCACTTCTTAAACTGGATTTAGAAATTCCATTCGATTGAAAATTTAATAAAAACATAATCTTTTATTGCCAAGCTATTGGAAGAAATGTTGTGTTGCCACTAAATTTTAAAACAATAGATTGTTTGTATTATTTCCTTAAAAGAATTTTAAAACTGTATATCCAACAAACTCTCCTTAAACTAATTTTTGACAAATTTTGAACCATTTAAATGCCTACTTCGGGTAGATTAAAGACTTCCGATTTTTTTTAATTCATAAAATTGATTATAATTTGACTTCTAGGTAACGTAAAAACAAAAGAAAGTATGTATCGCAAAGCTAAAAGAGGAAAGGCTTGTTAAAGCTACTGTTGAATGAGGAGAGGGGGGTGGGTGCTAGCTCAAGTGCGAATAGACGAAAAACACAAAAGAAATTTTAAAAGCCGTAATTTTTCAATCTTTGAACAGATTACGGATTCTACATATGGAAAAAAAGTTTCGTTAGATTATTTTTTTTAAAAAAAGAAGTTATTAAATAATTAGTTAAAATTTTGAGTATTTTTTGAAAAATCGCGAAAAAAAAAAAGATTCCGTCATTTTTTTTTATGACTGATTCTAAAAGAGAAAAGCATGAACTTGTTTAGAATGAAATATCAATTCAATAACTCGAAAGGAAACTTAAAGGGAATGATTTAGAAACCATTTTTATAAAAGCGTATCAATTTTGACTCATTTTAAAAAAAATCGTAAGAAATAGAAAATATCATTATTTTGTTTAAAAAAATATACCATATCGTGGCGAAAAAATAATCTTTCCGATTCTGTAATTATTTTTTTTCTGAGATAGATAGTATGAATTAGATGGCGCTTTTTCAAACGGGGGTTCGGAACTTCATTCTTCATTCATTTCTACCTTACGTTCATCGCTAACCGTAACTGGTAACGCGCGTAACGGAAGCTTCTCCCTACCGTGCCATTAGAAGTTAACTTCAAAAAAACAACAAGGGAACTAATTTTCACATACACACAGAAATCCATACTAACTTTTGTTCCCAATAACCTAAGAAACATAAATCACTTAAAATGACAAAAAAAAATTTAAAAAATTCAAAAATTCTTAATTTTTTAAAAATTGTAAAATAATGGCTGGGTCAGAATTCTGTAATTGTAAAAATAATGGCTGGTTTACATTCAGAATCAGCTTAATATAATTTGAAAGTAAAACATAATTATTTTTACTATTATTGTCTCCAAAATTTTTTTTTTATAAAAAGCACCGTGTAGCCTAAAGGCAAGTGTTATTTTCGGAAATACTGGTAAAAAGAGCGAGTTTTTTTTTTTGGCAGAAAATGTGAATATAATTATTAATATAATATTAATTAACATGATAATAATTAATATTTTATTAATGTTAATAATGATTCATATAAGTTACAATAATGATTCATACGAACTATAATGATGAATTTTATATTAAAAAATGAATGAGGAACCGAGAACTAATCACAGACGGGCATTAGAAATAAAATAACGCGAAATACAAGACTATCGTGTGAGGCACGGGCAAATTTGCCGGTAACTTTCCCCCGTGTCAGATTCGGGGCAAATGCGTTGAGAGGTTAAATTCACGAAGGGATCTCTTCTCCTAATCATATAAAACAATGTTCAAAAAGACATTTTCAAATATTAAAAGAAATATATAAAAAATCTTTTAGAACAAAGGAAACATAAAACAGAACGCTATAAAAAAAACAAGACTATATACAAACAGGAAAATTAGAAACACACAAAACAAAAAATGCTTGTGCAATATTTGAAACAGACGGAGCGAAAGTGCTCTTACCTGAGACGGAACGAAGTTCCCAAGAAGTCACCGGCCTTTTTGAACGCTTTCAATCGCTGAAAATCGTTTGCACTCCGATCCCGCATGCAAGAAAAAGAAACACAGACACACAAACACAATTTATCGTCTGTCACGTCGGCAGGGAAAAGGAAAGAGAAGGCACTAAATCGAATCAGGAATCGTTCCACGGTAATCGAATCGCACACACTATCCCATAGAACACAAGAAGGGGTGCATTGAGCAAAAACTTTTTAGTTCTAGCCGTCCCGATGGAGGCGGTCTGCCGAGTGAGTTAGAAAGCAGACGAGTTTCGCCGCGTGGAGTTGTTGTTCGGTGGGGAGGAGGTAGGGCGGGGTTGATCACGTGATATTCTTTTGGCGCGGAAAAAGATTCTAGTTCTGTGAGAGGAGTTTTTTTATTGAGCGTGACTTTCTCAGTGACAAAGAGTGAACGAGTGACATTTCGTTATGTGATGTCACAAGGAAAAATAAAAACCGAAATTGAAAATACCGGCAGAAGACGGCATCGGAACAAAATAATTCGATTGCAAGCGTGGGAAGGTTTTAATAGGTTTGTTAGACTAGCTTAGCGAATAGTGTTGTACAAATTTTCGTTCTTTTTTATATTTTATTTGTTTACTATCTAAAGTACCCATTCTCTTCGCAAGGGTTAATTTTTTTCAAAATAAAAAAAATATTATTCTTGATATATATATAATTGTTGATTTGTAAGGAGAGTAGACTGAACTGAACTCAGTGGCGCAACAACCCATGAGGGCCAAGGCGTATTGGGTCTATCTCAGTTTACATGGCCTTAGTCTCTGGGGTGCACGTGCAGATGTTTTCGTCAAGTGGTCAGTCTGACGTGAAACCCTCTGTGTTCAGTTCCCAAGCAAGCTTGGTACTCATTTAGCGACCCACTGAAGGGACGAAAGGCTGAGTCGACCTTGCTTTCGCGGGATTTGAATCCCGTACCTGTAGCGTGGAAGAAGGAAGAACACCTGGTACAAAACAATGTATCGTAAGAAATTTTAAGTAATTTTTGAATGAGTGCACTTATTGATCTGTAACGCCACTTAAGTCCTCGCAACGTCCCTTGGGGGAAATTTTCCGAAATCATTTTGTAGCGGATCTCTACTTCATAAAAACTATGAAATTTCAAGTCTGAGGTGTATTTCTTCAAAAATATGAATATTTATCTGTAACACCCCTTAAGGCATTGCAATGCCCGTTTTGGGTGGATTTTCATAAAGCCCCTTTTGTAGCATATCTTTACTCCATGAAAGGAACGCGCTTGCTAAGTTTCAATTCTTTAATTCAATTTGATTGATTGATTGACTGATTGAATATTAACGTCGCACTGTCTGAAGGGGCCTAATAGAACTAAAAAGGAATATTGATCTAAAACGCCTCTTACGCCCTCGAAATGTTCCTTGGGGTTCAATTTTGTAAATCCTCTTTTTGCAGCATATGTCTACGCCATGAAAGGAGTACGCCTGCTAAATTTCAATGTAGCTCTAATGGTTCAAAAACAGGAATATTTATCTATAACTACGCTCAATTAAGCCCTAGCAACGCCTCTTAGGGGTCAATTCAAGTAAAAACGAGAACCTTCTTTATGGATGGGGTATAGATTAGAGATCTGGACCCCCTGCCAAAGCCCTTCATTTTTTTCTATTATAATTCTATTATAGAACGTGAAATTTAATATTTGTTATTAATAGTTAATTTTTTTAATTGTAGCTAATCATTCATTCAATAACTAATATTTTTTACTTTTTTTGTTCCCAGAAATCGACAAAATCAAAAGAATATGTTGGGCTCCATACTGGAGCATTATACCAGAATAGTGGACTTTCGATCCTGAATCCCATCCCCATCCTTGGAAAATTCCTGTGTGCGCCACTGCACACCACATAACTCACTTGATCGTACGAGGACTCGTTTCTAAGTTTTAGCGGCACGTACTTTGCAAACTTTCTTTTAAAATTATATACACTTATTTATTTTTATTTTTAACTTTTTTTTAATCTGCAGGCAAGTTTTCATGGAGAGGATGAAGTCAGACCTAATATTCTTCACTTTGTAGTTTCAAAGTGGCTTCTGTTAGGGATTGTAGGTATCAAAAATTAATTTTAATTTCACACATTTACTTTACTGTCTGCACTTTCCGTAAGTTACTTTCCGAAAAGAGATGTGCTGAATTCTTTGAACTCAAATAAAGATTTTAAAACATTATAGGCATTATTCCAACTAGTTGTGGACAATCCAAAATTGGTAATTTAATATTAGTACCTTTCAGTAGCGCACTCAGGAATTTTTCAAGTGGTTGGGGATCCAGGGTAGAAAGTCCACCATTTTTGTGTGGCCGCGGTAGCCGAGTGGTATAGGTATCAGACCGTGGCTTGCTTTGTCACGGGTTCGAGCCCAGTACCACTGAAGACCCGCCGTGTAGGGCAGCAATGCACGTTAAATCTGTCGAGAGCTGAAACGTCCTCCCGTGGTGTGGTGTGGTAGTTAGGAGAGGGGGGTACCAGCTCAGGTGTCGTCCACGTCACTTGACCATGGTTCAAAATTACGTGGTCCGTCGCCAAAAGCCCTCGTGTAGCTGAACAGTGCGACGTTAATATTCAATCAATCAACCACCATTTTTGTACCATGTACCAATACGCCACCAAACATATTCTTAGCATTAATTAATTATTAATAAAAAGTACTTTATTAAATTTTATATACTGTGATTATAAACGTCGCTGTGTTCAGCTACACGAGATCTTTTGGTGACGGACCACGTCCTTTTGAGCCATGGTCAAGTGACTTGGACGACACATGAGCTAGCACCCCCTCTCTTAACTACCACACCACACCAACGGGAGGACGTTTCAGCTCTCGACAGATTTAACGTGCATCGCTGCCCTACACGGCGGGTCTTCAGTGGTACTGGGCTCGAACTCATGACATACCTGCCATGATCTGATACCTTGACCACTGGGCTACTGCAGCCATTTTACATACTATATACATAAGCTAAAAACCAATAAAATAAGTAAGTGGTTTTGGGGGGGGATCTGGACCAGGGACCCACTTTGTGTGCGAAACCGATATCTTTAAATTTTAACATAACCCTTAACTTCCCACTGTTGCATTTCTGCAACATATGATTAATTTTAACTTAACAGACTCAATATTGTTTTTAATTACCTACAAATCACTTATCTGAGAAAAAAAGATTACTACAATGAAATATATACTAATTTTGTCACTAGATAGCACCACATTTTTTTTTTTTTTTTTAGAAATCACAACAATCATAAACATGTCTAATGCCTCAAGAATTGTGTTTTGGGTATAAAAAGAATCCATTCTATCTTATGCTTCCTCTTGTTTACTGACGAAATAAATTACCTGGTAAGAAATTTAAACATTTTATGTTCATCTAAAAGTAGTTTTGATTTTCTATTGGGAAAAGTTTGAAAGAAATTTGATTTTAATTATATGTTGCACGTCTGCAACATTGGTCTTTGGTTACCATTTTGACATTGCCCAAAAGCGTACGCTAACCCAAGATGAAATTGATAGATATATGAATAATTTGGACGAATTAAGTGAATTAAGTAAGGATGGTCTTGAGTATTTTGATGATGATGTCGATTTTTTACCTGATTGTGTGTCATCTTTTGAAGATTCGGATAGTGACAGTGAAATTAGGGTTGGTTCACAAAATACAATTCAGAATATAATAAAAACGATGATGATGATAATAAATTAGATAGCAATATTTCAGTTAGAGAAGCTTTTTTTAAATTTAACGTTTAAGGATAATAACACATTGTCAAAGAATATTTTATGGAAAAATCAAAACATTTCATTCAATGAAGAAGTAATAAAATTCCATGGAGATGACACGCTCCCAAGAGAAATTATAGTTTTGGACATTCCATACCAATTTTTTAAACATTTATGGACGGACGAGATCGTAAGTAACATTTATGCATCTCTAGTTCACCTTCCAAACTATAGAACATACTAGACAGAAGAACTTGGTTTTGATCGAATTAAAGGAACAATGTCTCTAAAAATTTGAAACTATTAGACAGAAACTACAGGCAGAAGGGGGAACCAGATTTAGGTGCTAGTGCAAATGTCGTAATACGATTAGCAAGAATTATAAGTCGTAATAAAAACTATAAACTCTATTTTGATAATTATTATACTTCTATTCCACTTTTAGCATACTTATCTATATTCTTTAGGAACTATAAATATGAATATAATTCCTAACTTAAAATTCCTACAGAAAATTTTTTCAATAAAATGGAATGAGGACATTCAATGGAATCTGCTGGGAGTTATAACGATGTATATATATAGAAATCTCTGTGACAGCATGGAAAGACAATAAAACTGTAATAATGAGGCCTCAACATTTTGTGGTGAAAAGCCACTTGGAAAAGTAATGAAAGATGACAAGAAAACTAAAAATCGTTGGAAGTTATTAAGCCTCATGTCATCGAAGAATATAACAAACATATGGGAGGTGTTGACTTACTCAACACAAAAGCTCAACACAAAATATTAATGGGAAGCAAGAAATGGTACATGAGAATTTTTTTCATTTGTTAGATCTAGTTACCGTAAATGCATGGTTACTGTACAAGAGAGTGGAAACTGATAAGGAATCTGAAAATAAAAAAATCGAATGAATTTACAAAAATTCAAATCTTAAATTGCATCAAGCTTATGCAAAATGAGGTACAATCAAAATGCTAAAAGAGGTATACCTAGTAATATTTCAATAGAACAAATGTTTAAGACTAAAAGATACAAAAGGACTGTGCCCAATCCGTTCCATGTAAGGACATTCGTAGAGATGGTATAAATCGTTGGCCAATCTGGTCAGAAAAGTGAATACGGTGCAAGTTTCCAAACTGCAAGGGATACACTCTAACTGAGTGCGAAAAGTGTAAAGTAGGACTTTGTTATTACAAAGTCGATAACTGCTTTAAAAATTTTCATTGTATGTAAGGCTAAGGCAATTTATATCAATGAATAATAAAATCATATTATAAAAAGAAGTTTTGTAATTTACAGCACTACTGCGCTATGTTGCACTTCTGTAACAAGCAAAAAAAATGACTGAAATTCAATTTAAAACTGCTTAGGGTTTTTTTCTTCATATTTTTCCCTTTTATTATTACTTGAGAACTAGCTGATATAATTTTCTCATAGAAATTTAAAAAATTGCGAAGTTAAGGGATAAGAGATGGAAGGTGTTTTTCACGAATCCCCAAGCATCAGAAATAAATTCATTGAAATCGGCGTTTTTTATAGTATTCAATTGGTAGTTGCAAAGTATGTGCAAAAAAGAAAAGCTATGATAAAAAAAATATTCCGTCTTCAAAGTCATCCCTAGTTTCAAAATGTTCATTTTATATTTCGATAACTGAATATTCGTCTTCAACTTTAGACCCAAATGAAATCATATCAGTTCCTTTGTCCGTAGTCATTAAATAAATTTGCTGAATATGGAGAGAGAGATTGTATTTTTCTGGTACTTTTCCCAACCATATTTTTAATGTAAATTCCAGTATGCTTATTTGTCATTCCCAAAGGAAACAAATTTATTTTTCCTCGTATTATTAACTGGACAGAGATTCCCGAAATTGATGTATTGAATCTGGCAGTGCCGTAACTCAGACCGATATTTTTCTTATAGAATGCTCTTCACCTGAATTAAATCTGCCTTCTACCGCCCATCCGGTATTTTAGTTAGTGACGCTTACTGCGATGCCGTAGGGCCTGGGTTCGAACCCCTTAGAAAGCATGGATGTTTGTAAATGTATAGTGCCTTTGCGGCATGGGGTATTGTAAATAGCCATCCAGCTGCAAGTCCTCTCGTGAGGTGGGTGGAAGGAGAAGAGAGGTTGGAGGTCCTTGACCAATCCCAGGGTGTTCCCCCTCAAAATTAGGGTGGAATCCAGCAAAATCGTACTGTAACCTGCATGGTGCTCAAAGCTAATGCTAACGACTGGCGTAAAAATCTGGCCCTTCACTGCGATGGATTTCGTGGACCTTTATCTGATTTTATTGTCGATCAAGTGGTATAGTAGCAACAAGAACAAATCTGCCTTCTACAAGTAGTTTCATGCGCAACTGAAACAGAGAAGTACTAGGGTACATAAAAACAGGAAATCCAGAAGAAATGCACATGTAATGACAATTTATAATTATACGGTGGAGGTGTGCGTGTGTTGACGTTTTATAAGAAAATATTGATAAGTTAGTTGCAGTAACAAAATGACCATATATATATATATATATATATATATATATATATATCGAACCGAAGTAAAGTGATATTTTTTTTCGGTACAATTCCGGTCTTCGTTTCGACCAAAATAACGGTTTCTTAGGGTATTCGGTTCAGTTCCTGTTCGAAGCCCTGCTTGTAACATAATTACAAAATAGTGAAGCGAACGTTAAGATTTAAAATTATTTCGTGATTTCTTAAGCCTTTTAGTTTATTCCTTTCTTTATTGCATCTCATTAAAAGGCACCACGTAACGATTTTTTTCTCCCCGTTCTGAATTTTTCGACTCTTAAAAAAATACACTCACACACATCACTCAAAAAAAATTTCAACGGAAAAATTTTACTTTTTTTTAATTCGATAGATGAATTAAAGTTACACAAAATTCAATCTCCCTCGATTAAATTATCACCCTCAAACAATTTCCCTCCGCGCACACGATATTTTCACCAATTTATCCCAGGTTCGTGACGGAAGCCTCTCGAAGCAACATCTGTTCCCCTGTTCTATTGAAGAAAGAGGTATCTATAGCAGAAATCATTGACACCCCAACAGGGGTCCTTTTGTGCTTCCAGAAGGGGGTGAGCATTAATCCCCCGTCCCCTAGGGGTTAACCTTCGGCAAGAGGGGATTTATCGTTTGGGGATCCCACGGATGATGCGGGCTCTTGTGTGTTTGAGTTGGAAGAGAGGATTCAATTTGAGCAAAAAGAAGGATGTATCAACACACAATCGTTTGGTATTTTCCGGAATAGAACGTTTTGGGAAAAAGATAATACCGTTTTAATTGTCGTTGGTGCCATAACAGCAGAAGTGAACGTCCAGAAGCTATGATTTCGTTCAAAACGGCAGAAATTGTTTTGTTGAATGCTAGGGTTTTGAAAGGAAATATTAAAGATCTCAAATTAATATTCTTGAAAATATATTTGTTTCTGAAACTATAGAAACTAACTCAAAGTTATACTATACCTACACCAATAATATAATTTTCTTCACACTTTTAAGTCTTTACAAGGTAGCGTCAATGATCATACTGCTAATTGTTAAAAAATACTTTATTTTTCTGGGTTAAATAATTATTATCTAGAATACAATTGTTAAAGTATTCAGTAGTTTGCTCCGAAGAAAAAAATAAAGTCACGTTTAAAAGTCAGTCGAGGCCTTCCAAGCCGTTGCGCCACTTATATTATCCGTTTTCATTCGTCGCGCATTGGAAGTTCAGAAGTCGAGTACCACAGTCTATTGGTCCTGAGGGTCCTCGCCCCGCAATTCACCAGAATAGCCGATAAATTATTTGTCCATCGAGACCAGGAAAGCAAGAAAAGAGAGTTTTTCGGTCCTTAGGGTGCTTGCCACCACAAATTTTCAGTCCAGCGAGATCAAGAAACGTGAACAGGAAGTATTTTTCCTTTTTTCCAATTCCGAATCGACCCCTTTAAATTCCAGCGACGCCCTTTAAACCTTCATGCCCGTCACCACCTTTCATTGGCCGGCCACAAATTTTGCACGCGGCTCCTCGACTTCCTTTGCTCTCCACTGGTGAAGACGAACAATGATCGGCTCTTCTGAACTCTCCCGCGACAAGGTCTTGTGTCCAACATCTGGAGGTCATAATTCACCCTGCCACACTTTCACCGGGTGTGCATCTGGGACTATCTTTGGTGCCGGTGCACTCTATTAAAATTGGATACGTCAATAGGATAGAGTAATCCACCCCAAAGGGATTATATCTCGTCTGTTGATTGTCCGGACAAACAGGCGTCTTTAAGTAAGGAAGTAAAGGAAGGAGTAGCGACTGCAAAGCCATTCTCCAAAACAGTTCACACGTGTTACACCCCTGGCGTAAGGGGCTAACCACCAGCGCATTTTTATGGAGACACAAGGGCCCATCTGGACAAATAACCCTCCATACATCAATCTTGATATGTATAGATGGCTAATGAACTGTCCTTACAACACTGTAGAAATCAGTGACTGAAAATAAGAAGTGTTATAATAACGACTTGCACTGTTATCACATTGTACAAACATATCCCAGTTTCTTATACGAATAATTATCATGCAAAGTCAGCTTCACAGAAACAATTATTTTCAAACTGTGTTCCACGAAACCCTGAAGTTCCCCGAGACATACCCAGGAATTCACCAGTCGCAGTAAAAATTCGAAAAAAATTTTTTTTTAAAAAAATGTCTATGTGAAAGGAATTCATGCGTTCTCTATAAAGTTTGTATAACTACAAATATCTAAAGCTCATCACAATCATAAAAACTGGTAATTTTATTTATAAGTAATAACTTTATTTAGTAATAATTTTTAAAGCCTTATAGCAATATAATAAAGGGTATAAAAACGGTTTTCTTTATATGTACTTCCTTCTAGATTGCGAATAATGTATTGTTTGACATCCCGGGTCCAAAGAAATAATTTTATACACGTTCAAACAATGTTTTGCTTAAGTAAATACAGTCGGACCTTTATTGAACGAAGTCAATAAATCCCGAAAATTAGTTATGTGGAGAATTCGTTAAATAGTGATTTATTTTCATTCATTTTACGAGCTTGGTTTCTGGAAAAAGTTTGTAAAATAGGGAGATTCACAAAATAGAGGTCCGACTGTAGTTTTCTAATGGAAAATTCACCTTTTTACTTTTGCGGAAAAAAACATCTATAATATAGGAGAGGAAACAACGGGTTCAATCTAAATTTAATAAAGAACAGCTCTAAAACTTTAGGTTGCGAGTTATATGTAATGCAAAAACAGTGCGACGTTAATATATATTCACTCACTCACTATATGTAATGCAAAATACACAGGATTTCCCAAACAGATAACACATTTTTCTAAATTGTATCAAACTGTTTATAAGTGAAAAATATTTCTCAACGAGAGTGGCTAGCAAAATCAAAATATAAAAAATGAATCAAGCGCGGATATGAAATGCGACTGCAGAAAATTTCAATTGGCACTAGACTTCGACAGTTGTTATAAGAAAATTCAGTCACGTTGAACATGTGGTACACATGTGAATTATAAATTAATATTATTATAATGAGTAAATTATATTAAAATATTACAGGACATTTTTTTAGTAAAAAATGTAGTACTTTTTTCTAACTATCTTTACCCATAACATATGTTGATTTACTTTAAATATTTTAAGACATATTCTTCTAAGTGTATGGAATACACACACCCCTTATAATCTTAACAGTTCCATGAATCAAAAGTTTTGAGAAGACGCTTCACTAAAAGAAATATGAATACCAACTCTATTTTAACAAGGGACATGCACATCTTAAACGCATATTTTAAATTCAAATTTTTCCTTTTACATGAAAAAAAAAGTGGTGTTATTTTTATAGAAACAATTAATTTTCTACATGGCATTTTTAAAATGCTGTTTCTTTCCTTCTTCTTTTTTAATAAATCACTGTTGTTCTCTTTTAAAAAGTTATAGTTTCTATATAGTAAGTTTCTTTTACACTTTTTTTATCCATTTTTTTTTATTAATTCCTAACATATGTTTTTATTTATTTATTTATTTTGTACTTCTTGATACGTTTTATGTCCAAAAAAAAAATGCTCATAACTTTTTTCCAGAATATTTTATTTATACTTAATACGATAAGAATTGTGCCTAATAATTAACCTATTTCAATATGATTAATGACGTTGCAATACAAGTAAAAAATATATGTATACACACAGTGAAGATATTTAAATTAACCTTGCCTCTATATATTTTCGATGTTGGATTTATTTTTAGAGGGGAAAATTAAGTAATTTACAGCGGTGTAATTCAACACACATAAGAGTTAATATTTATTTAATATTTTTAAGTTTTATAACTTTTAAAAAGTCTGGCCATGGTAGCCCAGTGGTCAAGGTAACGTACTCGTAACTAGTTTGTCATGAGTTCAAGCCCAGAAGCACTGACACCTACGGCGTAGGGAAGCGATAAACGTAAAATCTGTCGAGAGCTCAAACATCATCCCGTTGGTGTCATAGTTAGGAGAAAGGTTCCAGTTCATGTGTCGTGCTCGTCACTTGACCATGGTTCAAAATGACGTGGTTCGTCACCAATAGCCCTCGTGTAGCTGAACACAATGCGACGTTAATAGTCACTCACTATTTGAACAGGCGACCACTTTAGTCACGTACTCGTGACCAGAGTGTCACCGGTTCGAGTCCTAATACAACTAAAGGGCCGTAATGTAGAGGAGAGGGGGCGCTGCACGTTAAATGCGTCGTGTTTCAGGACTGGTGGCCAGGATAACAGAATATTTAACATTTTTCGCAATGTGTGTGTTTTCAAGCACAAATATTTCAACACAATTACATTTTTCATATTTACTGGACTTCCATATATATTCCTGCAGTTCCTACTAAATTTAAAGACTTAGTTCTGTGCGAACAACGTTGCAAATTAGTAATCTAAGTGATATGTTCAAGAAAACTGTAGTGGCACCTTGGTAGCCTACTGGTCCAAGCCCCACGGACTCGTGGCCGGTGTGTCATGAGTTCGAGCCTAGTATAACTGAAGACCCACGGTGCACGTTAAATATGTTGATGCTGAAACGTCTTACCGTTGGTGTGGTGTGTTTATTAGGAGAGGGAGGTGCTAGCTCAGGTATCGTCCTCGTCCCTTTACAGTGGTTCAAAATGACGTAGCCCGGTGCTAGTCCTCCTACCTCTTCATAGTGTCACGTTAATATAACTTTCACTCACTCACCGTCCAAAACCCTTCATGGAATGGATTGATGATGTCATCTTTATCACTCGACCGTGGTTCAAAATGACGAGGTCTGTCGCTGGGGACCTTTTTGTTGCTTTAAAGTGTGTTGTTAATTAACAATCAATCAAGTGTAAGACAAAAATAAATTATAGTTTAAAAAACTAAAAAACACCCTTTTATAGTTAATGGACTAAATTCATGATGGTCACATGATAACGGCAATCACGTGTTTCCCAATAATTAAAAATTGACATACTAGTTGTTCAAATTGTAAAGTTTAGATAACATTTAAAATTTGATGATTGGGTAAAAAGTTCACGTGCTAAAATTCTTCAAACAGTTTTCAAAATTAAAAAAAAACATTATATATGAATACTTTTAAATTAAGTGCATTTTGCTTAACTATGTGCATTATTATATCGTTGACAAATATGTACTTTCTAAAAGAAAGTTCCTACAAAAAGCAAAAGTCAGCAAC
The DNA here is from genome assembly GCA_019973935.1 of Trichonephila clavipes. Lineage (NCBI taxonomy): Eukaryota > Metazoa > Arthropoda > Arachnida > Araneae > Nephilidae > Trichonephila > Trichonephila clavipes. The sequence goes on along the minus strand of BMAU01020256.1, from coordinate 1,344,211 downwards.
TGTGAAGGACATAAACTAATGGGTTCAATATATGTGACGTAATAGCCACATGATAATGAAAGCCCGTGATTCTAGCCAATCAATTTAAAAGCTCATGCAACGTCATAGTCACACGATAAAAACTATCTAGTATTTCCAGCTAATCAGTTCACGCGCTCCGGTGCTTCCAAGTTTTGCTCTTTGCAGAAACTTTCTCTTAAAAAGTACATATGTATACAAAATGCATTTTATTTAAAAGTAAAAACATAAAATATGATTTTTTTTAATTTAAAAAATCTTTCTGAAGAATTTTTTTCCCTAACATTTAAACATCTTTACTCAAATATGAAATTTGAAATTTTATCTGAGTTTTACAAATAGAACAAGTACAATTAATTTAATGTTTGTTTTGAATTCAATGGACAACACGTGTTTGTTTTTATCATGGGACCTCATGAATTGAGCGCATTGGCTGGAAACGCGTGATTATATTTATGATATAATTATGACGTCGCATTAATTTATGTTGATTGGCCGAAAACACGTGGCTCAGTTATCATGTGACTGTGACGTCACATGAATTTAGTCCATTGAACTAAGTTGTGTAACTTAATCTTTTAGTCACCAAATCTGGAATTAGTCGCTAGATGCGGGATGGGATCTGAAAATGGGAAATTGTTAATCCTGGTGATTTTGATCAAGACAATGGAACAAAAATATTAAATTATTGTATAGTCATCGGTTCTGGACAAGTGAGCAAAATTTCAAATTCACGTGACCTTTTAAAGTGGGTAAAAATTGAGTTCAAAGATTCCGTTCCATATAGGGAAAGCTTATAAAAGGTTGTTAATTAAGTCAAGTGCAAAATAGTTCATACTAGAAAAGGATGGCTGGGTAATAAATGAGTGATTGAGTGAATATTAACGTCACACTATTCAGCTACGCGAGGGCTTTTGGTGACAGTCCTTGTCATTTTGAACCATGGTCAAGTGGCGAGGATGGCGAAGTGACCCTCCTCTAACTTCCACACCACACCAATGGGAGGAGATTTGCGCTACGACAGATTTAACGTGCATCGCTCCCCCACATGGTGAGTCTTCAGCGGTACTAGTCTCGAACTCATTGCACGCCGGTCACGACCTTGACCACTTGGCTACCGCGGCCACAATAGCGTCAATGAACTGACAATCCACGAGAAACATGTGGGCGAAAGTGTTAAGTGAAAATCCTGTTTTCAACTGTACAAACCTAAGTACAAATTTATTGATAAATATCTCAATTATATAAATAGAATTAGAGAGATAGTTTGTATAAAAAGTTTGTCTGGAAATAAAAGTGACGTGGTATTATTTTCGATATTTTTGATCCTACTGGATTCTGACAATTATCGCTTGTACATTAGTATCCTCCCCCCACACACGGTTTGAGTATTTCAGTTTGAATCGTCTGATTTTGAATTCCTTTTTACCATGTTTTTATTAACTAGCTTTCTCCTTTTTTCGGGTTAAAACTTTGTCATTCATTTTGAACTAACTTCCCGCTGAGCTAAAGACTTGAAATTTGGAGCATAGCTCAAAAATGAATGACAATGCATGGAAATGTGAAAAAAAAAGTTACTCGGTCCCTCGATTTCGACAGAGGCCCCGTAACTCCAGAACTTACACAGATTTACACGAACAAAGTTGTCACCCTACTCTCCTAACTTCCACACCCCACCAGTGGGAGGATGTTTGAGTCTCGGCATATTTACCGTGCATCGCCTCCCTATACGGTGAGTTTTCGGCGGTATTATTTCGAACTCATGACACTCCAGCCACGAGTCATTTACGTTCACCTGCTGCTTAAAAGTTATGCAATTCTCTCCCCAATGCCACTGTATGGGATGTATTGAGGGAGGGAGGGAAGGAATAAATACGTAAATCCTTCACAAACACTGTCAAGATCTTTTTATTGCATTCGAAACCCTTCGGAATAGTTAAATGTATAGCAGTACACAGAGGAAGATCGTACTCCAGAAAGACATATATACGTCCGAGGCAGTTGACGTTTTGGCTGAGCAAGACGTTAATATACGTTGATGGCACTATCGAATTCAATACATTGTCACTGTATGGAGGGAGGGGGCGTGATTAAAATTATGATTGGATTTTGAGTCTGAAATATATAAAGTTCGAGAAGCACTGCCCTTACAAATACACACTCAGAGTTGAAAAGATAATATTGGTTAGATTCGTAATGTAGAATATATTTTTCCTTATACATGCAAAACATAATTTTTTTTTCAATCGGATAGAAAAGGGAAAAAACACGACCTATTTTTCAAAAGATACTGAATCCATGCTACTGAAAAATCACTCCCAAATTCAGATGTTTCGATTGCGAAATATTTCGCCAACGACAGACGACCTTGATCTGTTTTATTCGCGATTCTACTTCTTTATTCGAAAGTGAATTACGGACGGGATTACTGTCATTTGATTGTCCAACATCACCGGTTGGTTCATCTTTTGCATTTACATTTCACTTACTTTTCCGTTCCATGCAGCAGGAAAAAAAATTTGCCTTATTTTATTGATCCGAGAAAATTACGTTACACATTAAATAGATTGACGACGTGTTCTCAAAGCAATGCGTCGGCTATGGGGTCGATTCATCATCAGAGTGCGCTGCGATCATTTGCCGATCATCACGTGATTACCAAGTAAACAATAACCGCTAATCGTATTACACTTTACCTACGTATATTCCTTTATGTCTGCAAAATTAAAATTCTTTGAATTCAAAATGCTCAGAAAACATTTCTGACCGTTTTTAAAAACTTTAAATATCGTCGCCTTATTTGATTAAAAAAAATGAAAATGAAACAATAGTACTTACGTATTATCGCAACCTATTGACGACATTGTATGAAACGAAATACATGATTGCCGATTCAGTGCATACGACACATGCGAAATCAGAGTCGCCAACCTGGCGAGTTATCTTGAACATTGGCGATTAATGCGATAATATTTATTCGTAAGTACCGAAATAATTAAAAAGTACTCACATTTCACTCGAAATGTCTTTTGTAACATATTTTATAATTTCTGTAACCCTGACCATTTATTCCTTCTCTGCAAAATTCTTTGGGTAGATGGCGGCTCGGAAAAAGAGAATTTTGCAGGAATTGAATTGGGTTTTAATGTTCTTCTGTTGGTGAAAGGCATAAAGCACGATTCTTCAAAATGATCGGAGCATACTGATGAATAGTTAGAGGTTTGAAGTTTCTTCGACCTATGTTTTGTATCCATTTCTTCAAAAAATATGGATTCTTCAGTGGAAACTGAAAACTACTTTCCATCCTTCTCAGTCATTCATTATGGCAATTTAATTCTCTGCAGTACTTCATTTTGGAAAATGACAGTAGATCAGTGCTTCTCAAACTTTCAATACTGGCGCCCCCCTTTTCAATCACAATTTTTATCGCGCCCCCCTTATACATAATAATTTACTGAATGCAATAATAATGCATTTTTACGATAAAGCAACAATATTTATTATAAACCGTACAAATTCATGACATAAAAATTAAATTTTGTATATGTTACTTTTAAGCAAAAAAAAAGTTAAGTAATAGGATAATTACTAAGTTATTTTCCTTTCTCTGATTTTTAAATTGGAACATATTACAAAATGCGGTGGTTGCAGAATACAAAATATAGATATCAGCTGAAAATGAACTCAGAGGGTCAATTTCTAATCAAAGCATTCCTTTGAAAAATTTTCTCTGTAAGACAAGCCCATGGAAGTGCTAATAATTATTAAACTTGTTCTTAATTTAGTATTAATTAATTAGTCATAAAATACTCTGTTCATACATTAAAAGCAGTGTTTCTCAAACTTTCAATACTGGCGACACAATTTTCAATCATAATTTTTTTGTCTCGCCCCCTGTACAACAATAATGTATTTTTACTGCAATAAAAATGCACTTTGAGAGAGGACGCTAAAAAGTGTTACAATACGATCTTAATTATAAACCGTACAAATTAATACGATAAGTATATTAAATTTTTGTGTATATGTAACTTTTAAGTAATATATATATATATATATATATATATATATATATATATATATATATATATATATTAAGAAAATTACTTAAAATATATATATATTACTTAGAATTGTGTTATTTTTCTTTCTCTAATTTTTAAATTGGAACAGATCGCAAAATGATGTATTTAAAGATTTATTTCCTTCAGCATTCATTTCTCAAAGTACAAATGTCATTAGAAAAATAGACTAGTCAATGTCGCTCTCTATCATATCCATCACATCTGGCATTATAGGGTACGTTTGCGTGAGTCTGGGCAACCTATCGGACGTCTGCGCAAAACATGTAAAAATGCTTTTCCTCGTACAATTCCAGTCAGTTTTGCTCGACTCGATACTCCTATAGCTACCGAATCTAAATGTACATTTTTAAATTTCCACGTTAATTGTAATTCACGGTAATTAATAGATTAAAACAATATCATACATACATTTTTAAGTCGTAAGCAAACATTCGACCATAATAAAGAATCAACAAGTACACAGACGAACAAACATGGTTCGAAAATTAAATGAAGGCGATCTTCTCAAAATACTTAAATTTTGGATTTACCACTACTGAAAGTAAATGATGGAAAAAAAGCCCCAGCTCGATATGTGTTTAAACTTACAAATCTGTATGTGAAAGTTGTTTAAAAACATGTAAAATCATTTAGTTATGTTGGCAAAAGAATTTTAAAAGTATTTTCTGGATGAGGACAGCTTGGCAGCAAGTTACGAGTGGATTAGGGATCTATTTCAAGATACTCCAGAAGGGCTCTCAACTTCCGAAGAAGAAATCTTCATAGATTTCACATCCAGTGAAAAAATTAAAAAGCAAAATAAATCGCTCTTTGAATTTGGGGGTAGACTGTACTGAAAACAAAGCACTTCGTATACTATTACCATTTTCAACATCCTACCTTTTGCAAACCGGATTTTCTGCAGTGGATGCCTTGAAGACAAAATATAGATCTCAGCTAAACATAGAAAAATAACTCTTTAAGTGTCAATTTCTGATATTAAACCTTCCTTTGTTTCCTCTACAAGACAAGCCCGTGGGGGAAGTCCTAATTATTAAACTTGTTCTTAATTTAGTAATAAGATTGATTGATTGATTATTAACGTCGCACTGTTCAGCTGCACGAGGGCTTTTTGACGACGGACCACGTAATTTTGAACCATGGTCAAGTGACGTGGATGACACCTGAGCTGGCACCCCTCTCTCTAACTACCACACCACCCAACGTTTCAACTCTCAACAGATTTAACGTGCATCGCTGCCCTACACGGCGGGTCTTTAGTGGTACTGGGCTCGAACTCGTGACAAGGCAAGCCACGATCCGATACCTATACCACTCGGCTACCGCGGCCAAATTCAGTAATAAGAAATTATTTATAAAATACCTTCTTCAGTACTGATACATCAAACGTATACTGGCTAAAACACCGACTCTTCCACGAGTTCATTTTTTAAAAAAATAAAACATTATTCTTGATATAATAGCTGAACTGTAAGGTAAAACTGTGTGCACGACATTGTGTACAAAAATGTAAAATGATTTTTTTTTTTTTTTTTAGATAAAATGCTATAATTGTAAATAACTGTTTAAAAGAACTGTAATTTTAAACCTCACACAATTAGCATTTAGCACTTTTTAACCCAAAATGTTTTAACTCTCGGGGGGACAGTCACCCCAATCATTTGTTTACACTGTAAATACAAATCGGAGTGAATATTTTGACGTTACTTACCTTCTTTCAAGGACTATTAAATTCTTTGATGATTTGAGGAAAAAATCAATAAAACTGAACGATTCAAAAGTACAAGACCATAATAAAGGACGCAAATCAGACACTTTCAATTATCCTACACAGAAATGTTAAACCAATCAATTCTTTTCAAATATCCTCAATCAATTTCCTAATAAACATAAATTATGTGTGTTGTTGTGTGTGTATTTTTTTATGCATTTTGTTTTACTTCTCTTTCCGGTTATTATTTTTTAAAAAAAATCTTTAAATTTTCGATACGCTCACGCCTCCTTGTAGGGTCATCGCGCCCCCAGGGGGCGCCCCTAGCAGTAGATACAAATCCGCTGACATAATACTCTATCACATGTGGCTATATATTTAGAGTACCATCATGTGATTATGATGTCAGATGAATCGAGTCTATTGGTGGGAAACTTTGTAATTTTCTATTAGTGATGAAGAAAACTGTTGAACTAACATTTCTGTCCATACTTTACCATTGCTGCCTTTATAAAGTTAAAAGAGGGGGTGCAAGCTTATGTATAAGTGCGTCCTCGTCACTTCAACATGGTTCAAAATGATGAGGTCTGTCACTCATAGTCCAGGTGTAGCGTTATAGTTTGACGTTAATATAACTCTCACTCACTCCCCACGCATTTTTGGGCACTGGGTCTGTGGAAGGGGCCTCTACCTAAACTAGCACCCCACTCTCCAAACTTTTACACAAATAGAACGTTAGGACTTTGAGCCTCGATACATTTAACGAGCTTCAACCTCTCAATGCAAAGTGGTTCCTTAATTGCATTCGGATTCGAGAGAAACCCCGCCGACTCCTCACTTACCGGTCGAAAACGACATTTGAGCTGACACCCCCCTCTTATAACTATTGCACCACACCAACGGGATTACATTGGCTCCCTGTATACGGCGGGTCTTCAGCGCATTCATCACGCGCGGACCACGAGTCCGTGACTCTCATTTACCGACACCTTACCTCGAAAAACACGTAGACCAGGGGTACTCAACCTTTTTTTTGCTGGGCCGCATTCATATGTCAGCTATTTCATGCGGGCCGCATGCCTATGTTAGTTACTTCACGCGGTCCGCAACGTGAGGATAAATGGGGGAGAGGAGGGAGAAATGCTGTAAGACAAAGATAACATTGGAAATATAAAATGTGAAAAATTTGTCAATATGTCATATGTTTTGATTTTTTTTAATTATAATTTCTTAATTTTTTTATTGTTGTCACTAACACTAAATTAGAAGCATTTAAGAAACACTCCTTCACAATTTTTGCTTCGGTAAACGGCTTCATACGATTACCAATAATATAACAAACTTCATAGGATATCTTTGTTACCGCTGGGATATTACCACTGACAAAACACTTTGTTGCTGCTGCAAAGATTATTCAAGAATGCCTATTTATTACCTCTTGAAAGAGATATTCGAAGAAAATTATCATTGAATGATTCCTGCTTATTGGTATTTTTTAAATACAGCACTATCGCGTGACAAATCAAACAATTACTGATCCATATTCGTTTTTCTATTCAAAATAGTCAACCTCTCAATAGTCTTGAAACGATTTATTTTTTTCGACTTTTTTTCGCTTGCAAGATATGAAAGAGAGTTAAAAATTAGCTCCACCCGTAAAATGATCGCTACTCCAATGTTGTCTGTTATCACTAACCGTAACCGTTCCAAATAAAAAAAAGAACATCAATTCGTACCCGTACGACACCGACAGCAAAAAGCAAAATTGATATATTGCATTTCTTGACAAAGAATTTCCCAACAAAATTTCAATACAATATTCTTAAATAAGAAAACTTCTCAGAGCGATGGACCATGCCCGGACCACTTAAAAAGGCTCGGTGGGCTGCAGGTTGAGTATCGCTGAGGTAGAAGGATCGGTGGCTATAACCTTTGTGACGTTCTCCTTTCGAAACGAGTTTCACTCTTTCAAATCAATACTATTTCAGGACAATACTGGACAGAGTTTTAGGTGCACGTGCAGCTGGGGTTCATTATCGCTTATTTAGCGTCTGGACTTTGGTGCCAGTTAGACTAGACAAACAATTGTCTGACCATTCTACTGTGGACGAAATCGCTTCCGGGGCAGCGGACTGTCGCCTTGCATACACAATGGCGAATTGTCCTCAAAGGCGGTAAAACGACGACAGTGGGCCGAAGGGGCTCGGCCGTCGAAGCATGTGTCGGACACCTGCTGGTTTGTGAAGAAACCGAGTGAGTGGACGATTGGCGGATTATGGACCAATGGGCTCTAATGAGTTGATGTTCAAGGATCGACTCATATGGGCCCACCAATGAGAAGACGTGAGGGGAAATGGACTGCCCCTGATGTTTTAAAAGGTTGGAAAAACGGGTAGAGAGGGAAGAAAGGAAAAAGAGAACGAGGAAAAGAAAGAAAGGAGCTCGGAAAAGACGAGGGCTGGTCGTTTAGGAAGCGGAGAGGAGAATCCCAGAGTTTTGTTCCGTGATGCTGACCAGGAATCCAAAACGCGGATGAGAAACAACGCCTTGCGGACTGGACCGAGACAAGCTGTGGAGTGAGCGACATCAAAACGGGGCTACCATACTGGCTAGGCACGGAAACTATTAACTTTACAATCTAACTTAAATCGATTATCCTATTGGAGAAAAAAATTAAAAGTATTTTTTTACTCCCACAACCTTGCTGTGATGTATTATTTTCACGCTACCTTCTGACGACGTTACACCTTTATTTACGTATCCATTGAACGGGCTTCACATATTGAACATTTTAACGTTTTGCATTCAGCTTTACTTCATATCAACATAAAATATTTCACTATGAGATTTTGAATCAAGTTATAAAAAGAAAAGAAAAATTATTTTCAAACTTTGCACACGTACACAAAGCACAATTATTCCTTTTATTCTTTTCTTTTCTTTTTTGGGATAAAATCATTCAGAATAATCTTTTTTTGAGTTGTGAATTTCTTAAAAAAAGTATTAAATCAATTTGTAAACTCACATTTAATTTTTTTAAAAATATTTTCCAATAAAAAAGAAAATTACATGCATGTACTCTGGTACTTTCCAGCGAAAATCTTAATCTCAAGTAACATTTAGAAGGCCAGCTATTCGGTATAGTGGTAAGGACGCTGACTCCTGTACCGTAGGATCTGGTTCCGAATCCAGTAAAATGCATGCATGTTTGTAAATGTATGTTTTTGTGGCTTCGATATATTCTAAATAGTCGTCGAACCACAAAACCTGTCATGCCGTTGGTGGAAGGGTAAGAAAGGTGAGAGCCTCCCGACATCCTCCAGGGTGTTCTTCCTCAAAATTGGGGTAGAACCGAGCCAAATCGTACTTTCCCCTGAATGATGCTCAAAGCTACGGTTAACGATAGGCGTACATCTAGCCCTTTGCCTCAATGAATTTGACACCGTCATACAGGTGGCATTAACAACAACAATAAGCATTTCAAAAACAATAATAGTAATTATGACAGTAATAATTTTGTGGAAAATTAACGCAATTCAAAGAAAATGCTTGCAAAAATTATAACGTCCCTAAACGAAAAAGCTCGAACAAGTTTTTAAATAATAGATAAATGTCATTTTTCAATTCTTTCATTATTAGCTCATACTCTCTATATATTTATCTTGTTCAAAATTTCAATCGTTTATAAAATACATTTTAAAGCGCTCTATTGAGCTGAGATTTTATATACATGATTATTTTTTAGATCGCAATGCGGATATTTAATTATAATCAATAAAAATTAATTGATTAAAACTAATTATTCAAAGAATTACAGATACAGCCATGTTAGCATCATTTTTAGTGACTTAGCGATCTTGGTCACTTAGCGACCCTTTTGGCGACTTGTGTCAAAACTTGAAAAGGTTTTTTTTTTCTTATTTTAAAGCGCTCATTTGAGCTAAAATTTTCTGTACACTATTGTTTTGGCTGACAATACGACAGTTTAATTTTAATTAATTAAAATGAAATAATTGAAAGTAATTATTTAAAGAATTAAAGATACAGCCAAGTTGGTTTCATTCTTAGCGACTTAGGTTAAAGTCGCTAAAAATGAAACAAACTTTTCTCACGTTTTAAAGCGTTCAGTTAAACTCAAATTTTCTATACACGATTGTTTTGAATGACATTACTATACTTTAATAATAATTAATAAAAATGAATGACCACTTAATGTTGTGATACTGTCCTATGTATATGCATATTCATATATTAATTGTAACCATTTAATAAAAAGAAACTAAAATAAATTTATTCTTTGTTGATCTTAGTAGGAATTAATTGACAGACATCTTTTACATTACTTGTACATACATAAACTTTGGGGGAGGGGAGAATTTCTCCGTATGCCCCTTAATTAAGTGGACGTCACGGTACATTTTTGCAACCGGGTTTTAATCTTAGACAGTTTTTCTCTACCTGATAAAATGTGATCCTGCTCTCTCTCTCTCTAATTTTTTTCTGTATTTCCATTTATTTTATTTACAACTATTCTAACATGACCGGAAGACAGCCCTAAGAAACAGCAAAAATGTTCAAAGAAAAAACAAATCTTTTTCTGCAGCATGAAAATAATAATTCAGTGAAACACCAGGATAAAAAGAAGGAAAGAAAACTAAGAGGGATACAAATAAATCTTCCTGCAACTACAAGAATTTCGTGATGCCCCAGAAGCGTGGGTGGGGTCAAGCCTCCCCCTCCTCGGGTAGGGAGTGTGGAGGCTGGACAAATGGTTCGGTCGCGTGTCGCTCGTGGGAAGGAGAAGGTGTTGCCGCCAGGGACGCACCATGGGAACAGACGATTTGTCCTCAACCCAGACGGGAAAGATTTCATCAACTATCGCTTGCTACCTTTTACATCACTCAGTTATCAGATGCCTAAAATGTCACGGGGGTCAAAAAATTGTTTCTTTTTTTTAGAGGGATCGATTTTTATCTTAAAATTTATTCCAGCGGGAATCAATCCAAAAAAAGCGAACTTTTTCCTAATTAGGCGAAAGTATAAAATACAGTCGAAACCCGATTTAATGAATTTGTAGGTACCAAGTATTTTGCTCGTTATTTAGAGTTTATTCGTTAGATCGGAGTTCAAACAAAATACAATTTTTTCCCTCTTACATTTCAGAAACTCTATAAGCAATAACACAAAAATTATCCATGGTTCGAAATTACACACTTTCTATTCAACAATTAAAATACTATTAGTGAATTAAGGGGTATTGGAAAGCTAAAATCGTACTTACTTACTTATTTATTTATTTTTTGACAATTTAATATTTTTACATTTTCAAATTATATAGATTTTAAACTTTTCTCTAAAAATACCTTAAGGCCCGGTGGTCAAGTGCTTCGCGCTTCCTCGCCCCAGGTCCGGGTTCTATTCCAAGGTTGGGTAAGGTCCACTCAACCTTTCATCCCAACTGCTGTGGGTTGATAAATAAGTACCGAGAGAGAGCTTGCTTGGGGACTTAAACACTGGGAGTCTCGCTTCAGATTGATCACCTTATCGGGACATCTGCTCATGCACCTCAGCGCCCAATGGTCACGTATACTGGGATGGGCACAGTAGACCTTGGCCCTCATGGGCTGTTGCGCCACTGAGTTTGAGTTTTGTAAAAACACCTTACTTTAACCTCTAGGGTCATTAGAAGCCCTTAAAACCTATTTTTAAAAAATCATTGAAACTGGGCCCCACCCATTTGAATGACAAAAAATGTAAACAAAGTACTTCGTTTTGCTTAAAAGTTGAACGTCTGATGTAAACCAAAGCATGTATCTTTTATTGTAAATGAAGCCTTTTATTTCCTAGCTGATGAGAAGCCTCACTGTATCGATTGATCTCACAATGTAAATTTTGATGATCGATATACCTTTTCTGAAAAATTACTCTTCCTATATATTTATAATGATGGTGAATATATACTAAGATGAGCTTTTTTAAGAAACTCGAAAATTCATTTTTTACAATTTTTTTATGTGAAAATTGGATAAAATTTCACTAGGATTGATAAAATATTTCATAAATTATGAAAAAATTCAAAATGAGCTAAAAGCTCATTTCAGTATAATGAGAAATGTGTAATTTAATTGTACGAAATATTTCAGGTATGTGCATACAACAGATTTTGAGAAAAGGTCCATCGAAAACAGCCAATTGAACATTGTCAGTATATATAGCTAGAGAGGTTTCCAACTCCTCTTAATACACACTGCAATGCCGGTAGACCGGGATACCGTATTCTGAGCCATTTATACAATTTTGATATACCGGTATTCACAAGTTTAAATTCTGTTTTTTTGGTGTTTACTAGAATTTTTTAAAATTGTCTCCACTATATGTTCAGGGATTGCCAACATAGCAAAATTGTATTCATTTTCGTTTGTATGTCTCACTAACGGGAGAAATGAATTAGACTGTGAATTCGTACAATCGAGAAGTTATAAAACATGTGAATCATCCAAGGAGGTTGGCCAAAATTTTCCTATTGCAGCTCCGAGCGGTACTGCACGTGCGTAGGATTCGTAGTCTGATATTCGTATCTGTGAAAACAAGGTTGTAATTCTGAAGAAAAAAGTGTAATATTTCGATATTTTTTAAATTGATGAGTTTGATACTCAAATTGTATTCGCATATCATACAGTACAACTAATACAATATGTTTTTTAAGATCACATTTGAAAAACTCGTAACAGTACCACTTTTTTGTGATTAAAATAAATAAGATGTTCCTTTACTTTGTTGTGATATTTTTATATACTGTTATAATTTATGTTACAAACTATTTTGGGGGGATATTTACACTCTCTAATAAAACTGGCAAATAAAACAAAGAAACACCTGCGTTTTCTTTCTTTCTGTGAAATTTCTACTAACGGTATTAAAACCGGTATCCCGGTATTAAAATCTAAAAATTACCGAATACCGGTATTGAACTTTTAGTCCGATATTGCAATCCCTAATATTCACTAGCTATTTGGGAATTTTAATACACTGATTAATAAATATTTAGCAATCTTTTTTATTCCTGACTTGAAAGAAATCTTTTTCGATTTTATGTAGAGAAAAAAAAATACTTCATTTACATCCTGTTGCATAAAAGAGGTATATTTTCACAGATTCCAAACAATGTAAAGCATTAGAAAATATAACCGTTTTGATAGGTGTTTCATTGTCAATTTCTACATTATAATCGCTATTCATTGGCTCTGACAAATCAACAAATTCTTCAGTTTCAGTTACATAGATAAAAAGTTTATCATCATATCGTCGGCCTAATTATAAGAATGCGTAACTCCACAAAGGAACTAAATTTGATATAGCATTGCTAATCGGCAAGCTCTGTTTTCGCACGATTCCTTAATCGCGCCAAGTAGCGGTTGCTTATAATTACGTGGAAACCAAGATGGTGTCATAGCGGTAACAAATCGTGAGGAACATATTTATAAAGAATTGTTTTGAAATATATTTCAAAAGAGCATGGGAATAGATTAATAATAACCAATATCACTCAATGGAAATGGTTAAATTTTTAAAGAAATCGAACTAAAATCGTCTAAAATTATAGGGTTACCGCGGAAAAAACCCAATAAAAATTAACTATATTATACTTTATCCCGAATGGCAACCACATTAGCACAAGATAAAAATACCAGGTTAACAATACTTTAATGTTTTCGTCCATTTTGGCGAACATAAACAACAATTTGGCACGTAGCACTCCTATATCAAATTAGCACCCCCAGAAGGAGTTACGCATTCTGATAATTAGGCCAGCGATAATCGAGAAAATATTCCCTGTCTTGCGGATTGGGATGAGGTAAGAAAAGAGTTTCACGTTCTGCTCAAGACTCGCACAATAAGTTACACTCCTGACTCATCTCTGATTTAGTAATAATTTTATATACTATAGTCTTCAACCTTTCCCCTTGACAAGAAAAGTTTTTTTCTCTTCCGAACAAAAAGGATGTCATTTCAAAAGAAGTAATATGAAAAAAAAAAGTAAATTCCTGCTTAGGTCAACAAATAAAAATGTTATTTTAGTTTCTTTTTATTAAATAATACAAATGATATTAATATGTTTATACATAGGACACAATCATACTATTAAGTGACGAAATAGAAAGTGATTTTTCTTGCCATTTTCTTTTCTATATAGGGCAGTGTTTCTCAAACTGTGGGGCACGCCCCCTGGGGGACGCGAGCATATCGAAAATAAAAGAAAAAAATTTATTTACTGGAATGAATTAAATCAAAATACTTTCTGACATAACAAAAACTACACATTTACACTGATATAATTTATATATATCATCTGCGATATCACGTCATCAAAAATAAAAGCTTCTACTTCAAAACATCATTAGCTATCTTTGATACTACAACCAAATAAAAAGCATTTGATTTGATTTGCTGTAAACCCACGATGAGAGATTTTTTTATTACGTTTTCTTTTCAAACCTAAAATACTACTCTTTCAGAGAAAAAACAAAACCCAGACCAATAATCAAAAAACTTTTAGGAAGATAAAAAATTCATAAGTGTTATATTATTGAAATATTGTACATCAGCTGTAGGCAGCAGAATGTATTTGCTGCGGTTTGACCTTCGAACTTACTTGTACGGTTAGTTACGTCCCTGCTCTTATGTATTTGTTTTTTCATTTAAGGAAGCTGTAAATAAGCTATTTCTGCTGCGCTTTTTACCTTGTAAAATATTTTTATGATTTTTGGAAAGTACAGAGAGCACTTTGAATGATTACTAGGCCAAAAAATTTTTTTATTAGTATTCCCAAACATATAAAGCATAATGAAAAACGATTTTACACAATTTTTTAGGACATCCATATTATAATAAATACACTTTTAATCCGGAGCGGTCACGCTGAGCACAGAGTGCGCGAAATCGGTAATTCTGGCAAAACTGTTTAATTGTTACCAATGGCCCTGACTAATATCTCCCTCTTTTTTGGGAGTGAATTTTTTTTTACAATATTAAGGTACTTGTTTTGACTGAGTTCCCGGTGCGATAACTTTTTTTCCAAAATATTTACTGTGTTCATGCTACATTCCCCCCCCCCATGAATAACTTAGTGATTTTGATTGCCTTATTGTATGACTTATTGTGGTTTTGTAAATGAGCATAATGAGCAGGTAAATGTTTGGTAAATGATCAAAATTATATATATATTATATAAAGAAATGTGCATCTTTGATCTCTATTGAAAGAAGTGAAAACTGATAAAAAGGGGGAGGGAACCTGCTGAAATAAGGCATATTAAAGTAAATTTGAGAATAGTGATGAACATGAAATGAAAGAAACATTTTCAAATGCTACCAAAAGAACTCCTTCATCTAAAATATGAAGCCATAAGTATCAGAAGACACACTTTGCTTTGTCAAAAGCACACAAGCAAGTAAAAGTTCAACATGCTATTTGTCGAGCATCAAAGGACAGAAAAATTACAATAACTTGAACAAAATACGACAGTTTTGCCTGCAAATAACATTCCTGTAATATTAGCGAAAAGTGTCTGTGATTTGTGTCTTTTTTTAAGGCCACGCACATTTGAAACATTTTAGTTCAGTTTTATTGGATTTTTTCCCTAAAATTATCAAAGAAAAATTGAAAAGTCATTGAAAGTATAGGTAAGTATATTTTCTCTTAAATTAAATTATTCACTGGAATTTACGATTTTTATTGTGTACTATAAAAATAATTATTAGAAAAGGATTGGTGTGACTCACAATAACCCCGTTCGACCATTAGTATCGAGTGCGTGCCTGCTCTAGGGTTAAAACATGTTGCAGTCCTTTGGCTTTAAAAATATTAAAAATAATACAATTATTCTTCATCGGAATTTTATATAATTGTTCATTATTCAGCATCAATTCCAAATGCTAATTCTGTGAGGCTTAAAATTAAAGTTCGCTTAAAGCCAATTATAATTTGAGCAATCATTTAAAAAAATCATTTTACAGTTTTGTAAACATTGTCGCGCACTTGACTTTACTCTCCTTACAATTCAGCTATTATATCAATTGTGTTTTATTTTCTTACAAATGAACTCGTGCAAAGAGCGGGCACTTCAACCGGTAAACTTTTAATGTATCAGTGTTGCACAGAGTATTTTATAACTAATTAATTAATACTAAATTAAGAACAAATTTAATAAGTATTAACGACTTCCATGGGCTTGTCTTACATAGCAAAGTTTTTCAAAGAAATGCTTATGATTAGAAATTGACCCTCTCAGTTCTTTTTCTATATTTAGCAGATATCTATATTTTGTCTTCTAAGCAGCCACCGCATTTTGCAATATGTTCCAATTTAAAAATTAGAGAAAGGAAAAATAACATAATAATTATCCTATTACTTAATTTTTTTTATTGTTTGCTTAAAAGTAACATATACAAAATTTTATACTTATGTCATTAATTTTTACGGTTTATAATAAAGATTGTAACTTTAGCGTCAAAGTGCATTATTATTTCATTCAGTACATTATTAATGTATAAGGGGGTAGCGATAAAAATTGTGATTAAAAAAAGGGGGGTGCCTGTATTGAAAGTTTCAGAAGCACCGATATAGGGTGTTGGACTATTATTTTTGTTTGATACTATTTATTCAGTCATTAAATTGAATTATTCCTATAAAATAGTACAGTAAAAATAAATCACATTCCACGTAACATGTTACTTTTGCTTGTTCAAAGATTGATATTACTCTGAGGGTGAGTGAGTGAGTTAATATTAACGTCGCACTGTTCAGCTACACGAGGGCTTTTGGCGACGGACCACGTAATTTTGAACCATGGTCAAGTGACGTGGACGACACCTGAGCTGGCACCTCCCTCTCCTAACTACCACACCACACCAACGGGAGGACGTTTCAGCTCTCGACAGATTTAACGTGCATCGCTGCCCTACACGGCGGGTCTTTAGTGGTACTGGGATCGAACTCATGACATGCCTGCCACGGTTGGATACCTTAACCACACTGGGCTACCGCAGCCCTATTACTCCGAGGAAGCACTCTAAAATAATCACTCTTAACGAACATTCTTCTATGACTGTGAGCTGATGTGGACAAGATAGTTGGTGTGGGTAAATCCAGTGTTTCAAGAATATTAAGAACATTTTAAGATTCCTGATCATCGTCTCAAAAGAGAAAAGAAAATGTGGGCTCTGGAGGAAAATTATTCCAAGAACTGATAAAATTCTAATAAGAAATAGCAAAATAAATCAAAGTAAGACAAACACAGACCTTCAAAGAGATTTATTGGATTGTGGTGTTGAATTGAGTACCTAAACTGTACAGAAAAGGGTTCTGAAAGTTAGCCGTAAGGCATTATGACTGAGAAAAAAGCAATTTCTAACTCAGAAAACGATGAAAAAAACGTTTACCATAGGCAAAAAATACCTGTCCTGGATTGTTAACGACTAGAAAAAGTTGATTTTCTGCGATGAAACGCATTTATTTGTACAGGGATACAAATCAAGAGTAGTTTGACAAAGTGAAAAGATGAAACTTTGTTACCACACACAAATCAAATCCAACAAACTGTAAAACAATCTTCTAAACCGATGTTTTTTGTGTTTTTTCACAACAAAGGGCACTGGAAGCTTAGTTACCTTAAAGACATGATGAATTATGTCAAAAACATAGAAATATTAGACAGAATTGTTTCATCCATGGAAGCATTTGACGGAATATTCCAATATGATTTGTCTTCCTGCCCCAATTCAATATTGGTCCAGACTTTTTTATGCGGGGAAAAATAAGATAAAAGTGCTTAATTGGCCGAGTAATTCATGATAACTAAATCCTATCAAGAATTAAGGACACATTCTCAAGAACTGCTTAGCTAAGATGAGTTGTGCGGCAACAGAACAAATGTTAAAAAGTGCTATACAAGTGCGTTTACACGCTGGTGGAGTTAAGAGCACGTGCGCTGCACGAGTGGAGTCCAAGACGAGTTGAAGAGATCATTTCAGCTACAAAATCACATACTTCGCACCAATATAGAGATTTTTTTTGTCTATTTAAGGTATGTATTGATTAAAAGCTAGGGTTGTAAAAAAATTGTTTTTTTTTTACCATTTGTCCCAATTAATTCGAACAGTGTAGTATATGTAATAGTTCATGTTAATCGTACTTTAAGGGTTTTTTAATCTATAATAGCCTTGCAGAATTTCGTGTAGTAATTAAATTATGAGTTACATACTTTTTCAGTTGGCACATCATTTTGTAAAAACACTAAAATGTCCTGGAAGATTTAAGCTGCTTAGTAATTGCCATGGAAACCAATGTTGTGTGTTGTATAAAGTCAGATCTCTATTTAACAAAGTCGTTAAATCTTGTAAAAGTTCGTTATATGGAAAATTCCTTATATAGTGTTCATTTTTAATATAATTTAGAAACTACATGAAACAAATTTTAAAAATTCATATATACTATAAAAAAGTAATTATTCCCACTTTTTTGTGAATTAGTATATATTTATTTGAAATATCTTACCCATCAAAAAGTAATGGGCAAGAAAAAAAAATTGTCCAGGAATACTCTGTATTTTCAGCTTTAAAAAATAATTTTATGTTAAAATTAATGAATTTTTAATGACTAATTTCTAATATTAAACCTACAAGTAATATTAAACTAAAAATATTTTATAACCATTAATTTTGAGTTAACACTGCCACATGTGTATCCCTAAATTTATAATTACTGATAAAATCTGTTAATTTTATTTAATCTTTTTTTGTTTGAAAAATTACGACAATTTTTATGACCAACATAAAATGTGTTAAATAAAGAATAACTTGAAATGTCCAGAAATACTTAAAAAACAAGAAAATAAAGTTGAATCTCAAAAAAGAAAAAAATGTCCTTTCGATAGAAAATGCACTTCGATATTAAAAGGATATTTTACGAAGAAAATAGTAAAATGTTCTCGATTCCAGGAAATGTTGCGCAAAATAGAGGTTCGTTATATGGAGGTCCGACTGTATAAGTAGATTTGTGTGTGTGTATAAATATTCTGAGGAAGATACATCAACCATCAACATTGGCACTCACAGGAACTTTTCAAGGGGGTGTCCAGGGTCAAAAGTCCATCATTCTAGTATCATAACCCAACTCGCCGCCAAACATATTCTTTTGATTTTGCCGATTCTCTAAAAACAGTAGAAAATTAATTATTGAATAAGTAATTAGCGTAACAAAAATAAATTATTGATAACCAATACTTCATCAAATTTTGCATACTATGTATATACGCAGGATCCAACAAGAAAAAATCAAGTGCTGTGGAAGTTTTTGATCCCGGAGCCCTACTTTTGTGTGTACCACTGACCATCAATATTTCATCATTTTAGCATGACTACAACTTAAACACCTAAATTAACAAAATGAAATATATGTATAGAAGTGATCTCTTTCAAAAAGAGTAGGTCACAACAATTCTGTTCCACAAAAGATAAACACAACATTTCTTCATTATTATTAATTTTTTTGGCAACCACTTTTCCCGTTTCAACAATTTATGAAACAACGCATTTTGCGTAAAACACATTTTAAATTTAGAAAATGCATACTTGAAAAATCGTCCATTCCTTTTTAAACTGTTGTAACATGTGCACTAATAAACAGAAAAGAAAAAAAATGAATTTTTTGACTGCTAATAATTTTAAACCATGAAGAATATTTGTCAATTTTTCATTCAGTCGACGATTTTAAAGTAGCCGGATGCCTTAATATCTTCAGAGTTTCAAAACTATTATTTTTCTGATTCAAACATCAATACATGACGTAAAAAAAAGTTCCGTTTTTCATTCTAAATCTGAACCAGAAACAGGAACTGATCATGAATCAGTGGTTTGTTTGTGCAGGTGCCAGAGGGACAAACAGTCCCATTGTATTTCCTCTCCAAGCCGAAGTGTTGGATGAAGGGATTATTGTAAGCGCCGGGGAGATTTTAAAGTTGACACAAAAGCTCACTTTCATTTCCCAAATTAATAAAGTACCTCTTTCCTCTCGAAATAAAAAGAGAAACCTTTTTCCTTTTATCATTATTTTGTGCTCCAGTTATTAAAAAAAAGTGCCCGAGTGTTTGTTAGAAATTCTGACGCGAGGGAATATAAAGAACAGTGAGAAGAATTTGGAGAGCGTTCTCGAAAGTAAATCAAGTTATAAATCAAAAGTAAGATGAGAATTTTTTGCATGTAGGTGTTGGATTTATGTTATTTCACCCTACATTTATATACGGCTGAGAGGATAGTAATAATACTTAACTACTAATTAAGAAAATGGTAACTATTATTTGAAATTCATTGCGTATATTTAATTATAAACCTGTGTGTGTGTAAAATTATGTAGCGCAAGTTACACGCTGGTTGTTCATTTATATTAAATGCACGTTTAGGTAAAATTATGTCTCTCTAATGATATAATTGAATAGTAGGCCTTTAATGAATTATATGACAGCATGTGATTTAAAAAAGTTATAGTTAATTGGGAGTCATTTTTTATAATTTTAAAAAAAATTGATCAAGTACGATCATATAAAAAAGTTTATTTTTATTCCAGTTAACTTCTTTAAATATTTGAAAAAATTCTTAATTTTTTTCTATACCACCATCCCACTTTTAACACGCTTTTCCTAGCTTCACCTGCATGTAACGGAATCTTTGAATTCGATTTTTAACCACTGTCAAACGTCAGATTAATTCGAAATTTTGCACACTTGTCAAGGAACAAAGACAATACAATAATTTTATTTCATTGTCCTGATGAGGATCGTCGGGATTAACGATTTCCATTTCCAGATTGGGTGACAAAAAGATTAAGCAACAACATTAAAGTAAAAACACTCATGTTTAATACAAATACAACAAACAAAAAAGATTAATTCATCAATGGACAAATGCTGGTTTAAAAAACTAAAAAAAAACCACTCTTTTATTGTAGATTGAACTAAAAAATGAAAAATAAATTATAGTTTAAGAAATCTAAAAAAACACGCTTTTATGGTGTGGGTGTGAATCAAACTAAAAAGTAAAAAATAATTCTTAATATAGGAATAAAATGGTTAACAAGAAAAATTAACGTCATTGTGGTCAAAGAGTGGGGTGCTCGATATCCATTGTTATAATTTATTACTAGTTCTATTCCGAAATGCAGAATGAGTGTAAAAATTTTAGTACAAAGCACCCCACGCTTTGACCCCGATGGCATTAATTTTTCTTGTTAACCATTTTATTCTTATATTAAGAATTATATTTTACTTTTTAGTTCGATTTACTATAAAAGCGTGTATTTTTTTAGTTTTCTTAAACTATAATGTATTAATAGAACTATTCTATCAATCCTTTTGAAATACTCTAATTTGTTCGGAAAATATAGAAATATTCTTATCTAATTCGTAATCCATGAGTCGGATGATTAGTGACAGAATAACACTGATTTAAGAGTTTAGTTAAGTTAATTTTAAAATATATCTTATGATCCACTGGATTTTAGATGATTATTCTTTCTTAGGATAATCCTCCCTTTTCAATTAGTGATAGTTGAAAATTTACTCTGGCTATTTTTCATTTCTCTACACAAAGTGCAGTTAGTATTAATGTCTGTTTCTTCTTCGCGGTCGAATCATTGACCACCACAGAAAGAGTTTTCGATGTTTAAACAGCTTCTTAAAAACAGCTAACAAAAGAAATTTCATAGAAAATAGACTTCCACAAAGAAAAAACAATTACATACGCAATTAGAGTTGTAGCCATCCCCCTCCCTCCTTCCCCGTTTCAAATACCGGGTGTTTCTAAAAGAATATCGGAGGTTTAACGCTATATAGTACTTTTCACA